>BKCP01006737.1:1497790-1519480 GCA_008636005.1 Striga asiatica | reverse complement strand
GATCTTTAATAGAAATTATAGGTATTGTGATTAATTAGTGGTTATCTTTGGACAAACACACTAATTAACCTAACTTTAATATAATTTCTCTTTTATTGTCATATATTACAAACCATGGCCCACCTTTGGGTGTCCTCCTAGTTTATAATCTATAACATCAATTATTCAAATATTATAATATTAGGGTACATTAATAAGACATCGTCTTATATTTGAATAATTGATACTTTTATCTAATTTAATTATCTATTCCATAAATTAAACTAGGCCACTTTGGTGACTAACTAGTTTCTTACATAGATAATATAATTAGATAATATTTTGTTTTAATTATATTTCATCTAATTTAATTATCTATTCCATAAATCAAACTAGGCCACTTTGGTGACTAACTAGTTTCTTTACATAGATAATATAATTAGAAAATATTTTATTTGATTGTATGTTATGAGATTATCTAAACTATTATTAATCTCAACCGTCAACACGATTAAATATAATTTATGAGCAAAAAAATTTCTTAAATAACTCATAAACCAAAACTTGTCAACAGAAAAGCTTTCAGGATCCAACCGACCACTTAAGCATTATTCTATACATTCACACTATTACTCCTTAATGTGATCTAACCAAGCATGTTTCAAAGTAAATAGCAATTGAAACAAGTCCCTTATGAAATTAATATGCTCATAATGCACAATATTCGTTGTCAGGTAACTCACGTGTGTAAGGCAAATAATTTCCAATCACTCAATATCAGTTGGTTGAAAGGCTTTCAAAACAATCATTACTTTATTTCAATTTTTACTTTTCTGTAACTATGTCATCAGAAGACGAACAGCAATGTTACTCATGCATATTCACAAACAATTATTTGCTCAAATAATTTCCCATACTCAACATGTATTCGTCATTCAAGCGGCAATGATTTGCAGATAATTACAATCAATGTGCGGCAGCATGACCATAAATTTTAATCGGCAAAATAATTATGCATAAACACATGCTCTGATACCACATGTAAGAAATTTAACGGGCATATTCATAACTATTAAGCGGAATTGAATAAACCCTACACATGTAATTCTATCAATTCATAGAATATGGATCTTTGCATAAATTAAATTGCACATAGAACTTACAAGAATCCAGCTTATAGTCCTTCCCTGTTTTCTTGATCTATGATGTTGATCTGTCATCTCTTCCTCGTAATCTCATGGATCTATCTTGCTCGTAATCTCCAATGATGGATTTATCTTTTGTCTATGAATTGTTTCTCTCTCCCGCGTCTCTCGTCTTTCCATAAAGCCCTTGATGTTGAGAACTTTATTTTCGTATGAGATGGGAGAGAGGGGCATGTAGTATATATAGGAGGAGTCCTACAAACCTATTCCTACTAACATTCCCCATGTTCTAACCTAACTTACTGTCCAAGTCAAACATCACAAATTGGACTCTTTAATATTAGAACATTAAATAATCCATTAAATACATATAATCGAATTATTTGGTATACTATATATTGATCCATCGAATGACTCGACTTATGGGGCCATCCACACTTATTCACCAATAGTGTATTGACACGTGTCCTGCAATAAATACAATTTGGACAGGTGTCAATACATTAAGTGATGGATGACTCCATAAAAAAACCATCCGATGGCTTCATAGAATTTTTGATTGATCCCGCTTATGGTAAATAATGGTATATCAATATTTTGTTTTTTCTGCTTTTTTGTTTTTTTGTTTTTAATATTGCTAAGCATTTTACTTGATATTAATGAGAGAAAAATCTGGAGAATATTATAGTTTGTAAATGTTCACGGAACATATCAATATATGTATATATATATATATACATAAGTTTGTATTTACTTGAATCACATTGTAGTCAAACCGAATTTCCGAATAAAAATTTTAAAATGAGACCTATTTCGAAATAATGTAATTTATTATTAGTTACTTGCACCGTGCGGGTCGTGTACCAATTTTAGATAGACATGTTTAATGTTTTTTGCACATTTTATATTTCATATAATATTTTCAACAAATTAATACAGGTAAATTGTATTAAATATTGATTCTATATTTTTAATTTATAAATATTGCAAATTAATATAGGTAAATTGTATTAAATATTGATTCTATATTTTTTATTTATAAATATTATTCAATGAGTATTTTTAATTTATAAATATTAAAAATATTTCTTAACGTACTAGTTTTTTTATTGAAATATTTGTATATTGTAATTTAGTTTGTTTTTATTTTTGGATTTTTTCATTTTTCTTGTTGTGGGAGTCACTTAAATTCTTGGACTGGGTCTTCTCGGAAAAATATTTACAGCTAAATCTGTTTATTTATTTATTTTTTTTGGTAAGAAAATTCTTACTAGAAGACTGGTAGGAGAGAAAAAAATAAATGCAAGTGGTATTAGATTTATATAGCTCTTGTCTTGTCAATTGTATTAAATCCCCATCTACTCGTTTTCATCAATAGTAAGGATTATATATATCAGTCTTGATCTTCCAACATTATATTATACGTTTTGACCAAGTGAATGCTGAAAGCTTCAAATGAGATTAAATTAACGGCAAAAGGTCAGATTAAATTATGTACGAGGAAACATTATTTAAATTCATGGTCCAAACTCCAAAAGAATGATCCACATATAAATATATCCATAGATCTTAAAACTCTTTCACCTCATCATCAATTTCCCTAAAGCCATGAGCACCCTTTTATTGGCCTCCTTTCTGTCTCTGGCTCTTGCAGCTTCCTTAGCAGTATTATTATGCTACAGTCTGTGGTGGAAACCAATCAAAATCCAACACGTGTTGCGCTCACAAGGGCTCAAAGGGCCATCTTACAAACTCATTTATGGGAACACAAAAGAGATCCTCAAACTGAGAAAGGAGGCAAGTGAAAGTCCCTATGAGTTGTGGCAACATGATATGTTCCCAATAGTTCTCCCTCATTTGAGTAAATGGAAGAAGTTATATGGTTATTACCCCCTTCTTCTTCTTCTTCTTCTTCTAATTATTTTGTTGATGATAAACTTATTTGTTAATTCAGTGCGACTATTTTGAATACACCTCCTAATTAATTTTGATGAAATGATGGGTGATTAATATGTAACTGATTTTAAAAAATTATTATTTCTTTCTCTCTCACACACTTTTTTGATTATAATAAAATAATTTAGTGGGATATATTTTTTTTGGTGGTAATAGGGAACAATTTCCTGATTTGGATTGGTCGGCAGCCTCAAATATTCATAACTGAGCCTGAATTGGTTAAGGAAGTACTTAGCAGTAATGATGTAGCACACCAAAAACCAAAACCTGCAAGCCCAGTAAGAAAACTTTTTGGAGATGGGCTTATCTTGGCTGAAGGTGAAAAATGGTCAAGGTTGAGAAAACTATCCAACTACGCTTTTCATGGAGACAGCTTAAAGGTCAATTTTTGAACAAGGGCTTATCATCATTTTTTACCCATTGGAAAATTAAACTTCTTTCATTTCATTTTTATTTTATTTTATTTTGTTTTGGTGAATTTCTCAAAGAGCTATATTTGCAATTTGCATGCATATGAATAAATCATTGTCCAATTGCTCTGTACAGGACATGGTTCCGGTAATGGTAGCGAGTGTGGAATCTATGCTCGGAAAATGGGCGAACGATGAAGATAACACAATTGATATAAGCAACGAGTTCAGGCTTTTAACCTCGGACGTGATCTCGAGGACAGCTTTCGGAAGTAGCTTCGTTGAAGGGAAAACTATATTCGAGAAGCTTGGGGAAATGAGTGTATTGGTCTACAAAACTGCTTTCAAGACTAGAATACCGGTGATCGAGTATGCATATATATCAATCTACATTATTACGATATGTCTGTGTTGTTGATTTTTATTTTTTATTTTTTAAGTAAAGTATAATAAGTTGATCTGCTTAATCTTCATACTGTCTCGTTCCTTATTGATTTTTATATAAAGTATGACAGGTCGATCTGCCTAATCTTTATACAGTCTCGTGGTAGAGTTTGTGTTAGTGAAATAGTTACAACGAACACCAAAAGTTTGGACTAATCAATTACACTAAAATACCTTGAATTTTATTTGATTTACAATATCCTATACAATAATGAACTTATTTAATTTTCTTGCACATAATCGAAGGAAAATATGGAGGTCAAGAGAAGAAATTGAATCGGACAGAATCAGGCAGTCACTACGTAATTCGATCCTTTCACTCGTTAGGAAAAGGGAAGAGAGTGTGAGGAGAGCGCAAGCTGACAATTTTGGTCACGATTTTCTTGGATCGCTTGTAAGAGTTCACAATGACCGTGATCCCGAAAGCAGAATCTCGGTCGATGATATAGTCGACGAGTGCAAGGTATTCTATGTTGCCGGTCACGAAACGACAACTAGCTTGTTGTGTTGGGTTACCTTTCTGTTATCGGTTTACACGGAATGGCAAGAAAAGGCGAGGGAAGAGGTTTTTCAAGTTTTCGCCCGGGAAAAACCGACATCGGATGGCATTGCCAGATTGAAAACTGTAAGTAAAAAAACGAACATGTACTTTTTACGATTTTGTCCCTTTATCTATTTTATCTTCTTTTCGTTCGATTCAATGCAGTTAACCATGATAATCAATGAAGCATTACGTCTCTATAGTCCCGTAGTCCATTTAGCAAGAACAGTTCGAACCAAAACCAAATTGGGAAGATATGAGCTACCCCCAAATGTGGATGTGGTTATCACACCACTCTCACTTCACACAAATCCCGAGTTATGGGGAAAAGATGCTGCGCAATTCAACCCAGGAAGATTTGCAGATGGAATGGCTAAGGCAACAAACGGGAATTCATTTGCTTTTATCCCGTTTGGGGCAGGGCCTCGTGTTTGCGTTGGCTCGAATTTTGCTGTTAATGAAACTAAGATCACGCTCTCGATGATTTTGCAGCGGTATAAGTTAAAAGTGTCCAAGGATTACGTGCATTCGCCTTTTCAGTTTCTTACAGTTAGCCCTCGGTATGGAATCCCAATTGTTTTGCAATCCCTGTGAAGAATTTTGTATGTTGGTCTTGCCAGACATGGAATAAGCTCAGCTGAGAAGATGTATTGGTGATATGTTGAGTCTATTGTGTACTCTCTTTCAAAGACTAATGTGACATTTGGTGGATTTGCATTGTGAAATCTATATGTTATGGCATAAAAGATTGATTAGCACTGCACTTGGTATAATAAAGCAGCTAGAACATTGAAGTAGAAAGGTAATTTATGATAGAAGAATTTGCAAATGAAAATTAGAAGCACTTGTTGAACTTGAGCTAATGAAAACACAGTAATGCAATAGGAAATTTCATTTTCCACAGCAAACAAAGCTTTCATCCACACAACTGTAAAGTAGTTCCGTACAATCACCCAAGGTACAAATCCACAAGCATAGAGCACAACCAACATGAAAACCCTCGGATTAGACGTTCACCTCAACGGCCGCCACGGAGATCGGAAAAATAACCTTTGGGGTTACTCTCGAAAGTACTCCGACGCATCCTGTAGTTCCTTCCGGGGGCTTTCATCGTCTTTCCGCCGCCGCCGCCGGGAAAGAGGCGGAAAACCACCCACAGGACCACGGCGGCGATGAGGTACGGCTTGGCCACCTGGATCCACTGGCCGATCTTCTCGACCCTCGTCTCCGGCGGGAAGACCTCGTCAAACCAGGCCATCGCCTCGCCGCCGGTGTTTTTCGCGGCGAGCAGCCAGCGAGCCCTCGTCTCCGGCGGGAGGATCTGGTCTAACCAGGTCGCCGCCGCCGTTCCGGAGCTTTTCGCGGCAAGCAGCCAGCGAGCCCTCGTCTCCGGTGGGAGGATGTGGTCTAGCCAGGCCGTCGCCGCCGTGCCGGAGCTTTTCACGGCGAGCAGCACGCTAGACCT
Organism: Striga asiatica; assembly: GCA_008636005.1. Classification (NCBI taxonomy): domain Eukaryota; kingdom Viridiplantae; phylum Streptophyta; class Magnoliopsida; order Lamiales; family Orobanchaceae; genus Striga; species Striga asiatica. The sequence continues at coordinate 1,513,540 of BKCP01006737.1, read as the reverse complement.
CGTCTCCGGCGGGCAGATCCGGTCTAACCAGGCCGCCGCCGCGGTGCCGGAGTTTCGAAGGGCGAGGTTCCAGTGGCTGATGCTTTCCGGCTGGATAGTCCGGCTGAACCAGGCTTGCGCCTCGCCGCCGGAGATTTTCACGGTGGCCTTCAGCTTCTCGAATACGAACGTCAACGTTTCCTCCATCGGCAACTCTCTGTGTGTGGCAGCGCGCTTTCTTCAGATGAATTAAAGATCTTTTATCTGAGGATGAATTTGCATACTTCAATCCGTAGAGAGAATATAATATTATAGACTTGTACCCTTCAACTTCGACTCCTCGTTTCCTTTTCTTCCTTTTTCCCAAGAAAATAATAGTAGTATAAGGAAATAGATATTTTCACCGGCTTTGAAGAAAGAATATATAGGAATAAATTTTACACACTGCTGAATAAAAGGTTAACTTTTGAAATATTTATTTTTGACAATGATTTAAAAAATAATACTCCCTCCTGTTTTTTATAGATGTCGTTTTGCGTTAAAAAATTATTAGTTAAATACATTTCGTTTTAGATTTTGTTTTCACATTTTTCTATTTTTATATATATCTCTCCATGTTAAACGTCTCTCCATATCCCATCCCCATATCTCTCCATATTAAACGTCTCTCCATATCTCATCTTCTCTTTTCCAATAACATAATCTCTATTCTCATGGCTATCAATAATTTTTATCTCACTTTATATCTTTATATTCTTTTCCAATCCATATTCCACAATTTGTGTGTGCCTCTTTTAATCCAAATTTTTTCTAAGCCTTTGATTCTAGTTCCATTGTTCTCCTCTTTATTTTTTTCTCTTACGATTTATAGATTCGAAAGGTTATGATTCTTCAAAATCGAATCCAGAAATTCACTTTGCTAAATTTGTTCAATCTCACAAACTTCTTGGGGATGAATTCCTTCAACTATTGGAGAAGACAAAAGCAAGTTTAGATGATGCCCATTCAATCGCTTTGCAAATTAATGATTCAACAGAGTTATTTAAGATGTATGTGTCTGATTCAGATGTTGAAGATGGTGTTCATCAATGTTCTCACCCCAATCACTTTGCAGTTGGAACTAGTTTTTCAGAAGGTAAAAGCGCCACAATGGTTGAGGAGAGCCTGTTGTTGTTGGTGAAGCAATTTCTCTCCCCAATGATGAAGTCGTGAACGAGATGTTGAAGTTTTTTGTGCCAAGTCTATTTACCAAAAAGCTCCCAGCTAACGTGGCATATTTGCTTTGAGTGGAGTGTCTTGTTCATCTATGTTTTTTTGCTCAAGTAATCTATTGTTATTGTGACAGCACCTTTTTTTTTTCTTAAAAATTGGGAGGAGTGAATTGTGCTCGTGCTGTTGGTTTATATTTTTATCTTCTGGTTGATTTTCAATATTAATGGCACGCTTGTGTCGTTGTATACTTTTGTGTTGTTGTTATTGGCTTCCGTTTTGATACTTAGATTGATATTATTTCATAATTTGTTGTTCCTTTTGTGTTTGCTCAGAGGGGTCCAGAAAGAGAAAATAGAAGAATTATTGCACTGTGGTTTAAGTGAGATTGAACATGGTGAATGAGATAATCTCAACTGCTTTTTATGTAATTACACAAAACACTTGCAAGTTATGTAAAAATCTTTCTACCATCACTTAAATATTATTGAATGTCAAAGAGCACAAATTTCTCCAATCGCCACTTCTTCTCACTGCATATAATCATGATGTCAAAAGTTTTATGTTTAGTAATTCAAAGAATAATATTGGCTTGGTGAGTTTTAGATGACTGAAAGTGAAACATCTTCCAACAGCTGTATACATTATTTTCAATTTGTTTCCTGCAGTTGTTCAATATGAAGTACGTTGAAGCTGTGATATGTAACCCAGTCCTTGCATGGAGAGCCCGTTTGTTGTTTAGGTCTTTTCCTCACTGTATTATATCGACAATCATATGCTATTTCCTATTGTTGGGATCAGCAAACCTTGCGACTGTTTTACCAAGAGAAGTTCTCTTGTGAATGAACTACTTGTTTGTGCGTGAATTATGTTGCTGTGAATATGTCGAATAGTTCCCTTTGCTTCAAAATATCTACAAGATTGATTTTTGTTGACCCTATATCTTTTCTAGAAACAACTGATGTTTTAGGCGGCTCATTTACTCTGAGGTCTTATGATTTTCATAACGAGATGAATTATGGCCTAGTTCGATACACTTGGCTGGTGGATTTTTGGAGAGTGACGGTTTAATGATGAAAATGAAATTCATTAATGAGAAGATGATCTCTTTGTTTGTTTGTTTTTTTTTAGTTGAAGATCAGTATCTCTTTGTTTTTTCATTAAAATTGAAGATCAGTACTATGTTAGCATGCAGTCACAGTGAGTGCTCCACAAAAAAATTCATGATTTTTTTTTTCCCATAGTAGAGTTGCTGGAGTTTTTAGTTGGACCCTCATTTGTGTTGATTAAGACATTTTTCTTGATTTTTATTAGAGTATTAGACTTATTGTAGTAGGTTAAGTAATAGAGTTGTAATTTTCATTTAAAGTTGTCATTGTATAATTAGCATTTTATCATTACTAACCCTAAGTATAAATAGGGTGAACAAACTCATTTGTACACACTTTTCATTTCCTCAGAAATCAATCGTCTCTTCTACTTTTTCTCTCACATTTTTCTCTCTTCACTCTGATCTTCAGAGTTCATTATGGTATCATTCGCCGGCTAACTTTCGCCGATCCTGTGTTCTTCCGATCAATTTCTGATGCTTCTTTCTATGTTTTTTCAATTATTTTCTTTTTGAGCGAAACCCTAGACTTCAGATTTACTCCGATCTACTCAGATCTGCGACTTTTCTGTGCTCATTTTCATGACGACACCTATCAATACGACGATCAATACACCAACGATCAATCCATCATATGATCCTACTTCCCCATTTTATCTGCACGCAAGCGATAATCCAGGCGCTATCATTGTTGCTGAGTCCTTCAACAGCGAGAACTACGTCTCGTGGTCACGTGCCGTGCTCATGGCGCTCAGTGTCAAGAACAAGATCGGGTTTGTTGATGGATCCATCACTGCACCATCGGCATCTGGTAATCCGATTTCCTACATGTCTTGGTTACGCGCTAACAATTTGGTACTCTCTTGGCTCCTCAACTCTATTTGCAAAGATATACGCCAATCGCTGTTATTTTTCACTACTGCTCGTGATGTGTGGCTTGAACTGCAAACTCGATATGTACTTAGCAGTGGTCCTAGGGTTTTTCATCTTGAAAAGTCTCTTAGTACTATTGCTCAAGGCTCTCAGTCTGTTACTCACTATTATAATCTCTTTAAATCATTGTGGGATGAGTATGTTACATATAGGCCTATTTTCAAATGTAATTGTGGTGCATTTACTGCCTGTACTTGTAATATTTTTGATGCTATGGCTGTATCTCAGCACAATGATTGTGTGATGAAATTTCTGGTCGGGCTAAATGATTCCTACTCACCTCTTAGAAGCCATTTTCTTCTTTCCTCACCTCTGCCATCCTTATCCAAAGTGTATTCCTTACTTCTTCGAGAGGAAACACAAAGATCCCTCACCAACAAACCACAATTCCTTGATCCAGTTGCTATGGCTGCCAAAACTTCTGTCAATCACAACACCCAACCTACCTCTAACAAACAGCCTTTTAAAGACAGAAAGAAACTTAAGTGTACTCACTGTGGATACAATGGCCATACAGCTGACAAGTGTTTTCAAATTGTTGGTTATCCCTCAAACTGGATTGGACCCAAAGGACCTAAATCAACACCCAAACCATCTGCCTATTTCTCTCAAACTGAACCTACAGCCCCTCCAGTTAATTCATCACACACTATTACTGATGAGTTGTTTCATGAGTTTGTAGCATTTAAAAAGTCACAGGAGCAGAACAAACAATCAGTGATTCATTCGAGTCCTGTTGTGGCTACTGCTGTTCATAATGCAACAGGTATTTCTGATCCTCTTACATGCTTAGTTACTAGACAAATGTCCAAAAACACTTGGATTTTAGACACAGGTGCCACAGATCATATGATATGTGACCTTTCCTTTTTCTGTGCAAATCCAAAAATGGTTTCAATTAAAATCAATCTACCAAATGGACAATTTACAGAAGCATGTTATAGAGGCAATGTTCAAATAACTCCATCTATCATTCTTTATGATGCTCTTTATGTACCTAGTTTTCATTTTAACCTAATATCTGAATCTAAATTGGTTTCATCTGTTAACTGTATTGTGCAATTTCTATCAAATCATTGTGTTATACAGGACATGCTAACACAGAAACTGATTGGTTCTGCTGACCTGACTGATGGCCTCTATTATTTTGATTTGTCTTCTTTTACTCTTCTCATGACCACTGCAATTTACTTGTAAACACCTCTTTACATGTAAATCATGAGACTGTATGTTCCACTTCAATCAATAATGATACTTGGCATTTCAGATTGGGTCACTTATCTTATCCCAAGTTGAACCAATTACATATTACATCCTCATCTTGCATTGACATGCATTCAAATCCATGTGATGTTTGTCATTTTGCCAGACAAAGAAAACTTTCTTTTCCCACCAGTCAATCTATTGCAAAAGAACCATTTGATTTGATTCACTGTGACTTGTGGGGACCCTTTTCAGTTACTTCTCATGAAGGTTTTAGATATTTTTTAACACTTGTGGATGATCATACTAGGGTCACTTGGATATATCCCTTAAGTGCTAAGTCAGATACAAAACAGAGTCTCCTTCATTTTTATAACATGATTTTTACTCAATTCAATAAGAAAATCAAAGTTTTGAGATCTGACAATGGCACAGAATTTATTCTATCAGATTTTTATACAAATCATGGCATTTTGCATCAAACCTCCTGTGTAGAAACCCCCCAACAAAATGGTAGGGTAGAAAGAAAGCATCAACACCTACTTCAAGTGGCTAGGGCATTATTGTTTCATGCTCACTTACCTCTCACTTTTTGGGTGGATTGTATTCTTGCAGCTGCTCATATCATAAATAGGATTCCTACACAGGTAAAATAAATCTCCTTATGAAATTTTATACAATAAACCTCCCACATATGATCATCTCAGAGTTATTGGTTGTTTGGCATATGCATCCACTCTTCTAGTTAACAGATCTAAGTTTGATTCAAGATCAACAAAATGCATATTTCTTGGATATCCCATAGGTTGTAAAGGTTACAAACTTTACAACCTTGATACCAAGAAAACATTAATTTCCAGAAATGTGCAATTTTATGAAGATGTGTTTCCTTTCAAATCAGTTCCCCAAACAGATAACCTTTTTCCCCCTGCTCCTACTTTTGACCACACAGATATTCCTTCCACTACATCATCTTTTCCTACAAACAATCCATCAATACCAAATACTTCACACACTTCCCAATCCCCACCTGACAATAACTGTACCCAGAACAATACTTCAACCCAAATTCAACCTGTCAGAAGATCCAACAGGACCAGTAAGCCATCATCTTACCTCAATGTTTACAAACACTCCTTACCTAATACCTCTTCTTCTAACACATCATTCAGCACATCTGGAAAACATTCCAAATACCCTATCTCATCTTACTTATCCACCACTCAATTATCTGACATACATACATGCTTTACTGCTTCTATTACTGTCAATAATGAACCAAAAACCTATAACCAAGCTGCAAAAGATCCCTTATGGCAATGTGCTATGAAAAAAGAGCTAGATGCCTTAGAAAAAACAAATACTTGGGTTTTAACTGACTTACCTAAAGGGAAAAATTGCATTGGTTGTAAATGGGTTTATAAAATAAAATACAACTCTGATGGAACAATAGAAAGGTACAAAGCTAGGTTAGTTACTAAAGGCTATACACAAGAAGAAGGAATTGACTACTTTGAAACTTTTTCTCCTGTGGCCAAAATAACCACAGTCAGATTCCTTATAGCATTAGCATCTATAAAAAACTGGCACCTTCACCAACTAGATGTCAATAATGCATTTCTGCATGGTGACCTAGATGAGGAAGTGTACATGAAGCCTCCACCAGGCTATTGTTCTCCTTCTGATAACAGAGTTTGTAAACTTGTTAAAAGCCTTTATGGTCTCAAGCAAGCATCTAGGCAATGGTTTCAAAAACTTACATCTTGTTTGTTGAATTATGGATTCAAACAATCTACAGCCGATTGTTCTATGTTCACTTTATTTAATGCTGCAAATTCATCTTTCATGGCCTTACTTGTTTATGTTGATGATGTTATCCTTGCTGGTAACAACATTAATGATTTAACTGCCATTAAACAACATCTACACTCTTGCTTTACTATCAAAGATTTGGGCAAATTGAAATATATTTTGGGTTTGGAGTTTGCTCACTCTGAAAAAGGCATAAATATGTGTCAAAGAAAGTATGCCTTAGATATACTTTCTGACACTGGTTTCTTAGATTCCAAACCTGCTTCTACTCCTATGGCTGCTTCTTTAAAATTGACTGCTGCTACTGATACTTGTGAGCTTGCTGATGTCACTGAATACAGAAGGTTAATAGGTAGGTTATTGTATTTAACTATTTCCAGACCTGACCTATCTTATAGTGTTCAGAGTCTTAGTCAATTTTTATCAAAGCCTACAAAATTACACCTATCTGCTGCACACAGAATTCTGAGATACATCAAAGGCACAGTGGGCAAAGGTATTTTCTTCTCTAGAAATTCTTCTTTACAGTTAAATGGTTACTGTGATAGTGATCGGGCAAGTTGCCTTGATACAAGAAAAAGTATTACTGGATACTGTATTTTTTTAAGAGATTCATTAATCTCTTGGAAATCTAAAAAGCAAAGTACTATAAGCAGATCTTCAGCAGAAGCTGAATACAGGGCTTTAGCCACAACCTCTTGTGAAATCCAATGGCTCATTTACCTGTTTAATGATTTCAATATTGCTCATTCCTCTCCAGTTTCATTATTTTCAGATAGTCAGTTTGCCATGGCCATTGCTACAAACCCAGTGTTTCATGAAAGGACTAAAGACATACAAATAGATTGCCACCTGATAAGAGAAAAAATTGCTGCAGGCCTGATCAAGCTTCACTACATTTCTACAACTGATCAAACAGCAGATTTATTTACCAAGCCTTTATCTAAGTCTGTATACTTTCATTTATTATCCAAGATTCACATGAATAACATCCATGTCAATCTTTTTATTAGAGTATTAGACTTATTGTAGTAGGTTAAGTAATAGAGTTGTAATTTTCATTTAAAGTTGTCATTGTATAATTAGCATTTTATCATTACTAACCCTAAGTATAAATAGGGTGAACAAACTCATTTGTACACACTTTTCATTTCCTCAGAAATCAATCGCCTCTTCTACTTTTTCTCACACATTTTTCTCTCTTCACTCTGATCTTCAGAGTTCATTAATTTTCGTTGCTCCACTGTTTTTAAGCATGAAACATGAAAGTATATACTAAGGTCAATTGAAAAAATAAATGTATCTTCATTGTCTCAAGTTCTATTTCCAATTTCTCAGTGCATCTGCTTAACTCAGGAAGTTGTTTGTTAAAATAAGTTTTCTCCAATTAAGATTACAACTCTTTAGAATAATTAATTCAAAGTTGGCTTTTGTTGTGAGCGGGAAAGCAGATGTATTCATTGAAACGAAAACTTCATAATATACTTCAACTTCAACGATTTACCTAAAAAGTTATAACTCCCGAATCTCAGGATAAATCTCAATCGCTATTGCTAGCTAGTTGAGTGTGGCAGAAGTCCAAGATTAACTCATTTCTGGAGAGACTACAGTAACATTCATTGTTAAAATATATTAATAGTGAATGAGACATACATCAACATGTTATGACAGTGAATGTCTTCCATTAATAATGAATGAAATGCCTTCCAGAATCTTGTACAACTTGTACAAATATATTCCTGGTCTAATAGCTACACGTTAAAATACATTAATGCTCCTGCTCCTTGGCCATGACGGCTCCCAGTCAGTGCTCCGAGTGGGCCGACTCGAGGGACTGCTTGAGACTGATGAGCTCGATGGTGAGGTCTTGAGCTTGGAGATGGCGGCGGCATTCTCACAGGTACTTTGTCAAAAAAAATTATATTTAAAATCAAAATATAAAATAAAGGTTCAAATTTTCAAATATTTTTTAGAAAAATTTATATTATTATTTATATTTAAAACGATATCCGTCACTTATACGACTTAACATCTTATCTTATATTATAATAATTTTTAAACTTATATCATGTAACTAATTTATAGTTAAATTAATTTAAGTAGTTGTTTTCCAATTCATATTAATATATACTTTAGTTTTTAAAAAAGATAAATATAATTATTAATTTATTTTTATGTTATTAGCTTTTAAATATATTTATAATTTATGTTAGCAATTTTATTATAATTACATAAGAAAGATGAAGAAAAAAGAAGTATTAGAAATAATAATTATACTTTATAACTACGCCTATAATAGAAAATAATATTAAAACATAATTAATTATCTTACAAAAGATCATAAACATCTATTATATATATGAATATTTCAAGACTAGTTATTTTTGGATTGAAATTATTCTAGTATTCGACTTGTGCAAATGCACATATATAGATAAAGTATTGTGAGTTATTTGTATGCATATAATGATTAATGATTTTTCTTGCACTTTTTTGCAGGCCAAATTTACATTTAAAGGAGCTAAAATATATTTTTTTTTTAAATTATGTTTATTATATTGGATGTAATGTATATTTTGTCATGTATTTTTTTTGTGAATTATTTATTATTTATTTAAGAATTTCAAATACGTTTTTTATTTTTCAAAAGAAGTTAATTTATAAGTAACCACAACAATGACATCTAATCACGTTAAATAGTCAACACATTATATGGTCTAAATCAAAAGTTTAAAATGATTTTTGTAATTTTAAAGTGATTAGTATGTTGATTATCTAATAATTAAAGGAGAGGTTAAATAAATAAAAAGTAACAATTTTTTAAGGAAAAAGTTATATTGCCGCATAAGTATAATTTAATAAGTTTTATTAAATGCTCGTGAGCCAACAATTATATATATAGATTCTAATTCATCCAAGAAACTCTAACACGGTAAGTAATTATATATATCCAATGCTAGTGCCACCGGATATTTCAACCGTCACATACACACTCATACAAGAATACGTTGGTGAAAAACCAAGTTGAAGTGACTATGTGAAGTCCATCCATATGCTGAATAACTCTAGAAATTCAGAGAACTTCACACTTAACACATTAGAACTCCATAAATCCAGAAAGATTCCCATCTTAAACACCATAAAACAGGGGACGATAGTGCATCACACAAGGTATGCACAAAACACCACCAAAAACAAATTAGAAAAGCAAAATTCCAAATCAAATCAAATCAAATGGAATCCTTAACAAAGGTCATCCCCAGGATGGGCATGGAGATTCCGAAAATACCCTTTTGGGTCGCTCTCAAACACGTTCCTCGGCATCAGCAAGTTCCTCCCCGGGGTCTTCATCATCCTCACCCTCCCACGGCCACGGCAGCAGTACCGCCAGAAGCACCGGCAGAAGCAGAAGACCGCCGTCAGGACCACGGCGGCGATCAGGTACGGCAGAGCGAGGCGGATCCACTGGCTGATTTTGTCGGCCCTCGTTTCAGGCGGAAAGACGCCTTCGAACCAGGCAAGAGCCTCGCCGGTCAAGTTCCCGACGGCGATCAGAAATTCGTTCAATTTTTCGACGACGAATTTCGCGAACTCATGGAAGCCCATTTTTCTCTGTGTATGTGTGTGTGTTGAGTGATTGGGGGAGTTTGGGAGGGATAATTAATAGGAAACAGAGAGATATTGGGGGAAATGGCGGGCCAGTGGGAGTGGAGCCCTAGCTTTAGAGCATCTTCAATGCAACTTTTGACATTATAAAAAGTCATTCATATCATCAACTTTTGAAAGTGTGTCTCTATTTTTTTCTCCAATGCATCTTGTCATGAACTCTTTCATGATGAGGTGGATGTCATTTAATGTTGACAATGTTGAGCACACTTTCTAATATCTAACACCATGTTAAACATGATGACTCATCAATTTACTTTATATTTGTTTTAATTTTTTATTTTTCTTGTATCAATGAATTATTTAATTGGTCCACCTATACAATTAACTTCTTATCAAATTGATGCATTGGAGATACTAGTTTCATTGAAATTTTTAGTCTTTTAACATTATTCTAATGTGGATTAACATTACAATCACTAATTGACATGTGTTAAAAATAATGGTATTTCCCACTTTTAGCATTGGAGATGCTCTTACAAGTCAAGGAGTCGAGTCTTTCGAGTAACTTTTCTTTTGTTTTTTCCTTTTTTTTTTATAAAACAAATAATTATTAAATAAATTCACAAATAACTTTAATATTCATATCATATATTAATTCTCTAGGACAACGAGTAAATTACATGAGGATCGAACTAAAAAATATTTTAAAAAGATGAATTAATTTTTGTTTTTCAAATTATTGAACAATGAATTGCGTTATTATTTTGTTAAAAATGATGTGAAATGGTAATATTTAATCGCATTAGTGTAAACCGTGCCATATGCGTTTTGTGATGCCATAAATACAATTTTTCTAACTGTTGTATAACATTTCATATCAACAGTATCTTATGTTGTATACCATCTTTATCTAAAATATGTACATATATACAAGTTGAAAATAAAATAAAATATGTAATTATTATAATATTGAGGCATCATGACAAATTAATTAGCTAGAAAAATACTAAATTATTATTATTATTATTATTATTATTATTATTATTATTATTATTATTATTATTATTTATGCGATTTGAAAGGACTTGCGATTAAGCCATTAAAATCAATTAGCTATTTTTCTAAAAAAATGTTTAATGATAAGTAATAAAACTCTTGTGTAAGAATAATAGCTTACAAAAATTCTTTAAATATAATTTTTCTTATGTAATTTTCATATCATTTAATGTCATGTATAATTAAATATTTTAATGATAACTATTGTATTATTACACTTAATTAATATAAAATATAACTGGACGAAAAATAAAAGAGAGATACATAAATCATAGTCGTAGTAACGTTTACAGTCCTCATCATAGCAAGCTCTTCGAAAGTACAACTTCTAAATTTTACACTTAAACCACACACAGCAATACTGCTAGAACAAACTAGCAGTTTCCCAACACAGATCAAACATGATGATCACATAACTTTATTTGCTGGTAATAAAAATTAATTAAGTAGGAAACACACCATAATCCTCTCAAGTCGCAAAGCATCCAAGATGGCATGAATACAGAGAATCAAGGGTGAGGTCGAGTTCATTCCTTCTTGCCTCCATTGCTTCACCTTCGTACACACCTCTGCACGAAAGCATACATTACAATAACGATTAAGAGTGTGTTTGGTAAGCACCATAAATTAACTTATAATTTATGTGGTTAGCTTATAAGCTTCATGTATCCAAATAAATTCTGTTTTGGTACGATAATTTTTTTAAAAATCTCGAGCTTATTTCATAAACTTCCTTGAAATTTTTATTTCAATTAGTTTATCAACTAATTTTACGAAGCACTTTTATCATATAAGTTAGTTTTTCATCCTTAAGTTATAAGCTATCAGTTACAAGCTCGAAATTCACTTATAAGACATCGACTAACTTATCAGCTATTAGCTAGTTTAATTTTCAGCCAATTCAAACCTCAAAATGCACCAAGTTATTGGGACTTATTTAGGATGCTCTAATATAACCGGATTTTCCGAGTTGCAAAAAGTAGAGGGCCACATAGGCCCATCCCATTCTCAGTGGTGAACAGCCCAACCAAAATTCAAGCCCAGGCAAAATTTTATTCGTAGACTATACATAACGTACCCCATGTTAAGGCCCGGAAATTGTGGAGACATCAAGAATTGTGGTTGTGGCTGTTGTGGTGGTGGTGGTGCACTTGGGCCGTGATTCTGCTGGTCCCACAGTTGGGCCTGCTGGCCCATTTCTTGTTCCTTCTCTTTGATCTGTATGAAAATTGCTTATAATTAAGTTCACTATGAAATGAGCAAGGCAAAAATGCATCAGTAATAAAGTATTAGAGATCACCTGCTTTGATAGCATGCTGTTCTGCTCTTGTATCTCCTTTTCCTGTAAAAAAAAATGGGTAATGGGTAGAATTGTGTGATTACAAATGTAGGGAATATTTTAAAATTGGTCCTATAATTTGGTCACTGTCCAAAAAATCACCCCGATATTGACCATTTTCAATTTAGGTCCTATAATTTGTCGATTTCATCAACTTTGGTCCTTTTTTATCCGCACCCTAGATTAAAAAGTGACGTGACATGAACAAAGGACCAAAATTGATGAAATCGACAAATTATAGGACCAAAATTGACGTGTCACGTAGATCATAATCACGCCATGTAACTTAAAAAAACTGGCACGTCATGCCACGTCACTTTTTGATCCAGGGTGCTGATAAAAAGGACCAAAATTGATGAAATCGACAAATTATAGAACCTAAATTGAAAGTGGTCAATATAATATCGGGGTGGTTTTTTGGACAATGGCCAAGTTATAGGATCAATTTTGAAATTTTGCCATAAATGTATATAATAAACACAATTGGTCCAATTATTTGCAATTTTCTATATTTGTTAGCAAAATCAATGTTACTCATATATATATACTAAACTTTTGTTAATTATATGCACAACACAAACCTTTTGCTGCAATTCGGAGATGGAATCGTACAAGAGTTGATTCTGTTTCGGACCAACAAAAAGATGAACAAACTTAATAATATCGACTAATTAATTTGCAGCAGTNAAAAAAAAAAAAAAAAAACAAAAAACAAAATCCATACTTTTCTGGAACGAATGCTCTTAAGAGCAATGTCAAGCTGTTGTTCCAGATTCTGCAGGTCTTTGAGGCTCATGGAGTCCAGATCTTCTCCCATATAGTGCCTAAGGAGACCAAAACAAATATGTGTACATTTACATATTGAAATAATTTTTGGAAAAATTGTCCTTAATATCACGATCTTTTCCGAAATTTCAATTTGATCACTACTTATCACTTTTGTAAATTGTATCACACAATCTCCAGTTTATTGCAAATTGGTGCACCAATTTGCATAACCCGTGCAAAATATCTCACAAATTTCAATTTGCTCTTCGGCCATATCATTTTGCCTAGGCTGATTTTTAAAACTCGTGCACCGATTTACATCAAACTAAATATTGTGATATAATTTACGAAAGTGCAAATATCGTGAATAATTTGCAATTTCAAAAAATATTGTGATACTAGGAGCAATTTTGCCTATTAATTTTTCAATAAGCGATATAATTTCCCACAATAAAAACTTTATTACCTATGGTTTCTTTGCAAGAGATCAATTCTAGCCCTCAGTTTGCTGTATTCCAGGGTCCAANTAATAATAATAATAATAATAATAATAATAATAATAATAATAATAATAATAATAATAATAATAATAATGACTTTGTAATTCAAAACATCATAAATAATATCAAGAAAATATATCTAAATTAATTAATGCGTGTGTGTATATCGATATATCATGGTCTCGTTTTTGTAGGATTGGTAGAATGCTTACAGGTGACTGAGGCTCAGTAGCAACAAGTTGTCTTTCGGCAAATGAATACCTCTCATACTTCTCAAGAATCCTGTCCATGCTGCTATGCACAAAATAATTCAATCAAATATTGTTTATTAGTACAATTTTTAGGGGTTTTTGCATAATTTCAACAATTCATTTTGCTCAATTATCCAAATTGGGAATCATAACCAATACTAGCTACATCAAACATCATAATTAAACATAATTAATCTACTCATGGATTCAATAAGTTCTTGTACATTACAAATTCTTGTGCGAATTTGCGGTCTAATCGTTAGCTGGTTGACCCTTCATACTTTTTAAAATACTATTTAGCTACATTAAGTGTGATTCTTAAATTTTGGGTATATAATATAATTTCTAGAAAAATTGCAATTACTACTGTTACCCCGCACCCATTATTAAACACAACTAACATGCATATATGTACGGCTGCTCATGATTCACCGTATTTAATTTACTCTCTCGCAAGAGATTTAATTTTTCTGTACATAGATTCGTTATATATATCTTTGCTACGTTACAGTTTTGTTTTTGTTAGGTATATATCTGCGTCCGATGAAACTTTCAATAATGTATCTGTGTGTTTGGTAAGGTTTTGAATTTAATACTACTTTTTAATAACACTGACATATTTTCCGTTATATAATCCCAAGTATTACTTTAGCACATAAATGCATAGCATAACCTTTAGATACTCATATATATATACATGCCTTTGCATATATTATAAGAAATATTATATTTCTATTTATAATAAATATGACATTTGAATATAAAAATATGTACAGTTGGTGTAATTTGTTAGGCTAAGTATTAGTTAGGCAACAATACTCTATCAACAAATTAAAATGTGTAGATTCTTATTCTCAAATGTCATATTTCAAAATACAATATAAATAAAAGTAAGACATTTTATAATTACTTTTCTTAATATATTTTTTAAAACTTAAATAAATAAAAAAAATTGAGAGATCATTAGTCAGCAATAGTTACAAGATCCTTATCCTAGGTGATTAGTAAAAGGAGAAAACACAAAAAAGAAAGATTATAAAAATGACAGAAGCCATGTTCAAATTTAGTACAAAGGTTCAAGTTCCAAGAAATGCGAAGAAACACAAACCTTGTAATAACCTACAGATCAATCTAGAAAACCCCATGCCAAACACCTCAAAGTCCCATCAAAAGGAAACAATTGAGCTGCTCATGTTTTAATATCTCATCAGAAGTTACTAAAAACCTAAGGGTATTACAGAAAAAAATAAAAATAAAAAATTATATATATTTTTATTCACTGGATCATAACCAAATATATATTTTAAACAAAAACACCGTTATTATTTATGGTCCAAAGCATCAACTGCTCTTTATTACATATAGTTCTCTGATATGCAGAGTGTAACTAAATTTTAAGTGGTATATTGTTTTTACTTTTATACAAATGGATCTTGAATCTTAATTTAAATTTCTTGATTTCACATTTATCCCTCCCCACAACAGGATATTTATTTACATTTTTTTAAACAATAATTGATAAAAACGCCTTTCTTGCCATTTCATAATATAAACTTCTTGAAAAATTCATCATTCAGAGTATGAATAATAAATAGGAAATATATTTATTCTTCAAAAATAAGAGAATAGTTTCAGGTTTTGTGATGGAAGTTATGGAAAGAGAACACACAAATCTAGCCCTAGACTGCAAGAAATCCACAAAAAATTAGGTTTTCCAGCCAAACAAAATATCAAAACTCACGAAGCTCACCAAGATCCACACAAATCCAAATACCAAATTGAAAAATAAAAATGAAAAAACTATTGAGGCATAGATTGAATAAGAGACCATAAAGAACAAACAAGAAGTAAAATCTAGAAAACGAAGAAAAAATTTCATTTATGAAAATAATAACAGTAAAAAAAAAGTAAATCTTTCTTTCATATATGGGATACGTATATAATCTTTCAAATGCCAAATAGCCAAAAAAAAAAAAGTTACAA
>BKCP01006737.1:1443616-1494897 GCA_008636005.1 Striga asiatica | reverse complement strand
GAGCCCGTATAAATTTTTACTAACATCACATATTTTATCAATATATCTAATGTATGTATATATAAGTATATGAAATGAAATTTTATCATAAAATGAATAAAATAAACAATAAAGTTGTATAAAAAAATACATAAATTTCAAAATATCGATGCTATTGAAATTTCTACAAGACTTCATTTCAACTCACAAAAGTCATTAAATATTGACTTAGTATTAATAGTTCTAGCAAAATCTATGTTATGATTTACGTATTCTCAATGTTTTACACTTCACACATTCGGCTTAATTAAATCCCATATCATTCCGTACACACTACAAGAATGTAAAAATAGTACTTACGAAAATATAATACAATAGTAAGAAAAATTATTCGTCAATAGCTAGACAAATACAATAGTTAACAATAATTTTCGGACTATTGTGTTAATTAAATATTCTTAATGGTGACACCTCGTTTTCTTTTAATTAGAATTTATTATTACTATTATGATTAAAATAATAATTATTATTATTATCAGTAATGTTTTGGATTTGATAATTTCATACTTAGTGAACATAATTTTGTGTGGTGGTCTGAAAAGCAAAGCACATTAGTTGAGTTGTGTGGGGGCACTTTCGGGATGGGATGTGAAAACCCTGAAACCAGAGAAAATCAGGTGGTTTTTAGGGGATGTGCTGTCACCGTCTCATTGGCTGGTGGCCCGTACTCGGGTTGTTGCCCCGTGTGTTATAGGGTTCACGGTTCTTGAGGGGCACGGGCCCGACAAGGGGTCCTTGCTGGTCAATTTTCTTTTGTAAATTACCCTCTTCTTCTTTATTTAATTTTGTTGATCATAAATTTGTACGCTACATCAAGACAAAAATGAAACCCTTTAATTGATAATCATAATTTTATGAGGGGTTTTTCACCTGGTCCAAATTTTGTATGCCCATTTTTTAAATTTGTATGCATGGTCAATTTTCGGTATCAAACATTTAATGTATGATGAAGACAGGTAACTTGTTATAGTAATTTAATTCTTAAATTGTATAAGGATTGACATTTTTTTTATTATAATTGTTTCAATTCTTAAATTGTATAAGTATATGTTGCGTATATATTTACGTAAAAGACCGATCTCGGGTCGTCTTCTCGAAGAAGGGCTATGTGGAGCTAATCTTCAATAACAAGTTGCATAACAGGAAAAAATTAGAGGATTCGTCCTGTAAGTGGTATCTATTTGAGGTTTGATCCTCCTCGATACCCACTTTTGGATCACGACCCGTAAGTGCAAAAAAACCTGAAGAATTGTCTTGACAGGCTACAGCAGGTAATTCTTACCGGCTTGCTGAGGTGGAATTTGTTTTTAATTTTTCTTTTTATTGTTTTGCTGATGTGCAAATTATGTGCACAATTACAAAAACATTGTAGGAAGGGGGACTCGAACCTAGGTCTATGGCATGTAAAAAATAATATGAGCCACTTAACCTAACACATATTATGTGAAATATTTAACTTCACTTATATATATCAGAAATGTTTTATCCCAAAAAAGGAAATATATATATATATATATTATTCAATTGATACTACTTTTAATTATAAAACTCATAAATAATGTATTTATTAATTTTTTATCGATTACAAAATAAAAATTAGTAAACAAAATAAATAAATAAATAATATTATTTTAATTACCTTATTTAATTAAAATTTTAGTATCATTAATGTTGTTTTTTATACTAATTTACCTTATTGATTTTTTATATATTAAAAAAATGCTTACTAAATAAATACATATATTAAATAATATAATAAGTAAATATATTAAATAATATAATTTTACTTCACATATTTAAATCTATATATATTAAATATATTATTTAATATATATATATATAAATATATTAAAAACGAAATATATATATATATATATTAATTAAATGAATGTATATTAGAATTATATTTATTTTAATTTAGTAAATATTTTTTGACCATATTGATTTTTCATATATTAAAAAGATATTTAATATATATATATATATATATATATATTAAATAATATAATAGAATTTAAACATAATTTATTTATTAAATATTTATTGATTACGAAATAAAAATTAGTAAGAAGGCTGTAATTTCCTAACGGCCGCAGGTCCTTTCTTTCAGTAAGAGCTCTTTCTTTTCTTATAAACCAACAAGCTGAAAGCGGGGGGCCCGATCTGTGTACTGTGTAGCTAAACCAAATAGGTAAGACCCCCGGCCCACAGAGACAAAATGTAGGTTTCCTAAAGGATTCGAAACATAAAAGAAAAATGATTAGATGAAAATACAATAAATTTTCAGATAAAAGAAAAAAATACGGTGCTCCTACTCCTAATCCTTGGCTGGTTAAGCAGGTAAGCGAACGAAGGGAACAAAAAAAAGATTAGTTCTCGCCTAGAAAGAATTTTTTCGTAAAATCTCATCTAATAACTACCTAATAACAAGTTTGGGCTACTGGATTTATGTTTTTAATTTCCTGGCGTGGATATTGGCAGGAATTGGTTGAAACTTTAGAGATTGCATGACTTTCTTTTCTTGATTTTTTCTTAAGTTCTTAATTTTTATCTAAATGGCAGTTCCAAAAAAATGTACTTCTGCATCAAAAAAACGTATTCGTAAAAATTGTTGGAAAGGGAAGGGGTTTTGGGCAGCGTTAAAGGCGTTTTCCTCAGGAAAATCTCTTTCTACCGGGAATTCAAAAAGTTTTTTGTGGGACAAAGAACTAAAAAAAGTACTAAAAGATAACATCTTGGAATAATCTAAGTTGGCCCAGCTCCAAAATAAACCCATTTCGGTTAGAAAATCCAACCCTAGAATTCTATTCCAAATGAATCCAGAAAAAATATATGTGTTGGTTATATCTACACATATAGGAATGATTTAATGCAAGAAAAATCGGACTCTTTTTCCGAAATTGCAACTAGGCAAAAGAAAAGGAAGGAAAATCCATGGACCGACCCCATCATCTCCACCCCGTAGGGCAGTTCCAGATCTGGGGCTCGGCTCAAACCTGTTTACCAGTCCTCCATTCGGCAGGAAAGACAGATTGACCAAATGCCCTTTCGACAAGCCCAAGGGTGTCCTAAAGTTCCTCCGCCGAACCCGTTCGGGATACTTACCCAAGTATCCCTTCACTTGTGTCTCCGATGAGAAGAATGGAAAAGAAAAGTAATACCACTCATGAGCAAGGGAACTCACCGAGCTGAATCACAAGGGACATTTTTATACCCGGAAGATCCTAATGCCAGATAATAATATGGGAGAGAAAGTGCCATTTACCTTATCACTTTTTGGCAATGGCATTTTTCGTTGTGGTTTGATCCAAGAAGGGTTTAGATCTTATCAACGTCCATGAATGCTAAATCATAGATCGAACCGCCGAATCGGAAAAATTGGGTGCTATCATACAACTTTGTATCGGCTAAGTCCATCAGTTGGAGATAAGCAGACTCGAACCGCTGACATCCGCCGCAGGGTAAACCACCGCCTCTCGTGCCGGCCTGACACTGCACAAATATGGCCGGGGTATATATTATCATATATGTGTGGATATATTGTGTATCACGAAGAAAAAATGCGGATATAGTCGAATGGTAAAATTTCTCTTTGCCAAGGCATAAGGTCCATGGGAACGTCCGTGGATTTTATCATCAACCTGGTTTTTTTTCATTTTAATAAAAAAAAAAGAAGTCTATTTTGTACTTTTTTGCTTATTTTATCCTTATGAACTTATGAAATCTCAGATGAAGTCGGGATTGTACCAACTACAAGAAAAGACCTTATGATAGTCAATATGGGTCCTCACCACCCACAATTAAATTAATAGTTTTGGAAAGGAGCATGAATTGCCTCTATATCAATAAAGGGTCTAATTGGTCGAATAAAGGTCTCCGCCAAATAAGGCTATTTCTATGCAAGCAAAAATTCGCCCTCGGTGGATTTAAAAAACCTCGCGAATTAACTTGGGTTACAGGTGTGGACCCCTTAAGGGAAGGGCAAACCGGGGAGGACAACGAGTCGGAGAAATGGAGGTTTGCGTGCAGATTCATTCCCACATGGAGGAGAATAAGAGCAGGTAGTGTTTCAAAGAACTCTTATTTCGTCAATTCCCGATCCCAATCCGAGCTAATCTCCTCATCTGGAATTTCCACTTCTGTCTTATGCACAAATCCTCGGCGCGGAATATAATCCCAAAGTACTCCAAAGACTCAAATAGAGTCAATCAAGAAGCTAAAGCCCATTTATCAGATTCATTCTCAGAAGGCTGGATAAGAACCATAGCACGTCGCTGAGAAATAGAATGGTGGAAAGAAGGGGGAAGAAAGAGATGTTACGTCGTATGCCTACCTTTTTTGAAACATTTCTGGTCGGTAGACTCCTGGGATTTCATTCCACATGGAATGCGTAGCAGCTGCAACAGGAGCTGAATATGCAACAGCAATCCAAGGTCGCATACCCAGACGGAAACTAAGCTCCCACTCACGGTTCCTACTTGCATTCTTATCTTACAGATTGTGTTGGTGTTTCGTGTACCGCTTATTCGCTGCTAACGCAAAACTTCGAAGCTATTATCATCTCCTTCGTACCAACCCGAGATAAAAGAACTAAGAAAATACTAAGGAAAGAAATGAGCTTTTATGTAGTTTATTAAAGAATCATTAAAGTGGTCCAACAAAGAGAAGGAAGAAAAAGTCTATGAAATAAGACTTTGAAGAGATGAGCTTCCCATTGCAATACACCTCTTAAACTTCCTGATTAGGATGTATAAGAGAACGACTGGGGTTTTTGATTTTTTTTGAAGGAAAAGACAAGTACGAACAATTACAGCTCTGATTACTTCTGATTTTTCTAGGTACTCCGTCCGACTAGTTCCGGGTTCGAATCCCAGGCCTTTTACTCTCTTACTCTCCATTGATGAAAGGAAGAAACCGCGGCCCAAAAGGGATTGTATTTCCCCATCTCTCGCCCTTGTTGACGATCCTTTACTCCGACAGGTCTACTTCCCTTTCTTTTGTTGATTTCGAATCTGTTTCAAAGAAATACTTTCCTTAAGGTTCTTTCTTTAAGGAATGAGTTATAGAATGACAAAAAGCTTTTTTTCTCTTACGTTAAGTCAAAAACTTTGTGTATCTTGGTATTCCTAATCACCTACGCTACTTGTTTCATAGCTTTAATTTGAGCTGCAGACCCTACTCTGGAAACGGTCCGGGCCGATCTTTCCCCGGAGTAGAGCATCAACCTAAAAAGATTAAATAAAGTTAATATTAGGCCTCTTATTGAGTATATTGGTGAGTAAATTAAATATATCAATAAATATTATTATATTATTTAATTATGTTGAACAAATAAACTTTTAATATCATTATTAATGTTTTTATACTAATTTACCTTATTTAATTTTAATTAATTTTATTATATATTAAATAAATATTTACTACATAAAGAAATATATTGAATAATATAAGAAATAAATCAGTATATATATTATATAGATATATATATATATATCAATACGTTAAATATAATATTATTTATTTATTTATTTATTTATTATATTAATAAATAAATATATTAAATAACATAATATAATTTATAATTTAAATAATAAATAATAAATTACAAACTAAATATATTAAATAATAAATAATACAATAATCTGTAATGATATAAAGAATATAATTAAAAATAACATAAAATATTTTTTATGTATTAATTTATTTAGTTTTGGTTCATAATTAATATATATTTTAAATTATATAGTACATTAAATATAATTATGTATAACATATAATTAAAAATAAAATAATATTATTTATTTAGTTACTTATTTTTATTTTTGAGAATACCTATTTAATAAATTTCGTATTTAAATAATGAAATTAAAATAAATAACTACTAAGCATAGTATTTTGTTTAATTTAACTTTTATTATCATTTATGTTGCTTTTTTTATTTACCTTATTTAATTTTAAATATATTTAATATATTTATTTAGTATATTTATTAATTTATTATATTATTTAATATATTTTTTTATTATATTATTTAATATATTTTTTTATTATATTATTTAATATATTTTTATTCAATATAAACATCATTTAATATATTTATCTAATATATATATATATTTCGTTTTTAATATATTTATATATTTAATATATATAAAATATATTATTTCATATATATATTATATATATATATATTAAATATATTATTTAATATATATATATTTATAAAGTAAATGTTTTTTTAATATATAAAAAATCAATAAGGTAAATTGGAATAAAAAACAACATTAATGATAATAAGAGTTTAATTAAATAAGGTAATTAAAAAAGTTATTATTTATATATTTACTTTGTTAATAATTTTTANCATTGAAAACTAATTTCAACTCAGCAAGCCGGTACGAATTACCTGCTGTAGCCGGTGTTAGGACGATTTTTCAAGTTTTTTTGCACTTACGGGACGTGATCCAAAAATGGGTATCGAGAACATCAAATAGTGTTACTTACAGGACAAAATCTCCAATTTTTCCTTGCATTAACACAAAAAGATAAAATAACGTCCTAATATCCTAATCGCACTAGTTGGTTTGGTTTTTAGACTAAATTAACTAAGAAAATTTAAACAAATGAAGAATTAGCTACAGATCTGGAAATGTGAAAAACAAGAACGAAAGCTGTACAGTGGCGGCTGCCAATTGCTCAACATCATTTTATATTCATCATAACCACTAAGGGCTCTTTTACTAGGGTTGATGGGATAGGATGGGATTGGACTAATAGTCCAATGAGTCAGCTTATTATACATGTTTACCAAATTGGATGCAATGTTTTCTAATCCCATCATGTGTTTATTACTTTTTTTTGAGAATGAAGTAAAAAATTGGAAGGTCAAATATACCCTCACCTCTTTCTACTTACCACATCCAATTTTTCGACCCCCATTACGAAATTATTCTAATCTGTGGAACCCTAGAACACCGAAGACGACGCAACACTCCTCTCACCAGGTCAGGAAGACGAAGACGGGAAGACGACAAAACTTGACGAAGACGAAGGTTGTCGGGTCGGTCTGAAAAGGGTTTGGCACCGTCGGTTCAGAGAAGTAGGTACGAGAGGTGTCGCCATTGTCAAATTGGAGGTGCGTTTTCCCTTGTCTTCATTTTGAGGTACACATTATGATGTTTTCCTCAACGGGCTTGAATGTCTGCTTTTTGGGTATTGAAAGATAGTATAATTTTGTTGTAGTCCTAACGCAATTTATGCCCGAAAATTGTTGTTTTCTGCTGCGCCTTTGTCAAATGGAAAGCAAATAACTGTGTGAATTGGGCTGGATTTGACAAGTTGTGCCGTGTGGTTAGGTGTATTTTTTAGGTTAAATATGCGTGCTAGTTTTTCCTACAGATGAATCGGATAAGCAAAGCATGATTTGTGTGTCAAATTGCCTTGAATTGTTGAGTTGCTGAATGGAGTGCTCTGTTATGTGCCTTGGTTGTTGTTCATGGGGTGAAGAAAATTTGTTTACGATTTAAAGAAGAAGATGAAGCTTGTTCTGGGTTGTTTTTTGTTATAATTCTGTTTAAGGCCTTGTTTTTTATCTGTTGAGCCTACTATTATTTCATACTCAAGAGTAGTAAGCTTTAGGGGAAGCTTGTTATTGGTTGCTGAAGATGAAGCTTCATAGTATGAAGCATGTTATTGGTTGCCTTATTTGTTTTTTATTGTTGAGGCTGCTGTTATTTTAATTTTATTTTTTTAATTTTTTTTTTTGTGCTGAAATTTATTGTACTTATGTTGACTTTAATGGTTAGTTTCAGTAAAGTTAAGTTCATTGCAATTTCTTCCTTTCTCCTGTCTTGTTGGTAATGGTCGTAAAACTTAGTTACTTTCACATAACAAACTAGTTGCTTGCTTGTTTGGTTGTTACTTTCACAATGTAGCAGGGGATGAGGTACCTGCTTGTTTTGTTGTTTGGCCATGACTTTACCAGGTTCCTACAGTTTATAAGCCCTACTCATTGCGTAAAGTTCACAACTCAGCCTTAACATTCTTATGGTGTGTTTTTTATACTCGAACATTTACCTCTATGACAAGAAGCACAAGTCCTGTGTAGTTAGGCGTGACGGGGATACGGTTTTGTTTAGTTGATATATTCTTATATAAGTGAAACCATTTGCTAACCTTCGTAGATTACGACATGTCCGAATCATCGAACACTAGTGGTTTATGGGAATGTTGGTGTGGAAAAAGGGCCAAAATTGTGACATCATGGACGGTCGATAACCTGGGAAGGAGATTTCAGACTTGCGCCATCGGAAAGGTATGGTATCATTTATTTATTTAATGTTTTAAAATTTATTAATACTTAACATTTGGATGACATACGTTGTACAATGTAGTTCGGCTATTTACAACATTGTTTGAGTACATAACTCTAAAGTAGACATAACATTTTGACATGTGAGTTTCTTCAACTTCAGATTTGTTATTTTAATTGCACAGACCTTACAATACATGTAGGTACTATCTTTTTTAGCTGATTATGGTGTGAGGTAAAAAAATTGTTATGATCACTAATGTTCTAAAATTTTTATAGCCGTTGGGCTGCACATATTGATCATGGCTGGACCCTCCTATGTGTGAACGGTCTCAAAGAATTATCCCGGGTTTATTAAAGAGGGTCAATGCACTAGAGGCAAGGAATGATAACTTGAAGGAACAGAATACGAATTTGCAGGAAAGGGTGGAACACTTACAAGCATTGAACAATACGCTGGTAGCAAGTAAGAAAATTTGGGAGATGCGAATGTCTTCACATTAATTATATCAACTTTGTTACATCCACGCCGGGGTGTACTGCATAGGTTGTACTGGGCATTCGTTAGCTACATCATCAAAGGCTTGTGCATTTTCGCCCGTTGCTCTGTCTTTCCCAAAGATTTCCACCCAATCATTGATGTAAGGGAAAGACTTGTTCCTAAGTGATTTCGCATTTAGATCTACCTGCATTATCGAAATACATCGAATGGAAATTAATGGTTATGACATGGTTATTTTTTTTTTTTTTTTAAGCACAATTGTTGAGGTGAAGTTTCGTTGGACAATTACCTTTATCCAGTTACTCCAAACCTGATCGTCGCAGGAAAATGTTTTTGTCAACTCGCTCCACCCGAAGCCTGAGGTAGTTTTGATGAGTGCCACGCTCACATAGTTCTTGCGCCACACATGTATTTTTGAGCTTATGTGGGGTTCTGCACGAAGGGTACAATCAGGATACTTCTTGTGCAATCTTCTCTCTATCTCGAAATTGTAGCCCTGCCTAAACCCATTATCTACCCTCCAACCCTCGTTAACCATGTCTTTCAAAATGTCCACTAGGGCAGACTCTTCTGCCGGACTCCACGTACGTCGTTTGCTTGTTTGTGAAGAGGAAGGTCTCCCACTTTGCTGGGTACATGAATAGTCCATTATGGTACCTGCTCTTGCAATAGTTTTGCACAACATGATTGGTTTGGGACTCGTTACATCAAGATATTGCTTAATAAAGAACGAAAGAACGACATCATTTATATATGGCTGCCAGTTTTGAAGTAAAATGGAAAAATGCATTAATAAATCCACATGACAAATTCAAAACCAAACACGCAGAACATGGAAAACTATTCTCAATGGAGAAAACCAAACACGCACAACATGGAAAACTATCCTCAATGGAAAAAAACGTGACACGACAAATGGTGCAAACAAAGTAAACAAGTCGTAGGTCATTTTATTCAGTCAATTGTTCTTAAACTAAAAAACATTATGATCCAAATCGTCAAACATATCTTGTGTCAATCGGTCACGGAACTGTGTCCATTCAGGGCTGCCCTCCACCTGGTCTATCAAGTCATCATCACCCGTAGTTGTGGACAATCCATCAACCGGTATCTCAGGAACTAGTGCTTCCATGGGATCATTGGCCATTGTTGTACGTATGAAATTGTGAAGGAGCGCGCATGCCATGATAATGCGATTTTGTGTTCGAATGGAATAATATGAGCAACTCCTAAGAATTGCCCATCGCATCTTCAAAATGCCAAAGGCACGTTCAATCACATTTCTAGCCTTAGCATGGCGAAGGTTGTACAATTCTCTAAAGTTTTGAGGCCTACGGTTGCCTGCACCCCATTCCTGCAAGTGATATCTGACACCCCTATATGGCGCTAAAAAACCGGGACCGTTCGTATACCCACCATCTACCAAATAATAATTTCCTGGTATACAAATTAAAAAAGCTAGGGGTTATGTTTAATTCCAAATTCATAAAGTGGATGATGGTGTTTATGGAATACAATGATTATATTACCATTTGGAACACGTAGACCATGCGTCCTTGTAACCGCATCACGCAAGACTCGACTATCTGCAACTGACCCCTCCCATCCACATAGCATGTACACGAAGTTCATGTTTCTATCACAAACTCCAAGTACATTGACAGATATACTACCCTTACGGTTTCTATATCGTGCCTTGTCAATCGAGGGGACTCGCACGTCAATGTAGGTACCATCTAGAGCTCCTAGACATCCCTAAAGATGAAGAAATACCATAAACTTATTAGTTTTCAATGATTCAACTAAGGATTTCGTAACACGTTGAGAAATGGGTTGTAGGTTACCTTAAACCATTTCTACCTTTCGTCGACACAATCAACCTCAATTGCATTTGGTTGCACAGCTAGGGTTTTGTGAAGTCGGATGACCACGTTGAGAACACGGTTAAAGTATTTGCTTATGGTTCAACCGGATCTAACAAAATCAAGCTTTAAGGTGACATTCTTCTTATGATGAGCTAGGACTGACAGAAAAATAGCAACTTGTTCGCTTGGTGGAACATTTCTAGATTGGGTAAGTCCCCCCGAACTTTCCAGGAGGTGACACAAACGGCCAAAGACGATCCATACGGAGGTTCTCGAGACAAGTTGTGTCGCTCACGTCAATCAACCTTCGCATGTAATTGAGCTGATGGGGGAGTCTATCACTAACTCGGAATAACGGGACGTGGTTATCGCCCGAACGTCGACGTTTTCGCCGAGAGAGGATGAATTTCATATAGTAATAAATAGCAAGTAGCAAAAAAAGTTGAACACTACTCATTACTTCCAATATAGTAAAAACCGCTAATTCTTCTCCAATTGAATCCATCTAAAAATGTGGATGAAACAATAGCACGTGCATAC
Source organism: Striga asiatica (assembly GCA_008636005.1). NCBI lineage: Eukaryota > Viridiplantae > Streptophyta > Magnoliopsida > Lamiales > Orobanchaceae > Striga > Striga asiatica. Next base: position 1,483,640 of record BKCP01006737.1, on the reverse strand, counting down.
AACGCACGCATTGGTGGAAATAAAAAATACCGTCAGGTGTTCTTCGTGAAGGCAACATTGAAGGGGAAATAAATAAAAGATCTTATCAAGTAGTTGAAGAATTACCTGAGAAATTAGAACAGTACAGGGAACTGAATGCTGGACTTGTACGAATCGTCCACCTGACAAAATATTTTTGTAAAACTCTGTTACTGGGTACAAATGACGAGGACACCTTCAACTGAGACCAGCATAAACATTGAAAAGAGACCAAATATAGAAGGCAGTATATTGTAAACATGGGAGATATATTCTAGTCATTATCAACCCTTGGATTAAAGGAAAATAAACCACATCAAACAAAAACATATTAGCAACATGTATAAAGAACAAAATGACTTCACTTCACAGTCGAATAACCCCTGCAAATTGATGAAGGAGTAGCAAATGATTAACTACAAATTTATTCAGATTACAAAGTGTGCAGATCACATATTCAGCCTTTTTTTTTTGTTTTGTAGCCACGGTATGGATCACCCAGTCACAAAACACATAATTTATCTGCAAAAAACAATGTAAAAAAGCTCGAACAATGCTTCTAGACTACCGTAGCAACCAAACCAAATACTCCCTCATGTACCAGAGTTAGGAGAAGAGCTCCTCGTGGGCATTAAAATGAACTCATTCACATACATACGGCAGCAAAGATTCCATTATTACGGAAACTTTACAAGTTTGTTCTAAAATCCAACCGACAATGAAAAGCAATAAGGACACCACACAATAATAAAATGGACTATTAGCAGCTTATACATAAAACATGCACACAACATGATTGCATTAAATGAAATTAAATGAACAAGGAACATGATTGCATTAAATGAAATTAAACCTGGAGGGGGCCTCAAAATGAATTTATAATAAAAGGAATTTGCCCAAACTCATCAAATAATCCTACTGAAATGTGTTTGCCACTTTTGGTGAAGATAATAATACACACAACAACAAGAAAGAGATAAGACCAGTAACAGCATTAAGCAAACTATGAAAGGTAGACAAATTCTTAGCAGTTTAACACTAATCCAAGCTGATAATCAAGGCATTAACCAAGATAAACGAAGCCTTTGTTTAACCTATTAATTCGTAATATACACTTCGCCCATAATTAAGGCACTAAGCTAAACAAAGCAACCGCAAACAGAAAAGCAATGAACCAGTAACCCTAAACACCCAGGTAACCCAATGAACCTGTATATCCAGAAATTTCATTCACCAAACAAAAAGAACCCAATTTTACTCCAACCCACAAAACAATTCCAGAGCACATCAACACAAAAGCAACCGCAAAATTTTCTTCAACCCACAAACGAACATAAAATGTCTAAATATTCTACTCGACTTACAATCCGGGANAAAAAAAAAAAAAAAGCTGACTTTGGAAAACCAAACTTGCAGATTCACTACATTGACGGCATGCGACACTAGGTAGGTTAGAAATTTGTCGAAAATAGTCCAATGACAGACGAGTGAGACAAGGTAGGTTGCAAAATCGTCGAACAAAATGAAATGCTTGTAACAATTAACGGACAAGAACATAGTGCAATTATGGGAAAAGCTAGGGCAAGCCGAAATGGAGATCTGACGGGAAAAGAAAAAACCTAAACCCTAAGCCCAAAAAGTTTTGGAAGACCCAAATTTGCAGAGCCATTACCTACTGTGTTGAATCGTTCTTCGGTAGATCTCCGAGATCCCTCGAACAACCCAAGAACTTGATACCTGCGACTGTAGCTAGGTTAGAACGCAGTCAAAAAAAAAAAAGGAAGAAGAAGAAGCTGCAAGTTTATGGGCAGAGGTAGCTAGGGCAAGCCGAAGACGAAGAAGATCTGTGAAATTGTTGACAAGTTTTCCGATCTTTATATTTCCTAGAGTTGTAATTTTGGTGACATTGAGGGGTAGAGAAGTCAAGTTAAGTCCACTTTTGGGGACAAAATCGGAACAAAAAATGGGGATAAAAATATCCGCCCGAATTGGCCGGACAAAACTATCAAAACACGTCAGTTTAATGAATCCGGACCCACCTGCCACACATTTCACACATCAGCTATATCCTTTTCCCTAACAGACCTAGTAAATGAATGATAAGGTTTTTTAACCAACCTTATCCAATCCTGTCAACCCTAGTAAACGAGCCCTAAAGAGATTTTACATGTGTATTTATATGAGAGGGATACAAACCTAGAAGGGCAAAAAGGAGAAAACAATAGGAAGAACACAAACAGTAAAAATGGACGTGGGACATGCTATATGTATGTACTACAAGACAAAAGTGTAAGCAAACTTTATCCCTTGACTATTTTTCATGAGTTTCAACAACCCCCCTCAATTCGAACTGGGTGCAAGGTGAAACCTTGAGCTTGTTGCGCAACCTAATGAAGAATTTGTTAGTGTTATATACTGAAAGCTTGGATTTGCATGTTATTACACATTTACCCTTTACGAATGAGAATCATGTTAGATTAAACAAGTTCTACGTTCTGTTGTTCTGCACTTAGATAGGGTGGGTCGTCATCGGGCGAACCGAAGATCACTCTATCAGTCACTTGCGAACAAGAATAGTTGTTCACAACCTAGATGGACATGAACACCTCATCCGAACGGTTGTAGTGTCAACTGTATAGTTTGTCTTCACTGATTAGTTGCACTAGTACGTTTATGTATTGAACAGGATCCTAGAGAAGAGAAGTTCACTTTATACTGATCGTCGAAAATGAACTAGGCATCGGTTAATTACTGCGTTCTCTTAACCCGTAAGATATTAAACAGGCAAATATATATAGTATATATTACTTTGATTCACTTGGGTGAGGTTCAGTTCACTAGATCAATATTGCTACTGTTTTGGGTAATATTATTATATATAGGATGTGCTGTTAGGATATTTACGGTCACCATGTGCGCTAGTTTGATGATGTCCCCAGAGTGAATTCATGAATGATTGTTATGCTAAACCCTGCAGGTGGATTAAGTTTCGGCATAATAAGAATATGATGAAGGAGCGCTAGCTTCAGTGAAATAATAATAAATATTAATTCTTGATTGTTCGTAATCGAATTAATTAATAGACATTATATCTTAAACGTGGGGAGATAAATCGAGTAATTATTATTGGAGTCTCAAATGTAATTTGGGCTAGGAAAAAGGGAGTGCAATAATATAATGTTGGTGGCCCATTAATATTATTTAATTAATAAGAGGAATGGGCTTGACCCACAGTTAGTCTAAGTAATTAAGGAGTCATTTTCCTAATCTCCTAAGGGTCCCTACTGTAGCTCTATATATACATCATTAAGCTCATGAGAAGAGAACACACATATTCACACGTGAATAACGCTGCCCATCTATCTCTCTCTCTCTCTCTCTAGATTTCATTCGAGCTTTATCTTCTTCTTGTTGCTCCACTGGTACAAGTTGAAGAAGGATGTATTGAGTAATACAGTAGAAGGTTTGTAGGTAAACCGAGACGAAATATATTTTTTCCTACAAAACTAACCGGAGGTCCGATTGAGGCGCACAACATACCCAGACGACCGTCTCGACGAGAGCTTTCCATCGCCGCCGTTCGACACCACACGCACCCGCACCCGCACACGCCGCCGGAAGCTTCCAGGCTGCAACATCCGTCTTCATCTGTTTGCACCCGTTTATCCGGTTTTGATCTGATCTTGTTCATGCAACCCAAGACATGATTTGCGCTCAACCGTTCGCGGTCAACCAGATCTACATAAATTTTAAGCCGTAAGTTCTCTATGTCAAAACCTATAGATCCGCTGCGCATAGGTTTACGTTTGCTATTGAATTCGTGACTTATGCATAACGAGATTCTCATTGATCCCAACACAATTAAGCAAGCAATTATACTAGAAACCTTAGCTAACTAAACATGTGAACTCAAAAGCAAGCGAAAAGAGCGAAAACAAGAAAAACGAACTCCATCTACTATGCTTAAGAGCTAAAGTCGAAAAATCCTACAACAAAATAACCGAGCTCAATATCAAAGTCACGATGTTTCTAGTAGAAATCCACACTTCAACTAATCCCAAGCACAATAGACAAGTTTACAAAAACGAGAACACGAAAAATAACTAAACGAACAAAACGAACCAAAAGACGAGCAAGCCCTAATTTACTTCTACTAACGAGATATCAAGTAAGTGCAAAATCGAAATTATAAGCCTTAAAATTAAGTACTCATACTTCTAATGCGTGCTTGATCGAAATCGGAACAAAAAGATACAAAATTGCATAAAAATAAAAGTCGCCGGAAAAGTCACTGGAAAAGTCGCCGGAAAATCATGACATAGAGAGAATCTAGAGGGAAATCTAAAACAAAAGACATTTCCTAAAAAGGTAAAGTAGCAAATGAAATCTAGGTTCCCAAAATTCAAAAGACCAAAATGTATTTATAATTCAGCTCAAACACACACACTGATCTTACACATTTCGTAGGTCGCGGACAGCATGTGGCGCGGGGATAAGTGACACTCTCGAGGTTGCGAATGGATCTGCGCGTGCGGACGTGCAGGTGGGCAACGCTCTCGAGGTCGCGGAACCTCTCGAAGGCGCGGGCGCGGGGGAATATTCACTCTCGATGTCGTGGAGGCTTCCGCTTGCTCGCGAGTGTGGGTGAAGGGAATCCCGAGGTCGCGGATCATCTCGCGTGACCGCGAGTGGCACTGGGCAACAGCACTTCGCGAGAACGCGGGGATCGGTGCGAGGTCGCGAGTGTGGACAGCTTTCGGGAACTTTGATCATCTAGGCTCGACATACTCGGGATGGAAATGGTTCGTACGACATGGCTCTGAACTTCTCGAAATGACTCAGAATTCTTTGGAAATCTCGTCTCTCGGTTCTCGGTTCGACTCTTCTCATTCATCCTCAAAATAATCCTGCAATTTCACCAAAAAGCACGGAAAAGTACGCCAAAATATAAAATAAAAAGAAAGACATACAAAACACACGGAATACGATAAAATGGACTGATCGACATTAAAACAATACTAAAACCGACTCTACTACACACATAAAACACATAAAAGAGACACAAAAACACAATAAACAAGAGCACTAATTATGTTTAAATATTATTTCATATTGTAGACGTGGTTTATAAAACATAATTTATTTTTTACCCAATCTTTGTTTTATAATTATTAAAAAGTTACTTACATAAATTATAATATATTTAAAATTTAATATATTTTTATTTTTTATTAATATTTTATATATGATATATCAAATTAATTTGTCCTGATGAGCTTCGGTTTAACATCTATATTGTATATAAAAATTAATTAAATAATTGTATTTATTTTATAAGGAAAATTAATTACATATTAATATTAATTGTAAAAATAAATTTATTTAAATTAAAATTAAATTAATTGAAATGCAAATTAGCTATATGATATAAGATACAAAATATTATAATATAAGATGTTATTATAATATAAGATGTTAAGTCTTATAAGGGACGAGTGTCATTATGAATATAAATAATAATATAGTTTTAAAAAACAAAATATTTGAAAATATAAATTTTATTTTTTTAGTTTTTAGTTTCAAATATACATTTTCTTAACAATGACCCGTGTAGCATACATGTATTGTACTATTATATGTTGTTACGGATTATGATGATAAATCAATGGATCACCTATTGATCTGTCCATGTAAATTATTAATTTAGAAATAAAAAATAAAATATTTATATATTGTTAAAAGCTATAATAATAAACCAACAAGTCATCTGTAGAACAACGATGTAAATTGTTTGCTAGAAAAAAAAATCAAAATGTTTAAAATATATATTATTATAAAACATAAAAAAATAATAAATTAATTGACGTAATTAAAAATTATTAATTGTTATAATTTTAAAATAAAATACACTATACTTAAAGCCGATTCAGAACTTTATAAGGCCATGAGCGAAATGTGTTAAATATTCTCTTTATTGTTTTTTCAAAAATAATCTCATAAAAACAAAAAGCATAATGTTACTAGTTATAATATTTTTTTTTTCCGAAACGATAGAAATATTATATATAAACCATAGAAATTTACAAAAGTACAGCCACCAGCTGAATACAAACAGCTCACAGCTGAATAAAGTGGGCGGACAGTCAAAAGATCGCCTAGAGCCAACCCCACCGGGGCAATACTCACTGACGCGAAAACAATAACACAAAAGCTACTAAACTAAAAAGACCCCAATAGGGTAATACCCGAGTGTCTGATCCCAACAGGATAATAAGTTAACACTCAGGCTCACAGGGGCCAACGGCCCAAACCTAAAACACAAGTCCTAATACAACACAACACATACAACACAAAACAGACAAAATTAATACTCAAAAAACGCCATTCCCCAGCCAGTAAATGGATCGTAACCAGTAGAGAAACAGTCAATCCAAGTAATATCCGAATTCCTAGGCCCAACTCCTGAAACTGTTGTCGAACGCCTTTACAGAAGCTAAACCTGGATCTCAATACGAACCCGAATCAACCCACCTTCGACTGAGAGGACAACCGGCCAGCTCCCAGCGATCGGGCCCATCCAGTTCCAACACCAGAGAACCGGAGGGAAAGAAGCTGCCCGTTCATGTTACTCCTGAACCCTGACCAAGGACAAGACGCCGGAGTCCCTTGCCATCTGCCAACCAACACACCTCTCAACACCCCGCCGGCCAATGATAACTCAACCTTAAGCCCCAAAAGTCCAAACCCAGAAGCCCATCTTGAAAACGCCGATGAACCTTCAAGCTCCGACCAAGGAAACAGAACGGCGAACCCACTAATCGAAGTCAACCGGCAGCCACATAGGGAAGCCACCAGCCGCCGACCGAGGCTCACCTTCTCTGTCACACTTTGCCGTCGACCTTCAAGAGAGCGCTGGAGGACCGCCGCATCGAAGATTCCGGTGAAAATAGCTGCCCGCCACTCCTTCCCGACACCAGAAAAGGTAAAGACCGGAATTTGGGGCGTAACTATCATCTCCCCTGCGCAGAAGAACCCCTCCCATCGGCGTATCTCTCGATAATGTCATGTTGTCTTGCGGCTTCCACCAAGTGCCCGACGAGCCCAGCTAAGCAACCATCGTAGCGAAATTGAAGAGACATGATGTGGGGGATGGAAAAGAGGTCTTGGGTAACCACTTGCCCGAGCCGAGCCTTCGCCGGAGAAGGCTAATCGGTGGCGATTTGCAGTCTTGGCTAGGTTTTGTTTGTCGAGAAGGGAAGGTTTGAGAGAAGAGAGAAAAAACTCAACCAAGTTAGATCTACTATATAAAATATAATTATAACTAAATTTGAGAAATTTAAAATATAATTATAACTAAATTTTATAAAATAAAAAAAATTGAGCAATATCTTAAAAGTAACTAATGAAAAGGAGATATGAAATATTTTTCTTTCTCAAAAACAAAAATGTAAACCGTTAAAACTTAAACATTTCCTTTACATAAAAAAGTATATCTCAAATTCATCGGAGTACATGATATTCAATAAAATTTCAATATGTTTATTGAAAAAATAATAAATTTTAGTTTTGATATTCAAGAAAACTAAATAACAATGATAAATTGAAACTCGTCTGAAATTGAATTGTGCGGTTACAAAATAAACATTTTGTATATTCAAATAAGAAGAGAAATTTTAAAACATGAATAAAAATAATAAGAGAAAAATAGGTAAAAGAGGTAAAAATTTTACGACCAATAATTTATTTTTTATTTCGAAACGATAGAGGTATTATATAAATACGGACAAATGTGCAAAAGTACAACCACTAGCTGAATACAAACAGCCAACAACTGAATACAAACAGCCAACGACTGAATAAAATGGGAGGACAGGTCAAAAGACCGCCTAGAACCGACCCCAACGGGGTAATACTCGAAAAACTCAAAACACGACCGACACTAAAAGCTCCCAAGGGGAGAATAAAAAGAACAAAAGGAAAATAAAACGACCCCAACAGGGTAATGCCCGAGTGTGGGATCCCAACAGGATAATAAGGTCACACTCGGGCTCACAGGGGCCAACGGCCCAAACAAAAAACACAGTACATAGACACACAGGCAAAGGCCCAACCAAAACACCAATCTACTGCACAAGCTAAGAAAAACAAAACAAAAGGCCCTTCCGCAGCAAATCAGTCGGCTCTAACCAGCGGAGAACGGTCGATATCAAAGAATAATCCGAGTCTGGGAACGACTTCCGAAACTGCCACAAGGCCTATACAAGAAGTCTAACCCGAACACAAACCAATCTCCGAAATGACCCGCCTCGTCCTGAGGGACAACTGAACCACACCCGCTCTAGCACCACCCGAGCACGCCTAACACCACTAGCCGAGCGTAGGAGCACCAAGACCCCGCCGTCTAACACCACTAGACTAAACAGGGAGGGGCGGCTCGGCCCTCAACTCCGAATACTATCAGAGCCCCGCCCCACCTCTCGAACCACAAACCAGCCAAATCACCACATACTACCCGGCATCATGGATGGAAAACCCCCAACAGAGTCCCGTCGAAAGCGGAACCTCCCGAGGCCCACCTTCTCATATGCACAAATAAACAGATTCAGCGCAGAAGTAAAATTGGAAGAAGAAACACCTTCAATCGAGACAGACGAGCACACGACGCCTCCAATTGCAACCGATTGAAGGCCAGAGAGCTCGTTGTCTCCTCCAATTGCGACTTCACCTGCGAAACGAGGAAGGGCAGACCAACCGTTGCCAAGAATCCGCGGTGAATCTGGAAGTCCGGGACAACAGAGGAGGTACGGCGGTCGAGCGCGACCACCGGCCGACGCTGCACCGCTGCTGAGGAAGGCTGCACGATGACGAGAGAAGATGCTAGGGTTTACTGTTTTGGGGGAAGAAGAGAGAAACGGGAGCGTTTTTTACTCTTTGATTACGACTAATAATTACTTATTAATTTTTCATTTGTCAAGCAAGAAAAAATAATTAAACAACTGAAGTAAAGAATCAAGAAATAAATCGACTAATTATAAAATTAGTTTATTACTATATATATTAATAATTAATAATAGTGGGCCTTGAGGTAAGTGGGGGCCTTAGGCGGTCGTATGACCCGCCCAACCCCATGACCGACCCTGACTATACTCTATTTAATCAAGCGTTTATTTATAAATATTTTCACAATTTTTCAATTTTGCCATCAATTATTTAAAAATCAAAATAATATATTGTAATAAGGTATTCGTAAGGGAAGAGAAAGAAATATTTTTGTGCGTATTATTTATTGATAATGTTTAAATATGTTAAATTTCATGTTCTTTAGTTTAATCAAGAACTATAAAGTGACAAGTATTTTATAAAGGGTGAATTAAACATATAAATTATATACTAAACTATTACATATCATAAAAATAAAGAAAAAGATAAAAAATAATATTAATATTCAAAAGTGAAAAGTTATTTATAAAGAGTGGAATAAAAATATAAATTATATATTAAATTATTACATATCATAAAAATAAAAGAATATAAAATTAATATTAATATTAAAAAATATTTATATACTAACTAGTACGTACCCCGTGCTATGCACGGGACAGAGATATTAAATGAGTTATTTCAATAGACTCCGTCCGTTTAAGTCTAAAAAACAATAAGTTTAATCAGCTTGTGTTTTTTGGCAGAATATTAAATATGAGCATGTCATAAACTTTGTTGTCATATATTGTCATTATTATTTATAAAATTATAGACATTTTACGTCTTCTTTTTCTTTTTATTTTGTGTGATGAAAAATATTTAATGCACGTTAGCAATATTTATTTATGTAAATAAATTTAAAATTAAATAGTGTATAAATTTTACAAAATATACACACAAGTTTTTTTTAGAATTTAATTGTGTATACTAATTAAACAACTTTGATTTAGCAAATGTAAAAAACTAAATCCCTTCTATAATCAAGATTTTTTTAATTTTCATCAAGATTTTTTATTTAACTATTATAAATTTATTTAATAAAATATGAAATTATATTCTCCACAATATTCTATTCAGTAATAATATGACATTTATTTATTTATTTTTACTGTTAGTTTCTATTTATATATATATTTATATATTTGACTATTCAATATATAAATTTTATTATTTATAAGAAAAAATATATATTTTTAAAAATTGAATAATTTTTTAATGTACATAGATACTTCTAAGGTGAGATTTTCATTCTCAATTGTCCAGTTTTAATTAATTGTTTTGAGAATTTCTTAAGAATTGTATGCACATCTGATTTTAGGATTTTATGTTCAATTTAGAATGTAATTGTATATGTTAGTTTTTTTAAGGTTTTTTGGAATTGTAAAAAAATAGTCCATTAATGCTAACAGATATGTAGGATCTTATGTTCATTAGCTTTTTCAATTATTGCATGATTCTTCATATGCAGATTTCAATTATAAAAAAATTATTTTGACCAGATATTTTATTAACAAAATTTGGAAATTTCCAACCAATTTACACCCTTGACCGGATTTGAACAAATCTACATTATTATTTTGAGACTGAATCAAACACACAATCAATTAAATAAGGAAATTAGTTTCCAGATTTTTTGGAAGTTCAAATCAATTGGATTCTTGAAACTAACATTCAAATTGCATGGGCAGGACATGTTAATTAAATTCAAAAAAAAAATTACGAATTATGTAAGCGGGAAAATGACTTATGAAGCGAGAAAACGAATTATTTTTTTTGGAATTGTTTGAATAGTTTTTCTTAACTGTATTATACAGTAATAGATAAATGTTTCTTCACTGTTTTAGTTTATATGATTTATCATTATTGTACCGGATATCGCACGAGCTACTTGCAAGTTTAATAGAATTTTTTTTTTTTTTCAATTGAAGTCAATTTTCCATATTTTGTCTTGCTTATCTTTACATAAAATCAAAATGCATTCCATGATTAACTGAAACATACAGACTGTAGATTAGAAGTTAGATCCCTATTTGATGCCCTTTCAAAGGTTAAGTTGTTAAAGGGTACTATTTGAACTATCTAACAGAATGAAAGAGACTTGGAGTTTTCGGATCCACTGGGCTGTATTGAAATCTAGTAAACTATGAAATAATGAACATAAATATTTATTCATCATGCAAAATATTACACACTTTAAAAATAATAATAAAATAAAACAATAAGAAAAGAAAAGAAAAAACATTATTAAAAAATATTTATTTCATATAGATTACAATTTTTCAATTAATGTTAACTTTTCCAAAAAGTCTTAATTGGAATAAAGAAAATTAAACATTTAGATTGGTTGGCATTAGTTAAGTGCCATAGGGTTGGGTAGTGGCGTTGGATGTTTAATTATTTGAGACGGGGGACCAATGCACCAGTGAATAACAATTACTACTGCCAATGGGTTTCCAACCACTTAAAATTTTAACAAGTTCTTAGATTTGTACATTCCACTTACATCCGAAAACCTTTGACTGCGCCAGTTATTTCCGGACAGATATAAATTATATGTTTGCTAGAAAATTTAAATATGCAGTCCCTTTGAATATCTTGTTTTTCAGTCCCTAGATTGTCATGTGCATAAATTTAGTACCTAAATAATTGCATCACAATTACAAGGAATCTTAAGTTGGCACACTTCCAAGATCCACACTCATTACCACTCATTCGATCACAATTTACACTCTTTCATCAATATCACGTCAACATCATGTTTTGCATTAAACATCTCTCCATATAAACACGTACTCACATTGGTTAATTCATTTAAATGCAAATATATGAGACTCATTACCCACTCATTCAATATTTTTCTTATATTATATATTTAATAAAAATAGATGTATTTCTTTAATTAGAATACATAATTTTAAATGTTGAAAATACAAATAATATTATTAGATAAAAAAACATAATTTACGATTACAAATGAAAAATAGTAGAAAAGAAAAAAAAAATAGTTGATAGCAAAATGAGTCCAAATATGCTCAACTAAGTCTGCACGAAGTTGGTGATGCATTGTATTGTCTCGTATTTCTCTAAACTTGTACGAATATAATCTTGAAATTCACAATTTGAGCCGTGGACATGTAGTGTGGGGTCTTCATCCTCGTCATTGTACCAATGTGCTACTTCATTCCCTTCATCTTCAACAATCATATTGTGTAGAATAATACATGTCAACATAATAAATCTAAGTTTTCTTCTATACCAAGACGAGCAGGACCTCTCACAATTTCCTATCGAGACTGCAGGACCCCAAATGCTCTTTCCACATCTTTTCGAGCAACTTCTTGCTTTTCTTTAAATAACTTTCTTTTAGGATTCGATGGACAAGAAAAAAAAAAAAAACATTACAAATGTAGATCATATTCCTTATATATTCCATCTGTCAAATAATACCCATTTGTATTTGTATGTTGGGTGTCATTGACAATGAAATTTAAGTTTGGTGCATTTTCTTGTAATACATTGTTAAATAATGGAGATTCATATAATACATTGATTTCATTACGTGATCCCGCAACTCTAAAAAACGCATGTCATATCCATCAATTAATCGTGTGAAGCAACTACTTCAAGGACAATTGTAGGAGACCTATGTCCTCTTGTGAATTGGCATTTCCAAACAACGAGACACTTTTTCCATTGCCAGTGCATACAATTAAAAGATATTAGGCAAATCCAAAGAAGGTTTTACTGAGGCTTACAAGCATACCTGGAAAACCATGATCATCTTCGTGCATCTGGAGAAGTCGTTGAACATCGCTAGCATTCGGTCTTCTCAACATCTCCAAAAATTTCAACCACACTTTAACAAAATTTAAAAAGATATTTAATAGAAGTTGACTCACCCATACGTAAATATTCATCGAGATGGTCAGTTGGGACTCCATAATCCATCTGAAGAAAGGCTATGGTGCATTGTTTATGTGGTGACAAACTCTTTCTTCTAGTTGTATCCATGTTTTGCTAGAAATATGATGATCGCGTCTGAAGTGCATTGACAATTCGTAGAAATAATTTTCTTGGCATATGAAAACGTCTACGGAATATGTTATCTGAGTAGACTGGATGCTCACATAAATAATCACTTACGAGTCTGTCATGCCTGACATCACGATTTTTCTGGATGAACCTTCTTCTTTTACGAATTTCAGTTTCATGTTGATATGCTTGAAGTAAATCGTGGATTCATTGAACAATGGATGATATCATTGCAATTTCTGAATCGTTTGTATCCTCGCCATCATCACTATCAGGGGTTGATGATGAATTGGAGTCTAATCTAGATGAGTATTGAGACACTTTTTGGGGTTCTAATTGAATTCTAATTTTTTGTTATGATTTTTGATTAATCTAGATGTGTGTGTGTGTGTGTGTATGTGTGTGAGTGTGTTGGATTGCTTTGAATATATAGACCTCGACATATAAGATTATTGACAATATTATTGCATATAGTTGTCAAATTAATAAATGTGCCATATGCCATGCCCATACCACGTGATTCTGATAATATTATTGTCAACATTATTGTCATAGCCCATACCACTTGATTCTAACATAATAATTTGAGCTGAGTTATCAAATTGATAAGTGTGTTAGAGCCCATGCCTTCTTTGCCTACACCTTGTCCTCTGACAATATTATTATCATAGTCCATACCACGTGATTCTAGCACAATGATTATTTGAGTTGTCAAACTGATAAATGTGTCATAGCCCATGCCTTCTTTGCCCACACATTAAATTTTGATAGTATTATTGGCATGGTCATTACCACTGTTGGGACTGACTATTCAAAACTCAGTTCTCCATCAAGCTCAACATACAAGCCCAAATGGGGTTCCATTCTAAAACCAATTGGCTATAGAAGGAGTAGCCCACCAAGATTATGTATTGGACTTGGAACCTTTAATTTTTCGATGTGGGATTGGGTTTGCACACCCTACAAACCTCCCCTCAAACACAAGACCACATTGGGTCTCCCTTTGAACGAAATTCATACGATCCGACCATCTTGTACGGCCGTTATCACCCACGGAACCTGCCGCCTGACCACTCTTTCGACAGGAAGACTTTCAACACAAGGCACACGGATCCACCAGCCGACCACAGGCTCCACGGAGAACATGCCATGTCATCCACATTGCAACTGGGCTACCAACTGTGGCTCTGATACCAATTGTTGGGACCGACTACTCAAAACCCAGTTCTCCATCAAGCCCAACATACAAGCCCAAATGGGATTACATTCTAAAACCAATTGGCTATAGAAGGAGTAGCCCACCAAGCTTATATATTGGACTTGGAACCTTTAATTTTCCGATGTGGGATTGGGTTTGCACACCTTACAACCACGTGATTCTAATTTCTGACACAATGATTTGAGTTATCAAATTGATAAATGTGTCATAACACATGCCTTACGCTTTGACAAAATTTGTTTGTGAAAGCAAATTGATGAACATATCATATCTCATATCTTAACTTCTGACATATTTATTTTGGTCTGCATGTTCTATTATTCAAATGGACAACACAACTCATGAATTGTCACATCATTTATGTTTTATTCTAATAATAGAGGGTATGAATGCATTTTTATTTTTTCAACAAGAAAAACTTCAATGAAATACAAGTTAATAATTCAATTTCGCAAATCACAACATACAAAAATACAAAGATTATTAAAAACAGATAATACATTGTCTACAAGTTCCATTTATCTCAAATTACTTGACACATTTTATCATGAGAAATATGTTGCTCTTGGGTCATGTGGCTTGTGTCCTTCAGTAAAATCTCATAGTCTTTTCAACGATGTCTCTGCTTCTTCTCTTAAGGAGTAGTTTTTTTAACTTAAACTTCTTTTTTTTAAGCTTGTTAACTCAACAAGATGCTTAACTATGTTGTTGTGTTATGTGGCCATCTCATTAAGGTTAGATTTGCCTTTGTCATTGGCTTTTCGTTTAGTTGCCTTCTGTTCGATTGGGCGAGTCACTTCATGAAGTACATCTATGTCAATGCTCGCATCCCTCTTTGATGAAGTATTGCTAGCACCAGACTCATTAATTCTTTTCTTTTCTCTAAAAAAATATCATTAGAAGACTGTAGAGTGTATATAGGACGATCTTTAAGGATTCTCCATACATGCTTAAGATTGAATGCTACACCATTACTTTCAATACGATATTTTTCGTATGCTCGACATAATATATCCACATCACTACAACCATTTCGATAAAAGTTGTAAATATTGTTATAGACTCATTGAACCAATACACCTTTTTTTGAATCGTATTATTCCAGTGATATCTTATGATATTTAAATCTCCATAAATATAAGCAGAGGGTTTATTTTCGATATATAATTTGCAACATGTATCCAAAATGCTTCGGCCTTGTGACTTGTCACGTAAGCCTTGGCCAATAGCAAATCTTCTTCCTTTGTCCTATGTGGACGTTTTTTCTGGTCCTCAACTGTGACATGTGTGTTTGTTTTGCATTTCAACATTAATAGTTGCTTCACGATCCAAGAATTGTGTTTCCGGAACATAAGTTGGAGTATCAGGTTCTTTTTTCATTTGAGATCTGGAAGATTGACTTGATTGTTGCGTAGAATATTGCACCAAATTTTGACTACTTATATAGTGTCAATATTCAGGCGGCGGGTTTTGGAATAAAACTTGTACAGAGTATTGTGAATATTAAATATTGGCGAAGATTGGATAATTTTGGGAGTGTTGTTGCATAAAAGGAAAATTTGATGGGAATTGTAGGAAAAATTGTGCAGGATAAAGAGCTTGTGAAAATGGTAAATTTAAGGGAGTTTGTGAATTTTGGGAGAATATAATTTGATTTGGAATGCTAGGATTAGAACTTGAGAAATTTTAAAAAATTTCCCTATTATTCGGATCCCTTTTTTTTTTACGCAAATGAGCATTTGCTAATTTTTATTTTTTTTTTGTGCAAGAGATTTGTAAAATCGTGGTGTATTTACAGGCATAAAAAGAATGGGTGGATAGAAATGTAAATTATTGATACATAAAAAGAGAATAATTTGAATAAATAATTAAATTAAAACAAAAAAGAAAGCAGTTATATTGCCGTTCTGCATGTTGAACGGACAATTGGGGCCGCCATTAGTGGATGCATTGCATCCATGTTAAATGGGCCCTTCTCATTTAAACGGGCAAAAAGAAAACGCCGTTTCGGATGCCCTTAGTTATAAGTACCCAAGTTTCTACATGTGTCATTTAATTCATTATAATTTCCAACAACACTGTGAAATTGAATTTATCATACTATATAACATTTACGGAGAAAAACTAAGTATTTATAATATCAAATGTCATCTTTTATCTACATTATTTTTTTTATAATATGATATTTTACTATAAGGGTATGATAGTTTGTTGAAAAATTACATCTACTTAATACACGTTTTGTTAACAATTAGTATGTAGATCGTGCAATGCATGAGAATATAATATTAAAGTTGTGATATAGCATCTTTGTAGCTCGGTTGGGTGGTCCTTAGCTGTGACAAAGGCGGTCCTGAAAACCGAGTTGAGAATGAGCTTGGCAGAGATTAGACCTGTGATGGGAAAGAATAATGGTAAGAAAGGTTTTTGAGTTCGGCCGCTTGCGTATGGTTGAGGTAGGTGTTTGAGCTAAGCAACCTTGAAAGGACGAGCTAGGCATGGTGCGCAAGGGTAGCTAGTCCTAAGTATAAAATGCGATCTGGATGTCGGGAGCTGGGCGCAGCCGAGCTGGGGTAGAAAAGCTGGTGGAAAGCTCGGCGTTGGCCGAGCTCATCTAACGATCTGTCACTGACGTATAGGTCATGGAGTCTTCCTCGCTGTTGAGATTAGCATTGCCAAGAGGCGGGCAGAAGTAGAACTCTATTGGCAGTAGGAGTCTTCCTAGGTCATGGTTCTTCAACTATAAAAATGAGAACATGTTTCTTTTGGCGTAGCCTCTATTGGTGTATTTGTGTGTTGTGTGTTAAAAGAAACATGTTCTCCCTTTTATAGTTGAAGAACCATGACCTAGGAAGACTCCTACTGCCAATAGAGTTCTACTTCCGCCCGCCTCTTGGCAATGCTAATCTCAACAGCGAGGAAGACTCCATGACCTATACGTCAGTGACAGATCGTTAGATAAGCTTGGCCAACGTCGAGCTTTCCACCAGCTTTCCTACCCCAGCTCGGCTGCGCCCAGCTCCCGACATCCAGATCGCATTTTACACTTAGGACCAGCTACCCTTGCGCACCATGCCTAGCTCGTCCTTTCAAGGTTGCTTAGCTCAAACACCTACCTCGGCCATACGCAAGCGGCCGAACTCAAAAACCTTTCTTACCATTATTTTTTTCCATCACCGGTCTAAACTCTGCCAAGCTCATTCTCAACTCGAGTTTCAGGACCGCCTTTGTCACAGCTAAGGACCACCCAACCGAGCTACAAAGATGCTATATCATCTAGCCCCCCGAATTTCGAGGACGAACAGCCGTAGGTCGTAGGTCGTCCAAGTAATTATTCCCAAGGTCTCAGTGCCAGGTCGTCGCGCATCCCATCCAGCTCGTCACATCACCGCCTCTGCGAGCTCGTCATTTCACAATCTCAGCGAGCTTGTTTGGTTACCTTCTCAATGAGCTCGTCACATCTTAACCTCCGAGATCTCGTCATATCATCACCTCTGCGTTCATTATGTCATGGCCTTGGCTGAGCTCGTCACTCTCTGGGAGCTCGTCACTTCACCAATGCCATGAGCTCGTCACTTCGCAAAGCCATTAGCTCGTCTAATCGTAAAATTACGAGCTCATCATCCTCCGAGTCACGCGTTCTTGTCACTCCCTTAGCATCACAAGCTCGCCACATCATAGCTACGTGAAGCACATCATAGCTACAAATGAGCTCGTCATTTCATTACTTCTATGAGCTCGTCACATCTAAATCAATATGAGCTCATCATATCGCCATGAGCTTGTCATATTGACATCAACATGAGCTCGTCATAACACCATAATAATGAGCTCGTCATTTTCACAAATTAGGAGCTCGTCCCACATCAAAGTCATCAGCTCGTCACCTTGCAAAATTACGAGCTTGTCTCCTCGTCAAATCACAGACTCATCACATCACCAAACCAAAAACTCAGCCTATCAAAAAAACCTCAAGGTCGTCACCCTGCAAAAATACGAGCTCATCCATCGCAAAATCACGAGCTCGTCCCATCGCGAAATTATGAGCTATTCACTTCAACAGATCGCGAGCTCGCCACATCAAACATCCGCGAGCTCGGCGCATCGAAGAACTGCAAGCTCGTCATATCAGGGAAACTGGGCTTGTCATATCAAAGATCCTCGAAACCACAACCTCATCACTTTAGAGAATCACGAGCTCATCACGTCATCATCGATCCGAGCTCGTCAAGTCACATTCCCGACGAGCTCCGTCACGTCGTCATCGGTCTAAGCTCGTCACGTCACATCGTCCTCGATCCGAGCTCGGCATATCATTACCTCTATGAGCTCGTCACGTCATCAGCGATCCAAGCTCGTCCAGTCATAGCCCAACAAGCTCCGTCACGTGGTCATCGGTCTAAGTACTCGGGAATGATGCCTTTAACCTCGTCTGCCGCACCTAAGTAGCTGGCACCTGATACTAGCTTGTCATACCTAAATCATCCTAGCCGTCCAATCCATTTCAAATTGAACGATTGTGATGAGTTCCTCGTAGAGCATCCCAAACTTCCTTAACACTCCTTCATTCTCCACCATAGATTGTACCTTAAACGGACAGTCCCGATCGATTGCCCCTTCAACTTCTATCCCACATATCTTTCCAATAAATACCAAACCCCCATCACTCTTATCAACTTCATTTCTCACATCATCATCCCAGCAGGCCGATCCTAATGCCGTCCTCGCCTCCGCCGCGAATCCGCAGAATCCTATTGCCGACCAGACGGCCCCATACGCCAAAAAGAAACGTCAATCAAACCGCCAACCTTCCCAAAAACAGACTAAAACAAAGTGCTCTAATGCTTCGAAGAATGACGAAACCTCCCCGGAAAAGGAGAAGGGCAACGAGTCCGAAATCCTTTCCTGGCAACAATTATACTAGCTCGGCTGCTGCCTACCTACTTTCTATCTTTCCCGAAGGGAAAACCGCCCACTGGGTAGACAACCAAGTGCGGGTTTCCACTGGCTTATTCCACCTAGTCCAGGTAACCCCACCGAGCTACTTATTCAAACCTCATAACTATATCACCCTTATCATTTTTTTTTTGTACAGTCGCTAGCTGCTTTGGCCTCAATACTCCACGAAGAAATAGAGGGCACCTCAGAGGTTAAAACACTCCAAGCGAATTTGCCACAGCGAAGACCGAGATGGCGAGTATGAAAGAAGCACTTGAACGTAAAAATGAGGAGGTCAACTAGCTAACCGGCCAGCACGGACGAGCGCGTAGCCTCAGCTCGCTCTGTTGGCGCGAACTCCTTTCTCTCCTCAGTCCACGATACTCGTTTCTTTGAGCACTATCGGGCCGAGCTGCTAGGATATTATAAGCAGACGACTGTTTTCCTCGACAAGCTCAGCCCCGCCTGCCTTCAATACTTCAATGAGGGGGTGCAACGCACGTTTGAGCAAGCTAAGGCGAGAGGATACGCTGGTACCGTGGACGCAGCTGCTATGACGCCTAGCCTTCCCGATCTCGTCGGGTGGGACGGTGACAAGAGCCAACCTGCTGACTTTCCGTAGTGGAAACCCGTTCTCGATATTGCCAAGAAAAAGGCCAAACTGAACAATGATGCCGAGGATGATGACAAGGACGAGGTGACAAGGAGGAATCTCCATAGTCTTCGTAGGATGCTGCTTGTTTGCTTCTTTAATCATCCTGTTATGGGCTATTGCCTTTTGCTATCTTTTGTTTTAGATCCTTGAACTGAATCCTTTTGTAAGCATGATTGCAGACCACCTGAACTTTGTCTTTTAATCGAATGTTTGGTTTATTTTCTATACTTTGTCAAATGTGTTTGTAAATGGCACTTTCCTCGTCAACTGTCAAGGATTCGTCTTAACAAGATCCATACCGACCTTCCTATCCTTAATTCGATGATGAGTATAAACTCTTGCCAAGCTAGGAACAATACAAGTATGCTTGACCAGTCCACAAAATGTTAAGATAATTTATCAATCCTCTTCCTTCGCGGCCGAGCTCAATAACCATGAACAAGCTTTCTGCTTGAGAGACTTGTCGATAAGCATAACAATCTTATAAATTTTCATAACATACATCACCAAGTCTTAGTGGAGTTACGAATGTTGGCATAGACATTCGTCCTTTCAACATCGTCGCCGAGCTCAACTAGCTTGCGATTCGTTGAATAGGCTTTCGCTCTTACAACTGCATCGCCGAGCTTGACAGGCTCGCTATTATCATAACAGGATTTCGCCCTCACAACATCATCGCCGAGCTCGATAAGCTCGCGATTATCATAATAGGCTTTCGCCCTCACAACGTGATCGCCGAGCTTGCCAAGCTCGCGATTATCACAACAGGCTTTCGACCTCACAACGTCATCGCCGAGCTCGACACGTTCGCGATTATCATAACAGGCTTCACGCCCTACACAACATCATCGCCGAGCTTGACAAGCTCGCGATTATCATAACAGGCTTCGCGCCCTACACAATATCATCGCCGAGCTCGACAAGCTCGCGATTATCATAACATGCTTTCGTCCTACAAAGGTCGTCGCCTAGCTCCGTGATCTTAAGCGAGACTGATGGGCTCTCGCCCTACGAAGGTCGTCGCCTAGCTCCATGAGCTTAAGCGAGACTAACAGGCTTGCGCCCTAGAGCAGTCGTCGCCTAGCTCCACGAGCTTAGACGAGACTGACAGGCTTTCGCCCTACGAAGGTCGTCGCCTAGCTCCGCGAGCTTAGACGAGCCTGACAGGCTTGCGCCCTACTAAGGTCGTTGCCTAGCTCCGCGAGCTTAGACGAGATTAACAGGCTTGCGCACTACAGAGGTCGTCGCCTAGCTCCGCGAGCTTAAGCGAGACTAACAGGCTTTCGCCCTAACGAGGCCGTCGCTTAGCTCCGCGAGTTTAAGTGAGACTTACAGGCTTTCGCCCTACAAGGTCGTTGACTTACAGGCTTTCGCCCTACAAGGTCGTCGCCTTACAGGCTTTCGCCCTATAAGGTCGTCGCCTAGCTCCGCGAGTTTAAGCGAGACTAACAGGCTTTTGCCCTAACGAGGTCATCGCCTAGCTCCGCGAGCCTAGGTGAGACTTACAGGCTTTCGCCCTACAAGCTCGTCGCCTAGCTCCGCGAGCTTAAGCGAGACTAACAGGCTTTTACCCTAACACATTCCACACAAGAAAAGAATCATGCTGATAAAACTTCAAATACAATTCTATTACTTGTCTCGCTAATACATAACAAAAACAAATGAAAGCAATAAAAAATAAGACGTCTTCAGCTATGCATAATATTTCTTCAAATGTAATATGTTCCATGGTCGTAGCAGCAACCGCAATTTGCGATCATGTGGATTACCCCCTTCTTCACTGGCCTGTCAGGTTGCTCATCCGTCCTTTTTTGTTTATCACCTGACTCGCGCCCCTCTTGGGGCTCCTCTTGGCGCTCCTTATCCTTAATCATAAATTCTTTCAAATGTCCAGCCCTAATGAGCTGCTCAATTTCATCTTTCAATTCTCGGCAAAAATTGGTGGAGTGGCCATAGTCGCGATGATACCGACAGTACCGGTCATTTCCTGCAGAAAATTTTTGTGGCAGGGGGAGAGGCTTAGGTTGTGCAAGCAACTTGGTCTCTCCGTGCTCCTTCATAATCTCCAGGATCTCCAGTTGCGCTGCATTAAGCGGCTTGTAATGCTTATACCTCGGACCCTTGAATCGAGTCTCAGCTCTAGACTCGTTTTGGTCAGCTCGTCGGTCGCTCTGACAAGGTTTCTCTTCTGCCTGCTTTGCCTTCATCTTGTCATTCTGGATGAAATCAGCTTCTGGTTCCTCCATATTCACATACTTACTACACCTTTCAAGAAGCTCGTCGAAGGACCTCACCGGCCTCTTCGCCAATGAGTCCCTGCATTTTCCTGGCCTCAATCCCCGTGTGAGACCTCCAGCCTTGATCTCCTCTAAGGCGGAAGGAACTTCCACACACTTCTTAGTGTATCGTGAAACATACTGCCGCAAGCTTTCCCCCTCTTTCTGTTGCATGTTGATTAGCGATAAATACGTCTTCTCATGCTTCATAGCACTTGCAAACTGGTTTAAAAACGGGGAACTAAACTTCTCAAAACTATCGATAGAACTAACCGGTAGCTGGTGGAACCAATCTTAGGCTGACCCCTTCTACGTCGTCAGGAAAGCTCGGCAACTGACAACATCACTATACCAGTGTAGAACCGCTATGTTGTCGAATGACCTTAAGTGTCTCGTTGGATCAGCCGACCCATCATAAGATAAGCTTAATCCCCTGAAATTATGTGGCAGGTCACCTTTCAACACTTCTAATGTAAAAGAATGCCCACAAGATACTATGGGTCTTCTCTCTTGCATCCGTGTTTGTAACTCCCGCATCTGGGAAACCAACCTTTCCAAAGTTAATTCTTCTTGTTGCGCTGTTGCGACAGGCCGAGAGGCTGCCAACCTGTCCTCGTCCTCGTCATCTCTCTCCCTACGCTGAGCCTGGTGAGGGGGCAGAGCCTGCTGCTGGAGTACGGACTGCCTGATTGGTTCATTTGGAGCCCCTCTATCAACAATTTGAGCTCGTCCGATCGCCTCGGCAATAATCCTGTCCAGCTCCGCTCTGGTCATATGCAACATCTGGTCCCCTCCTCCCGCCGGGGGGTTGTTTTTTTTAGGATTGTTTACTCTTGCCGCGACCCTTTGCCTATTATCCAATGGACCCGTCGGTCCCCCCACACTTCCGAATCCGCCGACGACCTGATTGACTACCCCTGTAGTGGGACTGTCGAGCTCATCCTCAATCCCTGTCTGACCTTCCTTCCCTCCTGGGGCCACTGACTGCCCTTGAGTATCTTTTGCCGGTGCCGAGGTGATACCAGGTGCCGGTAAGGTTTCCTTGGGCGTAACAATCGTCTTTGACCACCCCGGCGGGGGTCCATCTCCAAACGCCCTCCGCGTCCATGCTTCGTCCATGTCTTTTACTAGATTCTTCTTTAAGTTGTCATCAGTCATGGTGAATGTTGTTGAGAAAAATCAGCCTCTTATCTCAAGTTGTAGAAACTGAATCTTCCCACAGACGGCGCCACTTTGATACAATACGTCAATTTGTTTTGAACCGCTGGACCACTTCTCCAAACTGGTTTACCCTCCTTGAATCGCCAGTAACCTGAAAATACGCCGGGGGCGGTCCCGGCGCAAACACTCTGACGCCCAAGTCAGCGACGAATTTAGGAAAAGTAGCAGATATATGAGACAAAGCGTATGTTAATCTTTTGTGTAAGTTGTGTGTTGTGTGTTAAAAGAAACATGTTCTCCCTTTTATAGTTGAAGAACCATGACCTAGGAAGACTCATACTGCCAATAGAGTTCTACTTTCGTCCGCCTCTTGGCAATGCTAATCTCAACAGCGAGGAAGACTCCATGACCTATACGTCAGTGACAGATCGTTAGATGAGCTCGGCCAACGCCGAGCTTTCCACCAGCTTTCCTACCCCAGCTCGGTTGCGCCTAGCTCCCGACATCCAGATCGCATTTTACAGTTAGGACCAACTACCCTTGCGCACCATGCCTAGCTCGTCCTTTCAAGGCTGCTTAGCTCAAACACCTACTCGGCCATACGCAAGCGGCCGAACTCAAAAACCTTTCTTACCATTATTCTTTCCCATCACCGGTCTAATCTCTGCCAAGCTCATTCTCAACTCGGTTTTCAGGATCGCCTTTGTCACAGCTAAGGACCACCCAACCGAGCTACAAAGATGCTATATCAAGTTGCATTACAAATTAAATATATAAATAAATTGTTTAGAAAAATAAGCACAAAGCTCAAATAACTTTTTTAAGAAAATAATTAAATAAGCATAGCACAATCCCACGACCTAGGCCCATTCCACCAGCCGGCTGCGATGCACGTGTGAGTGAAGTGGTGCTCCAAGGGGCCAATAAGACCTTCCAACTCTTTACTATAAAAATAACTCAAACTTTTCCTTATACCTCTAATGTAGGCATGTCAAAACGGGCCAGCGGGGTGGCCCAGCCCGCAGCCTGCCGAAACCCGTTGTTTGGCGGGGCGGGGCGTGCCTTCAAAATACCATTCCGGTCCACCCCCGCCACGGGCCGCGGGCTACACAGGTTGGCCCATCCGTCCACGAAAAAAAGGCAGCAGTAATTGCTAAAAGAAAAAATGAAAGTAGCTCGTCCCTTATTTTCTTTAGCCCAGTTATTAAGGCCAATTATTTTTCAATCCGAAACAAAACAAATTTCTGTCTTCCTGGCCACTATCTTCGAGCAAGTCCCTTTTCGTCTCTCTCTCAATCTTCGGTTCGTCGAAGCTGCTCCTCCTTGTTGTAGCTATCTTCTCGGATGAATTCTCTTCGTCGTCCTTGTTTTTGTACATTGGCAAAAATTAAGAAGCAGAGTTCATAAACCCCACACTAAGTTAACCGGTTCACTTTATCGTGTTTCGTGTATTTTTGCGTTCGTCTTGTGTTTTTGTGTTTTGACGCATTTTCTCATTTATTTGGCATTGATTAGGTCCACGTTGCAATGCTTGGGAAGACGGGTCGTCCGAGCCTTTACCCAAGAAAGAGAAAGTCTTGGCGCGGCACTCGCTGCGAGAGATGACTCGCGAGACCGCGAGACGCGCGCGCCCGACGATGTTGCACTCGCTCGTGAAGGCCCATTCGCAACCTCGCTACACGCCCTGCATTGCCCGAGAACATTCGCTGTGGGTAAGATCCCGCGTGCACGCGAGAGGACGAGGCAGCACGACCAGCACTCGCTGGTGAGTCTCTATCCGCGCCGGTGCGAGCGAGCCTGAGAAACTCGCGTCGAGCATAATCTCGCGACCGCGCGAGTGCCCAGCGCCTACCTATGCATGCACTCGCCCGCAAGACTGGGACATCCTTCTTTCTCAATATTTCCTCAGTTTTCTTTTATCAACTCTACTTCTTCTGCGTCGTATACAACATTTTATGCGTGCCATAGAGCTAAGCATTCGCATGCTTGTTTTTCTATCAGTAATAGTACTTCTCATGACATTTTTGCACTTATTCAATGTGATTTATTGGGAACCTATCGTGTTCGTGCCTTTAGTGGAGCACGTTATTTTTTTTAGTATTGTGGATGATTACTCTCGTGCAACTTGGATTTATTTATAAGGTGATAAAGGTGTTGTTTAGTCTACTTTGATGAACTTCTTTCCTTTTGTGAAATGTCAGTTTGGTGCTTTAGTTAAAACTCTTCGCAATCATAAAGGTATTGTCCATGAGACTTCCTGTGTTAGTACCCCTCAACAAAGTGAGCGCATCGAGCACAAACATCAACACATTCTCAACGTGGCTTGCGTCTTAGGCTTTCAAGCTCATTTGCCTCTTGAATTTTGGAGACATTGTGTTCTTGCTGCTGGGTATCTAATTAATCGAACACCACTCATTCTGTATGAAAAAACCCCTTTTGAAATGTTTTATGGTAAATCCCCTATGCTTACACATTTACGGCTCTTGGGTGTATGTGTTTTGTGCATAATAAGAGTTGACATGATGACAATTTTGCTAGTCGCAGTCGTAAATGCATGTGTTGGTTATCCTGTTGGTCAAAAAGGATGGTGTATGTTGGGATTTTTTTTTATTTTTTTATTTTTGGTCCGTCTAGACGTTGAATAATATGACTTTGAGTTTCTTTATATGATGTCTCCCTCGTCTACCTCTCCCGTTGGGGACACTTGGCCTGTTGCAGATGATGATAACGAGGATATTGTGTCTACTACCGGCCTGTCTAAGTTTGAGACTCCTAGTGGTTTTGATGATAGGGGGTTACTTTCCCCCTAACAAAATTGCTTAGTTGTGGTCATCGGGTTAAGCATCGCTCCTCCCGGCTCACTTATTATAACTCTCATACTGTCTCTACTTCGTCCATCCTTACTGTCTCCCCTACCTCATCGCCATCCTCAGGTATGCCTTACCCTATTTCACATTATATTTCATGTGATTTGTTCTTACCACGCCACAAGTCCTTTTAGGCAGCTGTTGCTTTTGTTTATTGAACCACAGACTTTCGCAGAAGCAGTTCACGATAGTCGCTGGCGCTCGTCCATGCAGCTTGTGATTCAGGCTCTGGAAATAACCATATCTGGGATGGTGTGCCTCTTCCTACCGAAAAGCATTTTATTGGATGAAAGTGGATTTACAAGATTAAGTATCATTCTGGTGGATCGACTGAGCGCTATAAAACATGTTTGGTCATTCTGGAGAATAGACAGGTTGAAGGATTGACTATCAGGAGACATTTACCGCAGTCACGAAGATGGTGACGGCTCGTACTTTTTTTTTTGTTGCTGCGACACCGCACTGGGAGGTATGTCGACAGCGTCGCTCCCTGTATGGCCTGAAGCAAGCTCCTCATTGTTGGTTTGCAAAGCTTGTTACTGCTGGTTTTGAGGAATCTTATTCTAATTACACACTTTTCACTACATCGAGATTCTATGTACTTGCATGTCCTGGTTTACTCTGATGATCTCATCATTTCTGGGAGCGATCCGACTAATGTTAATATACTTAAGGAGTACTTGGGTCGTTGACTTCATTTGAAGGATTTGAGAGTCTTTAAGTATTTTTTTTGTCATTAAGGTTGCTCTGAATTCCTCTGGCATATTTATATGTAAGCAAGAATACACTCTTGACATAGTTGCCAAGACTGGCTTACTTGGTTGCAAGCCAGTTGATTTCTCTATGAAAATAATCACCAACTGCCATTGGTCGATGGTCCTTGTTGTTTGATCCTGAGCGATATCGGCGGCTAGTGGGCCGTTTGATTTACCTGGCTGTCACTTGTGCCGACTTATCTAATGATGCGCAAATACTCTCTCAGTTTATGCATCAGCCACGTCAAGCAGACTGGGATGCCGCAACTCGTGTGGTATGTTATTTGAAGGGTACTCTAGGCCATGGTATTCTTCTTCGGTTTGACTTTGACTTGCATGTTTATGGTTGGCGTGACTCCGATTGCGCGACATGCCCTACTACTCGTCGGTCTTACACTAGTTGGTCCGTCCAACTTGGCCATTCTCCAATATCATGACGTACTAAAAAAAAGCACACGATTGCTCGCTCTTCACCCGAGGCTGAGTATCGTGCTATGGTTACACTTAATTGGGAGTTGAAATGGTTACGGAGTTTACTTTGAAACCTTGGTGTGGCTTATTCTCAGTCGATGTGAATTCATTGTGACAGTCAAGTGGCGCTACACGTTGTTGTTATTCATATCTTTCATGAGCGCACCAAACACATTGAAGTTGACTGTTACTTTCTACGTGATGCTCTCGTCCAAGGCCTCATTCTGCTACTCATGTTTCTACTCATTCTCAGAGCAGACATTTTTAATAAGGCTTTAGGTAAGTATGAGTTTGATTTATTTCTTGGCAAGTTGGACATTCGGAACCCGCATGCTCCAACTTGAGAGGGAGTGTTAGTGTATCATATCTTTACTATATTTGTAGATATTATTTAAAGGCTGTTATTGTGTAATTGAGATAATTAGGTTAGTTACTTTGTTTAATATGAAAACTCTTTATCTCCTAATTCTGAATATATATACGGCTCTAAGCCCCAATTGATAATCACAATTGAGATGAATCGGTAGCCAAATATTGCTCTTGTCACGTGATCTTCTGGCTCCATTTNAAATACATTAATCTATATCTATACTACTCTAAAAGGACGAGTGTTTTTGTAAATATATGAACTACCTAAAATAACCTTACTTTGACATATTTTTAATGGCAAATTAGTAATACACTAATACATATTTTATTTTATATTTTTAATTAAAAAATAAAGTACCTAAAAAACTCTTACTTTAACATGTTTTAATGGAAATTTAGTAATACACTAATACGCATCATATCTTATATTTTTAATTAATAACTAATGCTTAATTAATTAAATACAAATACATGAACAATACATTTCACATCTCCTAAAAAAATCAAACTCAATATTCTCGCACCATTATTTCTCACGAAATGGCTTTCTTCCACATATCTCCCAAAAATCAACCCAACATTAGCCTAAACAACAAAGTTTTGAAAAAATATAGAATTGTTGTTTTAAAAAAATCACTGTTTTTAATATAATTTTATACATTATCTGACAAACTAGAAAAGTTGAACAATTCATTTAGCTACTTCATTATTTAAGAAAATTTAATTCTTATATTTAGAATTAGAATAGAAATTGCACTTTTGTCTTACTGGATTGAATTTTGATACCACAAAAATCGTCATTTGTTTGTTTGTTTGTTTTTTCCAATTTTAGTCACAAAGTGAATATAATTAACAAATTATCACTTGACCATTAGATGGTTATTATCAAGGTGAGTAATATTTTAATTATTAACACTTAAAATATATGAATTTTACATTCAAGAATTAAGTAAAATATATCATGAGATTTTAATTATTATTGTGTTATTGAGCCACTGATTTTCAAGATGTGTGGTAAATAAAAGAACAATATGAAAGTAAAAAATTATTAAATCTGATGAATAACATTAAAAATATAATTAAGTTGTAAGACTTACTAATAAATATGAAAACAAATAATAAATAAAAATTTTATAATTAATAAAAGTAAATATAAAACTTAAAAAACTTATACTTATCGATGTAAATGAATCGAATTGTTAATTGTTATTTCTTTTTAATTTTTTGTGTTTATTAGATCTATGTGTAACTTTTAGGTGATAGATAATAGTTATTTGTACTTTTGTCCATGTAGGTTGGAAATTTTAATATTTGAAAAAAATAATTATTTTAATTTTAAATAACTTTTATTTGCTATTAGTTTTTTTAATATAATATATAAATATCATATTACAGTATAAAATAATAATTGTTTTCACTTGACCATTAGATGGTCAATATCAAGGTGAGTAATATTTTAATTATTAACACTTAAAATGTACAAATTTTACATTAAATAATTTAGTAAAATATATCATGAAATTTTAATTATTATTATTTTATTTGAGCCACTTATTTTCAAGATGTGTGCTAAATAAAAGAACAATATGAAAGTAAAAAAATATTAAATATGATGAATAACTAGTTTTTGTCCCGTGCATTTGCACGGAAAACTATATGATACATGAAAAAATAATAAAAATTATAAACAATAATAAAAATCATAACAAATTCATTGAAAAAAATTAAGAAAAAAAATATAAATATTCTTAAACACTTCTTTATAAAACAACGTCGTAGTTTTTCTATCGTCCAAATCTCCCTCAGCTCAAATCAAAATCTTCGAACCCCACTGACTCGTAACTCTAAAAAGCGCCACGTATAATTGCTCATGACTAAATGCAGAGCTCTTCAGTAGTAACCCGACGTGCGATAGAGACTGTCTTTGACTCTTATTGATCATGTCATAGCATAGGAAACACTTTTTTATATTGTTTGTCCTTGACTCTTATTGATTGATAGAGATTGTCATTGCTTCTTAACAAAAAAAATACCATCTAAATATAAATGAGTAAATATAATATTAATTTTTTATTTATATCTAAAATTTAAAGTAATTGATAATGAGTATAGAATTACCCTTGCGGATTCAAGTTATTTCAACGATGTTCTTTTTATATATCTAAGATTTAATTTTTTTTTCTGATTTATATGAATATAAGCACATTTGACTAATTTTTATAAAATTTATTGGAAAAAGTTACTATTTTTTTTTTGAAAAACTGATAAGATATTAAGATAATTTAGTCATTAACTAATTAAATTTAACTATAAAAAACCTTCTTAAATGTGAGATTAATGAGTAATTAATTAAAAAAATATGTAACTTCTTTTGGAGGGAAAGTGAATATTTTTATTAAATGTTTTATTAAATGGGATTAGCTTGCAATTATATATATATAGATTTAAAAATATAATTAAGTTGTAAGACTTACTAATAAATATGAAAACAAATAATAAATAAAAATTTATAATTAATAAAAGTAAATATAAAACTTTTAAACTTATACTTATCGATGTAAATGAATCGAATTGTTTATTTCGTTTTATTTTTTTGTGCTTATTAGTTCTATGTGTAACTTTTAGGTGATAGATAATACTTATTTGTACTTTTATCCATATAGGTTGGAAATTTTAAAATTTAAAAAAATGATTATTTTAATTTTAAATATCTTTTTATTTGCTATTAGTTTCTTAAATATAATATTTATCATATTACAATATAAAATAATAATTATTTTTGTTATTTAATATTTAATACGTAAAAGGTTGTAATTCAATTGAGAAATTGATAGGTAGTGATTTCTAAAAAGTTATATGGACTAAAAAGTTAATGTTTTTAATATATTCTTAATAAAAAAAATTGTAAACGCAATTACTTAATAAAAAAACTACAACATAAAAATTTTAATATTTAAAAGGAAATGCAAAAAATAAAATGCTATATTGCATTGAAAAATCCAACGATAAGGTGTTCCACTAAAAATTCCAAAGTATCACTGGCTATTCCAACATAGATCAAATTAAATTATAATGGAATTTTAGTGGATTTAATGATTCCAATTACCATTATTTATTGTTGGGTGAATTCATTTAATTTGTTTTTTCGAAACATATTTCTACCATTGGAAAATTTTTCATTGGAATTGTAAAAAGTTCAATGAAAGTTGCATTGGAAAGCTAATTGCAGTTGTAGATACAGACGATTTCATATTGGGGCACTATCTAGCTAATAGAAAAATTATACGTTCAAAATAACATAATGTCATTATAATATATAAATTATTCTTTTCATAATTTGTCATCTTTCTCATATATAATACATATTTAGCAAATCTATACAGTTACAATAAGTTACAAGTATTTATAAGAAACACATAATTTTTCTCAACTAAAAATAAGCAAATCATTGAAAATAATATATCTTTTAAAATCTGATGAACAAAAAATCTATGTTGCAGTATAGATGACTCGACAATATTATTGATTAATTTATAAATTATGACTAATTAATTATAATATTAATGAGAAAAATGTAATTGTATATTATATAATATTAAGATATACAAATAGATGATATATTAACACATATGACAAAAATAATATATTCTTTAAAAATCTATGTTGTAGTATAGTTGACTCGACAATAGTGTTGATGAATTTATAAATTATGAATAATTGATTATAATATTAAAGAGAAAACTATAATTTTATATAATATAATATTAAGATATACAAATAATTGATATATTAATACATATGACCGAAAAAGTTCTATACATAATATTATGAATTTTTAAGCAAATACAAAACTTAAAAACATATGAAAGAACAATACAAAATATAAAAATATTAAATATGAAAAATGATATTAAAAATTACTAAGTTGTAACACGTACTAATAAACATTAAAAAAAATAAGTAAATATGTCATGATTAATAAAAGTAAACATAAACCTTTTAAAACTTATATTTATCGATGTAAATGAGCAGGGTTGTTAAATGCTTGTTAATTTTTGTACATATTAATTCTATGTGTAAGTTTTAGGTGATATACATAGTTATTTTTACCTTTATCCATGTAGGTTAGAAAAAAAAAACACTTGATTATTCTAATTTTAAATTACTTTTTATTTGCTATTAGCTTTTTTACATAATATATATATATATATATATATCATATTAAATATATAAATAATAATTATTTTAATTATTTAACATTTAATATGTAATAAATGTAACTCAATTGGGAATATAATAGGTAATCTTGAGATAAAATAATGAGTTAATTTAAAAAAATTATATGAATTAAAAAGTTTAAGAAGAAATATTGTAAACACAATTACTCAATAACGACTATCTAAAATAAAATGTTTAAGAAGGAATACAAAAAAAGTTGGTATATTGCAATGGAAAATGCATCTATAAGATATTCGAATGAAAATTCCAACGGATATTTCATTGGTATAGCTTTTACTGAAAAATTTCATTAACTATTCCAACAGCAAATTAAATTACATTGAAAATTTTGTGAATTAAATGATTCCAATTACTATAATTTATTTTTGTTTGAATTTTTGTTGAATTTTTTTACGGATCATATTTCGACCATTGAAAAAACTGTCATTGAAATTGTAAAAAAATTAATAGAAGTTCCAATGAAAAACTAATTGCAGTGGCGGATCCAAAATAATTTTATATTGGGGCACTATATAGTTAATAGAAAAAGTATACCATCAAAATAACATAATGCCATTACAATTTATAAATTATACTTTACATAATTTTTCATGTTTCTCACTTGTAATATATTCTAACACATCAGTACAGTCACAATAAGTTACAAAATATTTAATAAAAAAATAATGTTTTTTCTCAATTCAACATAAGAAAATTATTGAAAATAATTTTTTTCAAAAAAATTATAAAAAAAAAAATCTATGTTGTAGTATAGCTGACTCGGCAATACAATTGATGAATTTATAAATTATGAATATATAACTATAATTCCCCTTGCATTAGTTAAAAAAGACATAAAAAATATATTTTGAAGATATAGAAAAAAATATGTTGCAAAAGAGAGATTTGAAACTATTATCAATATGGTTCATTTACATTTTATTGAATTCAAAAAGGCCTTTTAAAATAGGAATAGAAAAATCTATATCATATATTAGATAAAAAAATTGAAAACTTGGCGTGAACTAGCAAATCATTACGGTATTATATCGTAGTGATACAATTATTCATGATAATAACATGTATAGATAATCTCAGTATATAAATGAATAAGCTGGTCTCAATTGTTGGGTCGTAATTTTGAAATTTATTATATTTTATTTAGTTGTGATGTCGCGTTTATGTTATAACATTAATAAAGTTATGAGTTGAATTAAATTATAATTGGTTGAGTTTGTAAACTATATCATTATGTAACTTTTTTTCTTTTAATTTCATTTTTAATATAGGGGACATGATAAAAATTATGAAAAAATGTTTCCACAATTTCCTAGTTAGATGATACTGCCAAGGGTTGTAGGGTGAAGCTTTTTTGCCCGATATCCTTTTTTTATCATTTCCAAAAAAATGGATAAACTGGGTGTAGATGTAAAAGAGATTCTTTTGTTTTCATCACTTTTACATATGTCAAAAAAATTTTGTGAGATTTCGGTTCTAGAATTATATTAGAAAATTGAAACGGGAGTAATAACATTGAAATATTCATTAGAATTTTCGATAAATTCATTTGTAATATATTTTTTGAATTTTTCATTGGAATTTTCTCATTTTTTATAGTAAAGGTAGGGCTCCAAATCAATAAGAAAAAATTGCATTATATATAATATTGTGCGCAACTAATTATTATGAAAATTGTTGATAATGATAGAAAATATAACACATTCAATCTAATTATCATTTAATTATGGTAATTAGAAAACTTATTTCAAAACAAACAAGATACATCTAGGTCAAAAAGTCTTTTATTTTATTAGTATTATAATAGCTAAACAAGGGGTAAGAATGATGAGAAAACGTATAACTCGCATTAAATCTAAAAGTAAAGAAAGTGATAAAATTATTAATTAATGTCCTATATCAATTGGAGTTAGGTAATGAGAAATATCAGACATACTTAATATGCACATTTATTTTAACTTGAACTTTTAAGTTCATAAAAAATATTATCTTTTTGCATTAAAATTCACTATGTTAGTTTTAAATTCTTTTAATTAATAATTTAATTACTTTCTACCATTAATTTTTCAATTTTAAAATACTTATTATTTTTTCATTTGTTACCCTTTATATGTAATATATCATATCATTTCTTTCTAATGATGTATATCAATTATCAACGAATTTAAAATAATAATTAGACCTAAAAGTATCTTATAAAATAAATTATACATCCATGTTAAATAAATTCATTAAGTATTAAATAACATAATATAAACTCGTGGGATATTTTTCTTACATAGATCCGAAAATTCATACTAAGAAAAAACAAACAATGGATTTAAACATACAACTATCACCAATATTAACCATGTGAATAAAAAGGAGAAATAAACGAGTTGTATGATAATTTATTATTCAACTAACACATAAATTCAATGAGTATGAAAATGAGTTAGTTTCTTAATATTTTCTCAAGCATTGGGAAAAAATTCTAAACCTTTTAATCTAATAATCAGTATAAAAGTACATTTTTTATCAATATATTATTATAAATAAATAAATAACT
The DNA here is from genome assembly GCA_008636005.1 of Striga asiatica. Taxonomy (NCBI): domain Eukaryota; kingdom Viridiplantae; phylum Streptophyta; class Magnoliopsida; order Lamiales; family Orobanchaceae; genus Striga; species Striga asiatica. The sequence goes on along the minus strand of BKCP01006737.1, from coordinate 1,449,113 downwards.
AAGTAATATTGAATTTATTTTATCTTATGAGTGTTGCCTAATAAATAAGATATTTTGATAACAACGTCATTATATGAAACACGTACAAAAACTGATGCAATACATATAAATATGCTATAATTCTTTTAATAAATAAAATATTATTTATCAATAGAATACAAAACTAATAAAATAATAGTAATGCAATTTAAAAAAGAAAACGTCTGAATTTTCTTAAACAAGTATGAATACCAATATTTAGAAACAAAAAGTATTTTAAAAATAATACTTTTTTGTTGCTAGCGTTTAAATATATGGACTCTGTAAGAAATTGGATCTCATAAATAATAATTCTATATTATCAATTTTTAATTTTAAATAATTAAAAAATTAAAACTTTATAATACATAATGTAGATTTTAATAATGATTTCGTAATAATAGAGTTCAAAGATGAGTAAGAGTCATAAAATAGAATTTCAATTCTTCTCGTCTCAAATATTGTAACAAATGATATGGTTCTCAATGTTGTCTCATTGTTTTGTTTTGTTTGGTTTTGTCATTGGTGAAGAATCAAAAAATGATCTTCATTTGGAGTTTCCTGAGCACTATGTATGATGCATAAAGTTAGACGATAAAAGCATTAAAAAAGTTATTGGACACATAAATGTTACAAATTCAAACAAAGTGAAAGACATTAAGATAAATAATACTAAAATCATTGCAAGAACTAGATGGTCAATGATTTGAAAACAATAGATTATATAGTTCGTCTATCTTCTAAATAAATGACAATGAAAATGAAACGTTGGAGCCTGATCAAAACATTTTTGAATGTTTGAATGAAGTTGACACTTCTTATAGGAATATTTATAATTTCATTGGTGTATCGTCCTTGAACATATGTGCAATTATTTTAGAGTATGTACTTTTAGGTAATATGTGATAATTTCAAAAAAAAAAAAAAAAAAAAATCTCGGCAAAAGTACATATAATAGAGATTTTGAAAAATCAACTTTTATTTAGATATAAAATTCATTCCCCTCCGTAGGGCTATACATCCATGGGGTAAGTATCAATTTGTCTATATATAGAGATAGAGTAATATAGTAGCTTATACAATGATAAAAAATAAACAATAATTTTAATGACATGATTGGTTATTTTGCAGAGATATTCATGCATTGTTGGTAGAAATATAAAGATAATACAACCATGAAGTTTCGCTCTATGTTTGGCTAGAATATTCTTTTAAGTGTTTGAAGAAAGTAGACATTTTGTCAAATAAATTAAGATGAATTTTGCAATACAATTGAATCAGCCCAAAATGAAAGAGATCTCTATTGAATCATCTAACATAAACAAATAAAAGAACTAATGCATGTATAATATTCATTATTTAGTTATTTAGTTTTTTTGTGTGTTTTTGTTGGGGTTGTAATATGTTATTTAATTCTTTTTATGTTAGGACATCGTTAAGTTATTTTGGAAAAAAAAAATTGTTCTACATTTTATTTCATTCTTGCAATGATATATTTAATAAATAATCTATTTATTTTACAAAACCTAATCGGCAAAAAACAATTACATTATGCACTCATTTGTTCTATGTTTTATTTGATTCTTACAATGATATTTTTAATAAATTAATTAATTTATTTTACTAAACTTAATTGACAAAAATATTCACCACCACGTACATCGTACGTGCACTTTACTAGTAGCTTAAAAAGAATACATACGAAATGTCAAAAGATACCACAAATATCAAAATAAAGTCTGGATCAAACCTCCCTTGAAATTACACCGCCAATCAAGAGAGTACTAACACCCAAGAAAAAAACTCCAAACATGTGACTACAAGAAACTCTAAAAGGGAGACCAATTCTAGCTTCATATCATTGGGCAATGGATTTTGAATAAATTTGTACAGGAACGTTAGTTAAACACGATTAAAAAAAACGCGATCCCTTGCCGGACCACTAATGTACGCCAAGTACGGCTGTCAATTAATAAACAAATAAAAGAAATCCATTGTATTTATTAAACTTTTGGATAACAAACTAATTGAATAATGTACCTTTATTACATAAACGGTCAAATCTCTCGAAAAATCATCAGCCAATATCAAACCTTGCATGCAAAATCACTTTACTACTAGTTCCGGTGAATTTACACGAAAAGCAACTCAATCTAAATATTATTAAACACTTCTTTATATACAACATTCATGATCTTCCTATCGTCAGAATATTTATCGCAACAAATCATTATCGTTTTTCTGGGATTTTAGTTTTTTGGGACTCTGAAATTTAATTTTTTAAAATATTTGATATATCTTTGTATTATCCTAAAAAATACATGTTTTATTATTGTATGACTGCACTAGTAAATAGATATATTTGTAGCCATTCTTAATTAGTTGTGAAATAAGTATTTATATAATACTAAAAGATATATAATATCAAAATATAAACAAAAATATTTTATCAGGACATAAAAAGGCGTTATAGAAATGGACACATTCTAAAATGGAACCTATCAAAATAAATTGTATAACTGAAAATTACATATTTTTATTAAATGGTGAACATATTTTTATTAAATGAATACCTGTTTTTATTAAATGAACACATATTATTATTAATTGTTGGCTGAATAAAATTTATTAAACCTTGCCAACATTATATACATATATATAGAGATTTTACACTTATTATAGTATTTCAGACCATATCCTCAGCCTCTTTTAATACTTTAGAAAGCTCATAATATTACTGCATGTTACATTTATTAATTATGTCAAATAAAAAATTTATCTTGCTATTCCAATACAAACTTCATTAGGAATCACTCACTGCATCCATCCTGGCAGCAATATCCCATTTGCCCCATTTAATGTCACAGTATTGTATCTGTCAAAACGAAAAAAAATAAAAAAAAAAATACACATATATATAAATTAAAATATTGGGATATTGTTAGAAACTCTCATCTACCAAACAACCAATTTCAAAAGAAAATTTAAGTTATTAAGAGATAATAGATAGCACATACTGAATTTGTGTCGTGTTGTTCGTGTCAAGGGTCTCATAAAACCCATTCGTCACAACATTTTCCCCATGCTGACATGTTTCTTCCAGCTACAAGATGCTCAAAATTAGTGTAGATTAAGAAGTTTTTTGGGACCCTTTATCATCAAATTAGTGTTCAAGTTTTTTTTTTTTTTTTGGGTCCCTTAAGTTCCTACACTAGTATTGCAATTAACATTATGTTGGAGTGTCATTAAATTTAATTGATGTTTGTTAAAACATAAGATGAGATGAAAATAAATATGTTTTCAATAAGTAATACCTTGCTCTTGAGAGCCCTATTAACCTCCATGAGACTCTTTTCCTATAAAACCATTTTAAATTAGTTGCTACAAATAAAATTTTGATTTTTAATAAAGAAGCAAATAAGTGTCTCGTATTGAAGTGCATACCTTTTGTTGAAGCCCAGAAAGCTGCTCAAACATGTGTTCAGTCTGGAAGCATTTAAGGCAACCAATTTATTGTATCATCTAATAATGGAACCAACAAACAAACATATGCAAAGAACTCTGTGGAAACAATTATGCTATCTACAATTTAAAAGAAAAAAGATGGGCCAATTTTTATAATGAAGTATCATAATGGTCAAAGCTAATATAATATTCTACTTTTAGAAATTTGTCCAACAACCTAAGCAAAATTTCCTAATTAGCTTTTGTGATTGAGGAAAGTCTCTACAAAATATACAAAAAGAAGCAAAATTCATGTAAAAACTATTTACTAACTAATTGACAAATATTGCAAAATATGTCCACGAACTATTGTTTTTAATAGAATATTAGTTTTCGGAACTTTCAAAGTTTCAAAAGTTATGGGGCACGATTGACATCTGCTCCAAATTATTGGTCAAATTTTGCCATAACAATTCTCACTTGCCAATAAAAATATACGTTTTTGTGATTGCAATTTGCAAATGTACACCTTTCATCTATAAATGAAAAATTATACCCAATTACTCAGAGCATCTCCAATATCTCAATTGTCAACATTAAAATTCTTACCACATGGCAGTAAACAATTGGACTGTTAATTTATAAGAAAGCATTGTCCACAGATGAAATAATAATTGTCGATTATCATCTCCAATGCACACTTTCATTCATGCACTGTCCATATATTTATTTTAAAATATACAAAACAAAATATTGAAATTTTAATTGCGATTCGAATTGAAAATAAATTGGCTTTTATCCCCACGAGATAAAATAAATAATAAAGTAGTTTAGTTTTTCAAATGTTGAAAGTGTAAAAAATATTAAATTTTTGTATAATAAAATCAAATAAATAATAAAAGTGAGAATATGTGTGTAACACCTCATTTTGAGGAAAAAAAAATTAAAATTTTAATTACAGACACATAATTAATTATTTCGAATTAAAAAAAATGGATTTTATCTCCACAAAATAAAATAAATAATAAGTAGTGTAGCTTTTTAAATGTTCAAAATGTAATTACCAAAAAAAATATTAATTTTTTAATAATAAAAGCAAATAAATAATAAAATTGAGAAAATAGAGAAAAAAATATAAAAATTTTAATTACAGACACTAATCGTTGTTTAGAATTAAAAGAAGTTGATTTTTATCTCCACGAAATAAAATAAATTACAATAAAGTATGTTTATTTTTAAAATGTCGAAGGTGTAATTACTAAAACAATATTAAAATTAAAATTTTAATTGCAACATATAGATTAATTATTTCGAATTTAAAAAGATAATTTCATCTAAAAAAGATAAAATAAATAATATTGGTGGCTTTTTCTCAATTTTTAGAGCATCTCAAATGCAACTTTTGACATTATAAAAAGTCATCCATATCACCAACTTTTGAAAGTGTGTCTCTATTTTTTTCTCCAATGCATCTTGTCATGAACTCTTTCATGATGAGATGGATGTCATTTAATGTTGACAATGTTGAGCACACTTTCTAATATCTAATACCATGTTAAACATGATGACTCATCAATTTACTTTATATTTGTTTTTTTTTTATTTTTTTTGTATCAATGAATTATTTAATTGGTCCACCTATACAAATAACTTCTTATCAAATTGATGCATTGGAGATACTAGTTCCATTGAAATTTCTAGTCTTTTAACATTATTCCAATATGGATTAACATTACAATTACTAATTGACATGTGTTAAAAATAATGGTCTTTCACACTTATAGCATTGGAGATGCTCTTAGTCGTTGTCCTGTTGAACAGACTTTTTAGATGCAGAAAGTAGGGTAGGGTTAAAGATGTTATCGCCATGTCAGCATAACATGGCCTACCAAATTACACATTGGAGGAAATAATATAAAAACGGTGTCTAATGTATCTAATTTTTCCCTGTCAACGAGTAATGCTACATTGCACAACCTAGTGTACAACTAGGTTGACAACACAAGTAAAAAACATCTACAAAAATAAAAAAAAA
>BKCP01006737.1:1428033-1442154 GCA_008636005.1 Striga asiatica | reverse complement strand
AAAATTGTTTTCTTTCAAGAAAGTAGATGGTGTGGAAATTGCTTCTGTTGATACACGGCAAAATTTCAAAATTGGTCATATAACTTGGCCACTGTCCAAAAAATTACCCCGATATTGACAACTTTCAATTTAGGTCCTATAATTTATCGATTTCATCAATTTTGGTCTTTTTTATCCGCACCCTAGATTAAAAAGTGACGTGACATGACGTGTCAGTTTTTTAATGTTACATGGCGTGATTATGATCTACGTGACACGTCAATTTTGGTCCTATAATTTGTCGAGTTCATCAATTTTGGTCCTTTTTTCATGTCACGTCACTTTTTAATCCAAGGTGCAGATAAAAAAAGACCAAAGTTGACGAAATCGACCAATTATAGGACCTAAATTGAAAGTGGTCAACATCGGGATGATTTTTTGGACAATGACGAAATTAGAGGACCAATTTGAAATATTCCCGTTGATACATAATCAACAAGGCTCTAATTTAACTGAAATTTTCTGTAAAATCAAATACTTTATTGTTGGTTCGAAAACCATCCATATATTATATGGTTTAATATGCGGATTTAACCATATAATCCTTATATTATTGTCAAATCAACAAGGCTCGTCCGATCTGATTTTATAAAAAGATTGCTAATGGCTAATTAACATATCTGTACTAGAAACTTACACATAAAGTTGAACCTATTTTTTTAAGAATACACGGTAAAGATATTTAATTTTTTATGTTATAAATAAATGTAGATAATTTATCAATCTCTCAGACCATCTCCAGCCCTTATCTCTACTCTAGCGCGGACTTTACTCTACTCTAGAGTAGAGTTGAACATTCATCTCCAGCCCTTATCTCTACATTTTACTCTACATTAAATATATTATTTTTTTTATTCATTTTAAAAATGAATTGTAATAAATTGAATTTCTTAAAGAAGATACATATACATCTATGTACCGATTCAAAACTGTTACTTTTGCAAATATATGAATTAGTGCAAATTTACACACTAGACCATATATGGTTTAGAGCATAAAAAAACAAAAATTATTTATAGTCATATTGTTTGTCAAACTATTTATCACATATTAATATATTACACATTTTGCTATATCATAAATAATTTTTCAATATTTTTAAATTCTGTTTATTATAGAGTATTTTTATAAGTTGTATTTTAAATTTGATAAAATATATTTTTATATAATTTAATTTATTTTAAAAAATATTGAAATATTTTTTTATAAAATTAGATTAACATATGAAAAATAAAGATAAAAAAAGCCTGCAATAAACCACTTAAAAAAAATAAAAAAAGGTTATAGCGCAGCTACAGTTCATCGCCACATCTGGCGATTAGCGCAAAAATGTGGAGATGCACTAGAGAGGTAAACTCAACACAACTCCAGCGATAGATATGGATCTGGGGCAGCATTGGAGAGGCTCTCAATCTCCATTATCAATTAATTAAACCTTATAATTTTGTCACCAAGGATCCAAAGATAAAACCCTAACACTGTAAGACGATAAAGGAAATTTAATTTCGGATATTTGATTAGGCCATTAATGCCCCTTTTGATTATAACAGTTTCCAGAAAATAACATTAGTTTTTACAAAAATATATTTTAAACAAAATATGAGGTAAAAAGAACAACAGAGTTGGAGAGAGGGGATGAGTAAGTTTAGAAGCAGAAAAGTGGACATATGAGATCTTACATAAAGATAACTGTATCCCAAAACCCTTTAATCAACCAGGTCAAAAAATCAAGATTTTTGAAGACTTCCTCAAGTAAAATATGTATGTAAATTCATGAATATAACTAGGCAAACTCAACAATCAACAGAAAACTCATTTGGATAACAAAATAAAATAAACATTGTATGAACAAAAAAAAATCATTTCTAAGCATGATTGGGAGAAAAAAAAAAAGAGAGAGAGAGAAGAAGAAGAAAAAGACATACCTAGAGGTGCTGCAGAACTCATAGAGCTTGCCTTTATTGGAGAAGATAATAAGAGCAACTTCAGCATCACACAAAATAGAGAGTTCATAAGCCTTCTTCAGAAGTCCATTCCTTCTCTTTGCAAAAGTCACCTGTCTGTTTATCTTGTTCTCAATTCTCTTCAGCTCCACTTTCCCTCTACCCATATTACTAGTATATATATTTTTATGTACTATACTTGTTGTATATTTATGGTATTTATTTATTTGTTTGTTTGTTTGTTTATGTATTTTTGGGTGGAGATCCTTTTCAATATGTTATCTTAATCTGGAAAGTGTTTTTGCCAAACTACCAGAAGAGCAAAAAAGCATGTGTTTATTAGCCTGGCTCATATATTAATGGGTTGTAGTGATTTGTTTTTTTTATTATTATTTTCTTTATATTTATTTATTTATTTTTACTTTTTTTTTTGTAAGGTTTTCTGGTGTCTTCCCTCTTTATATTAGCAGTTCTCATTATTTGGCAGATGATGTGGATGATGACATGGCACGGTCTACTTGGTCTACAAGCAACAAAATACAGTCTGTGCATGAGGACAAGGAGCATTTATTGCCATGCAGCTTTAGTGGCTCACGAGAATCATCACTGCAGTTTGGTGAAATTGTAGCCACAGTATCAAGTTCAAAATGAGACACTTGTCTTCCTTATCTATCATTGATAGCCAGTATAAATAGTTAACTCTTCCTTGTATTTCGAACCCTAAGTTGTATGTGTACATTATTCAGCAACCATTGCAAGAAAAATAAATGAAGTTATTTGCTTTCTCTTCTGGAGATTTATGAGTTTTTGTTCAAGTTTTCATTATGGTATCAGAGTAGGTTGATTCCTGCCTCTGATTATCATTTATCTTCATTTCACCAGGAGCATCTCCACTGATTCTTCGAGCCCCACAGCAACACCAAATCCAAACACAGCGGCTATGGGACCTTTGATTCAACCCAACAGTCAGCTTATCTCCACCAAGTTGGATGAAACAAATTAATTGATTTGGAAACAACAAGTTATCACTGCCATTCGAGGCTATGGTGTTGAGGGCTATATCAATGGTGAAACAGGACAACCTGAGATGCTTGTCACAGATCCACAGACCACACAAGCTCAGGTAAACCCAGACTATCTCTATTGGGTCAGACAAGACCAACTTTTAGCTTCTTGGATTATGTCTTCCCTCAGTGAAGGAATCTTGGTGATGATGGTCAGTTTAAACACTTCCCAAGAGATATGGCAAGCCATAGAAAACAACTTTGCAAGCCGATCCTCAGCAAGGATAATGCAATACAAACTGAAACTTCAAACCTTGAAGAAAACTGGCTTATCCATGAGAGATTATCTGAACAAAATCAAGAACCACTGTGATATTTTGGCCATTGCTGGTGAAAAAATCTCTGAACAAAATCAAATCCTTCATGTTCTCACTGGTTTGGGATTTGAGTATGATTCAGTAGTGGTAAATGTTACATCAAGGTTTCCTCCTCTTACCTTGTCTGAAGTTCATGCATTGTTACTAACCTATGAGTCAAGACTGGAAATGAACCAAGGCACAGTTGTAAGCTCAGAGGGATCTCAGCCCTATGCCAATGTGGTCACACAAAATTCTCAGAGAGGCTATAAGCAGAAATTCAATCATTTCAGAGGAAACAAAAATCCTAACCAAGGTGGTAGAGAAAGAAGAGGCCCTTATAGAGGTAGAGGCCGTGGCAGAAGTGGAGGAAGCAGACCCCAATGCCAAATATTCCAAGGAATGAACCACACAGAAGACAAGTGTTAGTATAGGTATGACACAACACCAGCCAACCAAGCCTCAAACCCAAACCTGCAGACACAAAGAAGGAATCCCAGCCTTAATATGGTGCAAGTGCATGGCTCAAATACCTACTCTGGTGTTGGCTCAGAAACAAGTTGGTTTCCGGACTCAGGGGATTCAAACCATGTTACCAATGAACTTGAGAACCTCAACATTGCAGCTGAATACAATGGAAACAACAAACTCCTGATGGGAAATGGAGAAGCAGCTACTATCTCCCACTTTGGTAACTCTTTTATTCAGCACCCCAAATAGTCAAAAGTTTTTGGTCTCAAAAATCTATTGCATGTGCCTAAGATTAGCAGGAACCTTTTGAATGTGTCTCAATTTGCTAAGGACAACAAAGTATTTTTTGAATTTCATCCAAATTTTTGTTTTGTCAAGGATCAGGGAACACAAGAGGTCCTGCTCAAGGGAGTTCTTAAAGAAAGACTTTATCATTTCAATTTGCAGTGTTTGAAGAGCAAGTAACCTCAGTTCTTGCTTTCTAACTCAACACAAGAAGAAGAACAAGTTTTTAGTTTACAGCCTTTTTCTTATTTTTCAAGAACTGATGAATGTAATAGTCTTGAATTATGGCATCAAAGACTTGGTCATGCAATGAAAATGTTGAAAGGGCATTAAGGTCATGTAATCTGGATTTTAAGTCCATGGATGATAATAGTTTATGTGGATCATGCATGATGGCAAAAAGTCATTCACTTCCTTTTAATCATTCTTAATTTGTGTCTTCTACTCCTCTTGAATTGATGCACATTGATGTTTGGGGCCCTTGTCATGTGAAGTCTTTAAATGGATATGGCTACTATGTGAGTTTCATAGATCATTATTCAATGTTCACTTGGATATATTTATTAATAGCCAAATCAGATGTCATTAATGCCTTCATAAATTTTAAAGCTCTTGTTGAGAATCAGTTTTGTAAAAAGATCAAGTTCTTGCAAAGTGATGGGGGAGGCGAGTATCAAGCTTTAGCTAAGTTACTTCAAGAAAATGGTATTATTCACAGGATCCCATGTGCTTACACTCCTCAACAAAATGGCTTGGCTGAAAGAAAGCAAAGGGATATTGTCAACATGGGTCTTTCTCTCTTAGCACATTCTCGTCTACCTTTATGCTATTGGGGTGATGCTTTTATTACAGTAACTTACCTGTTGAACTGAGTTCCTAGCAGACCACTGAAATTTAAATCTCCTCTTGAAGTTCTCTATGGGCATAAACCTGATTACAAAAGGTTGAAGGTTTTTGGATGCCTATGTTATCCTCATATCAGGCCTTATAATAAGCATAAGATGGAATATAGGTCTTGTGCAGGTACCTTTTTGGGTTATAGCAACCAATACAAAGGGTACAAGGTGCTCTTACCAAACAGAAAGGTGATCATCACCAGAGATGTGCTCTTTGATGAAGGGAAGTTTCCTTATACAGACAAAGGGAATATTCAGGAGAATCAATCCAACATTGACAAAGTCTGCAATCTTCCAGGGATTCCTACTCTAATCAAAGATAATGAAAAAATTGAGCTGCAGTCAAAGAACCTTACTCAAGACACAAATTCAGAATCAAACACACCACCAAGAGTGTCAAGTGAAAGCAGAAGTTGATCCTCTCATTGAAGCACTAGCTCAAGCAGTAGTCTACCAGCTATACCTCTTGTGGTGCAGCTACCTCAAATTGAAAGAACTTCTGAGGACAGAAGCAAGCATGAAAAAACAAGAAAGCACCATATGGTTACAAGAGCTAGAGCAGGCATATACAAGCCAAAGGCCTACCTTGTTCAAGAAAAAGGAGAAGAAGTGGAGCCAAGGTCTTTAAATGAAGCACTGTCATCAAAGAAATGGAAAATGGCAATGCATGAAGAGATAGCTGCCTTGGAAAAGAACAAAACTTGGAACTTGGTCATAGCTCCTGAAGAGAAAAATATTGTAGGATGCAAGTGGGTCTTCAAAGTCAAAAGAAGATCAGATGGAAGTATATTAAAGCATAAAGCCAGACTTGTGGCCCAAGGATACACACAAAGACCAGGTTTTGACTTTTCTGAGACCTTCAGTCCTGTTGTTAAGCATAATACCATAAGGATAATGCTGACTTTGGCTATACAACATGGATGGAATGTAAGGCAGCTAGATGTGAGCAATGCCTTTCTCAATGGAGACCTCAATGAAGCCATTTACATGAAGCAACCTCCTGGCTTTGAAAATGAAGGAAAAGAGCACTTGGTCTGCAAATTGTCTAAGGCTTTATATGGTCAGAAGCAGGCATCCAGAGCATGGTTTAGTAGAGTCAAAGACGCTCTGAAATTGATGGGATTTAAGGACTCTAAGGTTGATATCTCTTTTCTACAAAACTAATCATGATGGCTTCCTATTTGTCTTAATATATGTTGATGATATACTTGTTACAGGAACTCACACCACTGAGATAGAGGACTTTGTCAAGGCTTTTGGAAAAATGTTTGCTATAAAAGACTTAGGAGGGATAGAGCAATTCCTTGGAGTTCAGATAGTTAAGACAGCTGAGGGCTTACACCTCAGCCAAAGAAGTTACATTTTGGAATTGTTGAAGAAAATGAAGATGCAGGATGCTAAGGGAGTTCCAACCTCTATGATCTCATCCCTTCACTTGTCCAAGCAAGATGGAAATCCTACTGTTGATGGGACCTTATACAGAAGTGCAGTGGGAGCACTGCAATATATAATCTTAACCAGACCAGAAATCAGTTATGCTGTGAATAAAGTAAGCCAATATATGTCTTGCCCCTTAGATACCCATTGGAAAGCTGTTAAGAGGATTATGAGATACCTAGCAGGGACAGTGGACCATGGCTTGCATTTCAAAAGGTCTGATCACCTCAACATCAAGGCTTTTTCAAACTCAGACTGGGGTGCAGACATTGATGATAGAAGGTCCACTACAGGCTATTGTGTTTTCCATGGAGAGAACCTGATTTCATGGTGTTCTAAAAAGCAGACTTCAGTGTCTAGGTCCAGCACTGAAGCCGAGTACATAAGCTTAGCACATGCATCTTCAGAGGTATCTTGGATTAACTCTTTACTTGCAGAAATAGGATTCAAATTGACAAAAATTCTTGTGGTGTGGGTAGATAATCAAAGTGCAGTCTTTTTAGCATCAAATTCTATCATGTATGGGAGGACTAAACTTGTGGAACTTGATTTTCATTTTGTTAGAGAAAGAATTGAAAAGGGTCATCTTCTAGTCTGCCATATACCATCAGTAGAACAAATAGGAGATGTGTTTACCAAACCTTTGTCTTTGCAATTCTTCTCTCGGTTAAGAAATAAACTGAAAGTCACAAGTAAAACCTCGATTGAATTGAGGGGGAGTGTTAGCAGTTCTCATTATTTGGCAGATGATGTGGAGGATGACGTAGTACGGTCTACTTGGTCTACAAGCAACAAAATACAGTATGTGCATGAGGACAAGGAGCATTTATTGCCATGCAGCTTTAGTGGCTCACGAGAATCATCACTGCAGTTTGGTGAAATTGTAGCCATAGGATCAAGTTCAAAATGAGACACTTGTCTTCCTTATCTATCATTGATAGCTAGTATAAATAGTTAACTCTTCCTTATATTTCAAACCCTAAGTTATATGTGCACATTATTCAGCAGCCATTGCAAGAAAAATAAATGAAGTTATTTGCTTTCTCTTCTCGAGATTTATGAGTTTTTGTTCAAGTTTTCACTACTTTATTCCCATTCTCCTTCTCCGGTGTGTGTGGTTAGTTTTGTAGGAAATGTTGATCTTTTTGTGGGTAGGACTTAGGTTTCCCTATGTATCATTATCATTTCTTAGATATCCATACTTTCTAAGAATATTGTGGCTCGAAAATATTGGAGACATAATTAATTATCCTATTAAGCTAAGTCTATATTTAATAGTCAAACAAATCTGAAAACATTAATCTTAATATTTTGATGAACATACCAGATCCAAAGTAAACTCTATATAAATTAGTCATCTATCCTCTAATTAGGGTACCCAACTACCAAAGTTACACGGAGCAAGGAAATTCAAGGAGATATAAGGATTTGTCCATTTTTTATTTTATAGAAACAATTAGCTAGCAAAGAAAATAAGGTGGGCTAGGGACACATCGAATAGACTAGAATAGGTTGCGCATAATTTATACAGTGTAAAGTGGTGAAATCTCGGGCTTCCAGGCATAGTTTGATGCCCAGATTCCACATTGATAACTGCTGGAGAAATTTATCCGAGTGCTTTACAAGCTGTCTCCCATAATACAAAAGCTTTTTGCAATATAGTTTCATTTATATATATATAATATAATTCAGCTTAAAATACAAACCAATTAATATATTGAGTGGTTGTTTAAGTTTATCAAATATTCATCAAAGGTGTTTTAAATTAATTAGTGTTCAATTGATGGTTCATAATTTATCAACGAATTTTTTGTTAGCTTTTCACTTGACATTCAGCTCGTAGCTATATATGTATTTGTTATTTTTTTTTTCGGATGTATGTTATTTTTGTCCAATTTTTTCTGTCAATAGCACGACTTAATAATAATTTAGAGGGCTAATATATAGCTGTAAAAGAATCTGAGCAGAACATCGAAAGTAAAGAATATTATTATCTCATCATTGGATATCTGAACATATTTAACATATTATATTGTAAGTGATATCTAATTATCTATATTGTTATTTAGTTTGATTAAATCAAATGCATAGGTATATAACACTTAAGTTGAAATAGGATGTGAATTATTAAATTCGATATTTGTAAGTTATTCACATAAGACAGATGTGGAGTTTCATGGACCTTGCCTTATTATTGCAACTAGTTATGGACTATTTATGTGACTTAAATAGTTAAATGTAGGGTATGCATTTTATGAGCCGGCAAAGTAAATTGGCTACCCAGTTATACATTAAGAGACGTCGATTTGGCCTATTGATTTTCATGAAACAAATATAGATTAAAACGTTGTCAAATTATCGATCTTATAAATTATATATTAATTAATTCACAAAAAGTAAAACCAGAAATGATATTATAATGAACTGCCAAAGTTTTAGATCACATTCACTACAACAAAAAGTACTTCTAGCAACATAAATATGGTGACACTTTTTAAAAAGCGTTATAAAATTAAAATAATAACGACACTTTTTAAAAAATGTTACAAATATAAAATATTAACAACGTTTTCTTAAAAACTGTAACAAAATCATGTCACTTTAAAAAAAGGTGTCACAATGTTAATTATATTGTGACATTTATTTAAAGTTGTAACTAAATTACGACGTTTTGTACCGAATTGTCGTCGTAATTTCTTCTCTTCATCAACAATTCGCCTCCACAGTAGGGCATAAAATCAACCCTTATTTCACTTTTCTCTTCATCAACAATTCGCCTCCACCGTTCCACCTCTACCTCCACCGCAACACCGACGAGAAGAAGAACTCCGCCGCGTCCACCTCAGCCTCCTCACAACATGCTTCTCACAACGTGGTCTGCTTCCTCCTCGGCTCTCTCCACCCCCACACTCCACAGCCCCTTCTTCTCAGCGATCGCCACGGCATCTCTTCCTCGCTTGGTACCCACCTTTGTCCTGCCACACCACCCCACAGGCCCTGCTCACCGGCTCTCGACTCCAGAGGTAATATTTGGTTTTTGATTTGAGATTATGATTTATGAATAGCTTGACCATAACTTCAATTGAAATTGGGCATGTTCTTCACTAATTCATTTGATGAGGTTAATATCTTAATTTCTTCGATGTGCATTTGGCCTTTGTGTAACTGAAGTGAATTTCTTTGTTTATTTTATTTTATTTTTTATTATTATTCTTTTGTATTTTGATGATTCTGGTTTGGTTTGGTGTGTAAGTGAATTGAATTTTTTTGTTGTGTATTTGGCTTGCCTTTTGTTCTACAGTTAATGAACATGAGTCACTGAAAGAAACTTGACTTGGTTAAATAGATGGAACTATTTGCTAGAGCACATAGTCCTAGTCATTGTAGTTGTGGCATGTAGTAATTGATAATAACTAACTTCTGTATCAGCCAATTGAAAGAACTTTCAAATTATACTAACGAAAATATATGTATCAATAATGAAACGGAAGTGAAGTGTAATAATGCAATATAGCTTGGTGAATTGAAAGTAACATTGTTTTACTGCAAGTGATTCTGAAGTAGGTATTCAGCAAGAGAAATCAATATTTGCCGAAGATGGTGTTCTTATTGTGTTTTTTTTAATTGTATTGACTTTTTCAATATGATTTTGTAGATTGTTGCAGCAGGTGTTGATCCTAAGCAACAAAGTTTTCTCATTTGGTAAGTCTTGGATGCATAAATGTTTTGATGATTGCTTGTGTAAATTTCTTTTGTTAAATTTAAATGTATAGTTCATCTTGGTTCAACATAGTTCAAAGGCAGCACGACGTAGGAAAAGAAAGAGCCTAATGCAAAGCTCAAGGCATGTGCATCTTCTCGTCTTAGATTTAGTGATGTCAGGATCAATCAATGAGCCTCGAGACAAAGGCTGATGGTAACTTAAATAAATCTTGATATCTTTTGCCGCTATTTTTACTTGTCGTGTATTCAGTCATGTTGTTAAGACACATAAATTTAAATATATGAATGATGGTAGTGAATGTCTCTGCGTCCTAGATATGATCGGAAACAACTGCTTTGTTGTCATGCTGATGTTGGAAATTCTTGCCCTTTTTCTGAACTTTCACAATGAATGACAAGGACCTGACTTTCCTTAGCCTAAGTTTGTTCACAGTCTAGTAATTGCTTGGAGCCAAATCTTAGCAAACAATTGTTGTGTAAAATATTGAATTGACAAATCAGATTATGTTTCTAGTTATATTTTTCAAAGAAAATTGTTGTTATGTTTTGGACCATGGGATTATGCAGACATCCAATAAAAGAGAACATGTTTAACCTAGTGTTTATATAACTAGTTTCTATGTGAGAAATTGTGTGACTTGATCAGGTTTATATCTAGTCATGTGGATTCTTAAGTCAAAATTGTTGTACGTGAGAATTTGTATCCCACTTACCTTTCAAAGTTCTTAATGGCCCATTAAATACAACCTACACATGTGTACATGGATATTAATGTAATGATTGTATCTACAGATATATTGGTGCATACATATGGATTTGAAAGGAGAAATGTAGCTTAATTGTTTCTTTTTTGTATGTATGTTTGCAGGTATCAATCTATTATCAAGGAAGAAAGGATTGAGATTTCAAAGCCTGGTCTCGACCATGGTAAATCCAAGGTGCATCATCATATTACCATGCGACACCATAGATCAACAGTGCACATGTCAGAAGAAATAAAAAGGCACAACTCTAACTCAACTTTAGAAATATTATCCAGTTGAAATATTATCATCTGAATAATGATAAATTTTAATGATGTATATTCAAATGACCCTGATTTGAGTTGTTTTTTAGACTGTTATTAATTTCATAAACACAGAACGTACTATAGGGTAAGTGCAATATTGGATAATAATAATAATAGAACACTTTAGATATCGAGTATTATATTATCTTAAAGTAAATATTATGTTCTTTTAGTCTGTAGTCTTGATCTTATGTTATTTATGGTTTTTCAATTTAGGTATTTGACTTGGAAGAACCATACTTGCAAGCATAAATTGATGATATACGGAGATGGTGGACCAAGTATTTTATCGATATCACCTCATTGGCTAAGTAGAAGGCTATGTAGGCTTTTGTTTTCAGAATATTTGATGTATGTTGAATATTTGGTGTATGTTGAACTATTTGGTATTGTTAGACATTTCGGAAATGTTAATTTTACTTTTTTTTCAGTTACTTTCTAGTTTCTACATTGGTTTAACTAATGAATAATTTATTTATTTTTCTTTTACTTTTACTTTCTACATTGGTTTGGAAAATGGTATTTTTTTTTTTTTTAATTTTTCCTATCAAAATTTACATCAGTTGTAATAATGACGTATATAAGAAAGCGTCATGCATTGACAATTTACAACGCATTCATTTTGCGTCGCCAAAATTAGTAATAGTAACACATTTAAAAAAGCGTCATGTATTAAAAATTAGTGACGCTAATATCTTGAGTCATAAAATTCCGCAAAGGTGACACATTTGTAAAAAGCGTCGCGTATTGAAAATTACCTACGCACGAGTCTTGTGTCACGAATAAATTCGTGACATCAAATTTAACAACGCAACTCGTGACACTTTTTCAAGCGTAGGTAAAAATTTTGTGACACTAATAAATGTCACTAAACCAAAAAATAAGCGTTGCTAAATGTCATTTTTTTTGTAGTGATTTTAGGTTTGAACTTTGAACTATTATATAGAATGGTAACCAAAAGTAGGGGAAATGTAATTAACTACCACGACCCATGAAAGCATTAGCATGATAAATTCAAACAAATATATACTAGTACAACACACGTGAACTATATATATACGGGTGTTTCATAAAAAATTAATTGTCAAAAAAAAGTGAAAAAGATAAAATTCTTATTGTGAAATAAAAAACTATAAATAATTAATAAGAAAGTAATTTTTTAATATTATTTCAAATTCAAGAAAGTATATTATGAATTATTATTTGTTTTATTTAATATATATTTAGTTTTTTCAAAACTAAATAGAATAACTAATTTATTCGGCAGTTAATATAACGCGCGTGAACAAAACGTGCTGAAAAATTAAATATTTGTATATAAAATAAAGAAGTTAAGAAATTTATATTCTTATAATAGAATGATAAAAACTTCAATACACAACTAACAATTAAAAAAATAATTATTTAGAATAATATTTATATTTTATACTCGATTTGTCAAAATGATAATATTTTATACACACACATATACATACATATATATAACATAATTACAATATAAAAAATTAAAAAAAATAATTCAAAATTAGATTATTGAGTTGTAGATACCATATATAATGTTTATTAACTATAATGTGTATGAGTGTAATATTTTAAATTTTATGATGTATAATAATAATCTTTATTATTTTGATTATAATTTTTATTTAGTTATTTTTTTCAAGATCCTTATAATGTTCAATCTTTATGTAGTCTTTATGTAAGTTGAGACATAAACTTTTAAAATATTTATTTATATTAATTTGATGTTCATACTTAGTTTATATATTTATTTCCAAAGGAAATATCTATTTATGGTATATTAATACACATAAATATTTATTACTTTATAATATAATTTATAGTTTATTTGATGTCTTTTAATTTGGTTTGATAAATAAATTTAAATTTTATTTTTAAGGATATCGTGTTTTTTATTTTATACATATAATATGGATGCCAAATCGAAAATCGTTAAAATATAATAAATTTGATATATCACATATGAAAATTAAAGTACAAACAAAAAAGTTATAAAATTTTATAAGTAAGAAGAACAAATATTTATAATAATTGATGTATGAAATAAATAAGAAAATAAAATATAATATATGGTAATGTAGGAAAAGAAAACAAAAAAAAATACTTTATGGTAACAAATTATAAGGAAAAAAGGAAAAAATCAATCATGGACTTAATATGAATAATATAAACATTAAATGAAATCCAAGTCTAATTATTTTCAGATAAAAATATTAATTGACATCCAAGCCTAACTCTAAAGCATGATGTTTTGAAAAATATGATTCCGAAGCGTGAGAGTCTGTCACTTAGCCTCAACGTATTTTGAAATTATATATAAGGGGATATAGACGAGATCACAGAAGAATGGTAGATAGTAAAGAAAATAAGAATAAATCTGCACTACCAAATCTATCATATCAATGGTCATTATGAAGTCAAATTTTAGTACATAATGATCAAACAGTCAGTGGCAATATCGTAAACAAACATACATATCGAGGTCAATTGCATATTTCTACCACTTAATAAAGGCATTTTGGTCATTACATAGTCATTCATTATCCACTCAACGTGGGCCCCACCAATCCCAACAACCTTCCTCTCTCTCACACACAAACATGCACTATCAATTCACACACACACACACACACACAGAATACACGAACACACACAATCACACGCTCAGATCCGCCGGTTGCTGTCGTCGGTCACTGCCTTCCCTCGGTTGGTGTTGTCGGCCGCCTTCATACCACCCGCATCTCGCCTCCTTCTGTCGGTTGGTGTCGATGGCCACTAAGAGCATCTTAAAGGTGGCCAAATTTGGCACCGACAGCACAAATTTCTCCACTAAACAACCAACGAAGACTAGAAACCACAGGGAACCCAGGCAAACAA
>BKCP01006737.1:1408032-1428000 GCA_008636005.1 Striga asiatica | reverse complement strand
CTTGAAGAACAGCCACTGAACACTCAAGGAACCTAGCTGTTCTGCAAAGTTACCTAACACAACCCCCACCAAACTCCAACCATTCTTTGAGGGTTATATCCACCACATCCTTGACTGGCCTCAAGCTGTTTTGGAACACCCATTGATTCCTTGATTTCAAGATCCACCATAATATATAGGAAGTTAGCTGGATTCTAGAGTCTGGGGTACTGTTTTGCTTCGTGGAGCAAATCATGTTCCACCAGCCTTTGAAGTTCACAATTTCTTGTGTCTACCCATACCGAGAAATTAGAGTCAAATCCCAAACCATTTTAGCTTTGGGGCACTGGAAGAGGAGGTGTTGAATAGATTTAGGAGCCTCTCCATAGAGTTTGATTATGTGATCTACTTTAATGTCCTTTTTTATTAGGTTACAATTGACTAGGATGAGATTGGAGTAGCACTTGTAGATGAAATGCTTCAGTTTTCTTTTGATCTTCAGTGTCCAACTCCTCGTCCTTACTTTTTCCCAATCACTTTTTCAGTGCTACTCTCAGCTTAGTCCAATTGTCCCTATTTCTCCCAAACAAATTTATTGTAAGTTGAAGCTACAGTGAAGTCCCCTTTTGAATACCAATCCCATATGACTCTATCTTTTGTTGTTGGGTCCATACTTTTGATTTTGAGAATATCTCATTTTCATTGAACAACGCCTTTAGCAGCTCCAAGTTCCAATTTCTTCCAATACTATCCAGTAGTTCTCTGACTAGAGTTAAATCTACCCTTCTTTGAATCTGAGGTGCATTCTTTGAATCTGAGGTGCAAGTCTGACGTTATTCAGAGAGGGGATCCATGGGTGCTCCCTGATTTTGATTGTTTTGCCATCCTTGACTTCATACCTTACTCCTCTTTGTAGAGTTTCCCTTGCCACCATCCAGATGTTCCATAACCATGATCCATTTTGAGCTGATAGAATTGAACTCTTAGGAAAGTATTTGGCCTTCAGAATTCTGTTGACTAACAAATTTGGTTTGGTAAAAATTCTCTAGTTAGTGCTTTAATGTTCAATTCATATAACACTATTGTACATACTTTTGGTTGCTATTGTGCGGTCTGACCCGTCCAAACTTTTGTCCCAAGCTAAATTGAAACCAAACCGAATTACACTGAATCTTCCTAATCACCAACTATGATATCTCCATCCTCCACAATTCTTTGAATAATTTAGTCATATGATTTAGAAATATTGATCAAGTCTCTCTCTCTCCTTGATCGTTCAATTTGTAATTAGATACCCCTATTTAATGAATAACATGCATTTAAATAAAATAACTTGAAATTTTTATAGAAGGACAAAGTCATCATTTCATAAAAGGCATTTTCTTTAACAAAATTATTAGTTAACTATTACGTTACATTATCAAGGTGGCATTATCAAAGGTCAACAACTATGGATAAAGCATGTACGGGCATCCAATAATGGAACTGGAATGACACTTCCTAACTCAATAGCAGTTGAGTAACAGAAACATGGCTCAAAATTACAACTTTATAGAATTGCCACATTTTCTCTTATCAATTATCATACTTCATGCGAACAAGATCCAGACTTTCTAGGTTTTACTTAAAAGACACGTGATCAAATTGGATGACAAGTAAATTAAATTTCTAAGAGCATCTTCAATTTAACTTTTGACATTATAAAAATTCATTCATATCATCAACTTTTAAAAGTGTGTTACTAATTTGTTCTCCAATGCATCTTGTCATGAGCTCTTTCATGATGAGGTGGATAACATTTAATGTTGACAATGTTGAACACACTTTCTAATACCTAACACCATGTTAAACATGATAACTAATCAATTCACTTTATATTTGATTTAATTTTTTATTGTTCTTGTATTAATGATTATTTTAATTGATCCACCTATACAAATAACTTCTTATCAAATTGATGCATTAGAGATACTAGTTTGATTCAAATTTCTACTCTTTTAACATTATTCCTACATGGATTAACATTACAATCATTGATTGACATGTGTTAAAAATCATTATCTTTCAAAGCTATAGCCTTGAAGATGCTCTAAAAGTTTACACCGTCAAATTTACATACCAATACAAAAGCAAACTTTGCTTCTGCCAACATAACTTCATAACCTATGTAAAATAATCAATTGGCATACATACCTGGCTATGCCACATAATTAATTACAAAAAAACAACACGAGAAACATGAAACAACCCGAAATGCTGTAAAATATAACTAAAATCGCAGAATAGTTCGGAGCGTGTCTGAAAGGTTCTGAATGGTTTGTTGTTCTTGCTCTGCCTGCATTTCCTGAAGTGGCATCTCCTCATAACACCTACAAGAACGGCCCACATCAAACAAACATACGAGTTGAGTAAAAATATTTTTTTACTTCAACATATTAATCAGGAATATTTCGGAATATCGGTCAAGAAGTTTAACCTAACTGTAAAATATTTATATCTTCTATTTTTCTTACAAGTAACACCTGTTGTGTTTCAAAATTTTACAATTGCACCTATGGCCTACCGAATTGATGGGATAGTTTATTAAGAACAAAACAATTATCAAATACTGGGGCTATTTTGCAAATAAAAACTTTAAACGGTAATTCTGGCATCAATTCTGGATTCAATTTGGTACAGAGTTAACCACAAAGCTCTTACATTTTGTGGTACGCTAAAGCCTGAGCAAGATTCATTAGAGTTGGACTACATATGACCCTTTGATATACACTTGGAGGAAGGGGCGCCTGAAAGTCAGAATAATAAACATCAATATTAAGAAAAAAATTGCACAAATCCTCTAATAATTTTCATCATAATAACGAAAATAGAAAAGAACCTCGTTTTGCCGGCTTCTGCCCTTCTTGGGCTGAGAATCACCAGAAAAAAGCTCTTGCATTGCCTCTACAGCTATATTTCCTCCATCATCTTTGTGCCAACCTCCAAGCACATTGTCAGACAGAAGGGCAATAGGGGAAATATCGGTTGCCCTTAGAAATGGAATCGGCACCGTATTACCAGCAGTGTATATGGACCAAAGCTGATTTCCAGAGATTGTACCAATGTAAACATACATTAATTAACATCGGAAATCGAATACGAAAACTACACGAGGTTTAGTCTAATTAGTAATTACGGGGAAACCCATTTCAATTAACAAATATACAGACCCTTGAGGTGCATTACTGCCTTGCGTCTACCTCCCTACAGGGAGGTATTTTCTTAAGATGAAAAATTCATAGATATTAATAATTATAAAAGAGAAATGTCACTTCTCTTTTAAATAGATGTTCGTTCTAACCAAAATAAAAATAATTAACAATGCAATCTCTTGCCTATTATGCTCTTCATTAGATCTCCCTAAACCATATACTAAGATATCTCTGTCCAAATTTTAGAGAATAAAGTGTTTACGTAAATTAATATTAATAGTTTTTTTAAGATTCTGTTATGGACCAATAACCGTATAAGCAAACAGAGGTGGGAAAATGTAAATCGTGAAATAGCCTTGATGTTTGGTCTAATTAGAAAAGGTTCAGCAATCTTCTCGAATTTTTTTAATGGAAGAAATATAAGTTTGTATGTGTTTTACTGTAAATTGATATTTGAAAATTAATAAAATAAACTGACTTGTAATCAGACTAAACCTCAGGGCAAGCTTCGTAATTAAATCAAAGTGAGGACTACAGCATCTAATGCTCATAACTTGTGACTCAGAAGATTGTATTTACCTTGTCCAATGCTTTTCTACTGACAGTTTCACTAGCGACCTGAGGAATGCTATTTGACTTGGTGGTTTTTTGCTCAGCGGGTTGAGAAGCAGGTGGGTGCTCCACATTGGCAAGATCGCCCGTCCTGCCAGATTATCATGCACGTGATTTAGTTAGAGAACACTAAAAACTAGTTTGCAGTTTGATCGTGCACGGTATCAGAAACACAGTTTCTACTTGATGTAAAACTAGTTAGACACCAAATCATATTGTAAAATACAAGTCAAACAAATCTCAATGTCGTGACATTTACCATCTTGAGACAAAGCTAAAAAATGAAACTCAAAAATTTCTTAGTCTTCCCAAAATATTACTTTTTATGTAATAAAAGTCATAATTGATATTCAATATCCAAAACAATTTTCATTCACACAAAATATAATAAAAACGAAGCACCCAATATCCAAACATATATTTATTTTCACATAAAAATGAATAGAAAGAAGACAATGAAAAATTCAAATGGGTTCAGATGACATTCAATAATCTCTAACAAATATTCAGTGCTTCTTCTGTGTTGTCACTCGTCAGCTATTCCCTTTGAGCAATATTCCCATTCACATCCGCCGCATGAAAAATCGAAATCAAGGGTTTTCACATAACACCACATAAGGGTAAAATGCTTCAGCACATCCTCCAAGTGAGCAGCACATTGAAATGTCTTTTAATGGAACATATAAGGAACGCCCATGACGTGTTAATATTGATTTCATCACAGGAAGCAAAACGGAAATGGAAAATTGAACTAGTAAAGGAGTGTATGGCAAGCTATGGCAACTAGCAACAAAAAATTTAGGGCAAGGAGGGAGTACCGAAATTCTGTTGCCTTATCCCCAGGCAAACCAACAGAAGGTCTTCTAACATGCCCAGTGGCAGCAGAGGATTGTTCTGCTCTTGTAGAAGCTGGTAGAGTAGCTGTCTTACTGTCAACTCTATCATGTACAAGCACTGTTCCAAAATCATCTGGTCGAAAAGTTACTGATCAGAGGGCTATATATATTCAAGGTTCACGAAGTCATTGTGGTAATCATGTTGCGATTTCGGACAAGTTTTTCATATTTCTCATTTCCATTCCTGTATGTTTATTTCTGATGTACTATTTTATGATGATGTCATAGAAATAGAATGAACCATAATTAAAAAGGCATTGATTCTCTGAAACCAATACAAGGAAAGATCACCTTCTGTTGCAGTTTGTACTATTTCTGACGGAGCCATTTTAACAGTAGTATCCAAGGTACTATGCTGAGCATTCTTAGGTCTAGATGGAACAGTGCTGGCAATGGCTTCATTTAATGTTGAACCACCCACTGGCTGCAAGACGTGAAATGACAAACTTAACAATTAGAAAAACTTGAATATACTGCCAGAGTGTCAGAAAGCAGATAAACAAGGGTGTTTCCTCTAAATTTCAAAGAGGGAAACAGAATCAAACCACAAAATTCCAAATAAATCAATGGGAAAATTTATAGAAAAATGCCCTTGAAGTTCAGCCTAATTACTGAAAAACTCAACTGCCTTCCACAATACCAATACCCCCCTTATCGTATAACAAACACATACCTTGAGGTTTGTGTTCTGTTAATTACTGAAGGGTGCTATTAGTAAAATAGAAAAACTAGCTTAAATGAATATTGGATTATTACAAGGTACATGGTTGTTCCTTTTCTATTATCCGTTTTTGCTATTAGATTAATCCTCGTGTTATTTTGTCCCTAAATCATACTAAATTAGTTCTACCTCTTCTCTGGGCAGTGTTGCATCTGAAGAAACATTCCGTGCCTGCAAAGCCATTGCCGCTCGGATCTCCTTTGCCTTTTCAAGTTTCGGCACCAAAATTGATGCTTCACCTCTGCATTTTTCGATGAATTTGTGCTGCAGAAAGTAAAAAATGAAAGTAAGAATTGGTCAAAAGAGATAAAACTGCTCACTATACAAAAGCTTATGGGTGCAATCCATCTCTCAAGGCTTAGCAATTATCCTTATAGTTTATTTCAGAGCAGTTCTTTTTGCATGATCACCTATACCCAGTCATGGTCAAATAGCAAGTGAATATCATCTACAATACAAAGAATATCTACAGGAATCTCAGTGTGACTA
Organism: Striga asiatica; assembly: GCA_008636005.1. NCBI lineage: Eukaryota > Viridiplantae > Streptophyta > Magnoliopsida > Lamiales > Orobanchaceae > Striga > Striga asiatica. The sequence continues at coordinate 1,422,112 of BKCP01006737.1, read as the reverse complement.
TGTACTACATCACTTACTTATAGGCATGCAATAACATGGTTTAAATTTCACCAGCAATTGACATAACCTTGAGAAGTAATAACTACTTCATCGGAAGAAAGCCTCAATCTGCATTCAAGAGGATACATTTTTCTTGAAGATGTCACACAAATGATAATGTCGTCAAAGTTTCCATTCAGTTGAACACTTGTGCAATTTGGAGTTGTAGACAACACAAAGCTTTGTAATTAAATGAAGGTAGAAAAATGCACACTGAACCTTGAAAACTTACAGTTAGCCAAAAGGGTAACCAACATATAAGATTATGCATACCCTCAACATTTCAGCAGCTGTAGGTCGAACTCGTGGGTCCTTCGCCAGGCAATTTGCAACAAAGTCGTGAAACAAGAGTGACCTGTGACAATTACATATCAAATCTATACAACACAAAGGAAGTAATATACTAAATATAATACTATTGAACAGAACACATCTAAATATACGAGCATATAAATTCTATCAGTTAAACATCTATAAACGAAGTAAATAGTCTATCAATAAACTGAACACCACATTGTTTCATGTTCTCCACATATATTCACGAGATTAATAATTAACACAATACAACCACCCAGTCACCAATAAAATAGGAAGCTACCAGTTTGAATCATGTAAGTGTATAAACCAAAATTGTCCAACTACCAAAATACCAGGAGAGACTATGAGTATATGGTCCTAGAGTTCAAAGATTTCATAGAATTCAAAGCTTTCATATTTAATAGAGAACAGGCAGAATCAGTATTGAAAATTGAAACATGCTCCCTTTGTATGTGAATGCACAAATCTCATTTTGGGGCCAGAAAAAATTTAGGCTACAAACTCAGGAAGAAGCAGTATTTTTTTACCCGCCTAATTTGACCCGATAATTTCAAATCAAAGTTTATAACGTGTGACAAGATACAGATACACAAAACACCTTTTCACTAGGACTTCACTCAATTCAAGCATGATGAGATTATATTGCTTTGAAACTCCAATCCAAGTTTTCGTGATTGTAGGATGCATGAAATCCTTGCTACCACAGTAACTCTGGTTCCTCGAAGATAAATATGTCCTTAAAAATCTCATACAAAAGTTTAATATAATTGGGCTTCATGGGGTTTGAATGTACAGCAAAACGGATAATTGAAATTAAGGCCTCATTGGTGTCAATAAAGTTCTGAATAAAATTTACACCGAAGAAACCTAAAACTAAAAGAAATACTCAAAGACAAACCATTTCTCTCTTTCCTGAAGCATTGGAGCGGGTTCAATGGAGATCATAAATAATACCTGACGCAAATTTTGAATGTGTTAAGCATAAGTTGTTACACCACATCATAAACAAGGAAAACATAAGTTACCCCTTAAGACATTAACTAGAATTGGTATATACAACTCGAACCTAATTAGAGCTTAGTTAGAACCTGATCAGAGCTTAGATTCAAAAAGAAAATTCTACTTTAGTAATTCTCAAGATAGAGGACATTGTCATCTACCATCTGTGGAGGCTTTAATGCCAAATTGATTGAAGATCATCCCTCAGCAACTTATTCTTACTTGTATAAGTGGCAGAATTAGTGAATTATAATATGCAACCACTATTTGCCACCTTAGTTGTTAAACATTTCATATTTCATCTCTAATAATGTCTAGTGACAACATTATTAAACATTCATTTCTTTCTTTTCTAATTTTCAATATCGTGGCTAAAGTATTGTAGCTAGAGTATAGTGATAATATTATTAAACATTCATCTTCTAGCTTGTTAATCATCATTGAATTTGGAAATGTGCTCGCAAGAGTTCTGGTTCAGGCCCTTCTTGTCTGTTATATCAAATCTTAGTAAAGTCCCATTTGCTCTCAGAACTTATTGAAATTTTTCAAGCCTCAGATTTTCAAGAGAGATCTCAATATCGCATCTCATTTTAAGTACTAACATTAAATGTAAATCGATGCAAAATGAAATCCAAGTCATGTACAATTATCTTTCTTACCCTCATAGGATGAACAGTTGCTCTTGGAGGAAGTCCCTGGAAAAACAATAATACAGCCAAAAAATAAATTAGCATAAAATTTTGATTGTGAATTGTGCACGATTTTAGTTCAACCCAAAAAAACAAGACATTAAAAAAAAAATTGAACATATAGACAAAATATACCTCCGCCATTTCAATTGCAGACACTCCAAGAGCCCACACATCTACCTAAGCAATTGGAACAACATATGATATTCTAGACCCAAAAGAAAAACGTAACACCACCCAAAATGAAAAATGAATTGAAAAGAGTAAACTTCAAAGCACTTCTCATTCATACGTACTTGCGACTTATGAGCATCAAGACAGATAATGTACCTTTCCATCATAACGACTCTCTTGAATAACTTCAGGAGCCATCCAATGTGGTGTACCAATGAACTGAGACACACGAATGGTAAAATTTATATGACGAAGACAACTAATATGCTAAACTTAAGGAAGCTGGTATTAAGATACACCACATTCGTACATTTGTCCCAGAACGAATATTATCTATAATAGTCGTCTCATGTAGATACTGAAAATATTATGAAAAATAATTCAACAATGCATTTATTCTTCACTATTAACCCTAATAACCGTAAAGGACCCCTCCACTGGTATCAAGCACCAGCACTTTCAAAAATCCATTTCTTGTATCCCACTTGCTCAAGGGGTCTGAAAATATAAGACTTCAGAGTAGGCTCAACGGCCACTCTGCAGTGACCTCAGGAGCAGTCCAGTGCAGGTGTATTCTGGTAAACACATTTTTAAACCCTTAAATTCTAGGTCCCATTTAAACATAATGTTCTGATGATATAACAGCGTTACTAACTGGATCAAGCAGTATATGGTAAATTCACATTCTTCAAAAGATCAATGTATCCGACCTATTTATAGAGCATAACATTCAAAAGCATTTCATGTTTCTAACCCACTCCACACAATCCCTTGCAAGAGCCTCAACCTCATTTACAGGGGCACAGGCATATAATAGCCAGGAAAAAAGAAATATCAAAACAGGACGGATATCAGAATATTAGCATTGATAATACACGCATGCATAAAACGTTAATGTTTTTTCTCTGATGGAGAGGAAAGAATTATATTTATATGTGTGCATTCTGATATGAATAGTCAGGTGTACCGTGTTACGCTTGGACATAGTTCTTGTCAACTGCGCAGCAACTCCAAAATCACCTGAAGATAATAATATTTGTTTTTAGTGATCGTTACATTTAATGACTCCCGCATAAGCTATCAACTAAGCATATCCAAACAGAAGTTTGAGATTAGTCGGACAACTTGGTTACGTGGCCCACTACACAACTACAAATATTCAGGATTTGAAAAGGTAGAGGTTGGACACTTGCACATGAAGTGAACCTTAAAACTTACCCAGTTTGACCTCTCCTTGCTCAGTCAACAAAATATTACCACCTTTAATATCTCGGTGTACCTTGAAAATTGAATGCAAATACGACAAACCCTGCATGAACAGGTATCATTAAGAAATCAGAAAAACGAAGCAGCCACAGCAATAAATTTGGCTCCCAAGATAGTGGCATATTTTTTCTTTAAAAAATAAATCTTCATAAGACAAATTAAATAAATAAATTTAAATATTTATATTTTTAATTGCAAAAGTAGGACAAGCATATGAAGAGAGGACATTAACTAATGTATTAAACTAACAAAACTAGTACAACGCTCGTGTATTACACCGGTGCTAAGTAAAAAAATTATACATGTTAAAAATGAAAAAGAGAAGTTTTTTATTTAAATTTCAAATACTTTCTAAAAAAATTGCATAATTATTTATATTATAACGATTTGTCTAACTCATATCATTTACTGACTTTATAGATAAGTTTTTAATTGATAAATAATTTTATTATTTTTCAAGCAGTATTATTAGATAATTTAATTTTTATAATAAAGATAAATAAATTTATTTATTTATTTATGCAATATGGATGTCAAATTGAAGCTCGTCAAGAGATGACAAATTTGATATAACATATGAAAATTTATTAACAAATACAAAAGCTATTAACTTTTGAATACTATTTAGAATATAAGCAAGTTAAGTGTCTTGTAATTTTAAAAGTCCCAAATCCCAATAGGTATGGCAAGAAGTTCATATCTTCATGGACTACTCTGAATCACCACATAAGATTATGAAGCACAAGAATTCGGCATATACGTTTACGAAACACCAGAAATTGACACATTGGTTCGGAAAACTCTGCATTTATACATAGGGAAGGATAACTTGTTCAATATGAGGATATCGGATTTGTTTTCGAGAGAAAAAAATACCTTTGTTTTTACAAGAAGCAAATTGTCAAGCGGGCTAGAGTTCGTAGTAAGAATAAACATATAAACTGACAGATGTTGTAGCAAACAAGGTCCATATTGATACCTTCAAAGCTTCTCTGCATATATATGCTATTTGATGCTCCTCAAGAGGCTCATCGGTAACGTTCATCAAGTCAGCAACACTTCCACCCCCACAGTACTCCATTACTATCTGCCAACAAATCCGAAGTTTCAACAAACTTAACCAATTTAACAAAACTCAATATAAGGGTAGGAAGTCCCAACCCCAATTTCCATATAAAAGGATAAACAGATCAAAGTAGCCACTAACGGCAGGAACAAAGAAATACGAAACCATGCACTGACCCAAAGAAACTCTTCTCCTTGGTAGCTTCCAAGATAGCGAACTACATTAGGATGACTACACTGCTGCAACATCTCAATTTCACCACGAATTTCTTCATAACCCTCCTCCTGGAAAACACATAACATTCCGTGATCTGGATAATGTTTTCTTAATCAAGACGCAATATCAGATGTAAGTGATAGCAATCGTACCCCTTCAGACAATGATATTACTTTGATGGCAACTAATTCTGAAGTCCTTACATCTCGAGCCTTATAGACTGCCCCATATGAACCCTTCCCTGTTTGACAAAAGCATCAACTTCAAATACACTTGATAATTAACATTTGTAAAAGGAGAAAAAGTACATCAACAATAACATCATTAGATAACTCATATGGCCATCAGTTTTTCTATGCCAAGCGCAATAGAAGTTAGCTATGTGTTAGCAACATGTGACCATTAAAACTTATGCTTGTGACTTTAGAGTGGAGATTGTTCCATGTTGAACAAGCTTGCTATGCCCTCCACTACAAATACCACACAAGTCATGGCTTTGCTTCTATCGATATGTATGCCCTGCTTGTGGGGAAAAAATGCGAGAACGGGATGGGATGGGCTACTAGATAGCTACACATGATCCATATAGTAGCGTGCATGCATTTCCCATTGATTTGCATAACCCCCAAGACAATACAGGACACAACTCTAATTATGCTATACTATAATACTATCACAATTACGCTCATTAAATTTCAATTCATTAACCCATCCAGGAAAAGGAAAGAACTAAAGCTACATTCTACAAAGTAATTGCAACCAGGTTAAGCTAAAATTTCTATGCATTCAGTCACAGAGTCGCCCCATTACCATATTTAGAACAAAAGTTGAACAAAAGATTCATTTCCAGCTCAATATGCATACAACACCCGTTCCACCATCGCGACAACATATACCGACCCAATGAGATCTGAAAAGCAGGACTTAAAGCTCAAAAGTAAAAAAAAAAAATTACCAAACTCATGGAGCAATTCATACTCGTAGAAGCGTAGTAATACTTAAAGCCCAAAGTCAAATATTTACCAAGCTCATGAAGTAACTCATATTTTGTAGAAGGATCCTCTCTGGTCATACAATCGGGTATCGAGCTCGACGATACCTTCCCACTCCCCTGCTGCCTCAATTGCTTAATTCCACCGCCAGCCTCACCGCCACCACTGCTGCTTTTCCTCTGCCTCATGTTCCCAAGTCCTCTAACCTCTCCCACTTTCTGCATACTTTCCACCGCCCTCCTCATCGTACCCCCTCCACCGCCACCACCTCTCTTCACCATAGTCCCCAACCCTTCATCCTCATCCTCCTCGTCCTCTTCATCCTCATCCTCTCTCTCCCTCACGACAAACGTCCCGAAATCCCCAGAGCCCTCCTCGTTGCCGTCATTGTTCCCAATTTTGCCAGTAGGGCTTCTCTTGTCCCCATACGGCGTGGCAGGCACACTCCTCGGCTTCACATACGGGGAGGAGCGGCTGGAATCCTTCCCAGAGAAACTCGATCTCCTCCGATCGGTCTTCACAATCATCGTGCCGGAGATGGACGCAGCGGAGCCGCCGTCATCGTCGGAGTAGCCGAGATCGTCCCCGCCGCCGCCGAAGTCCTTGGGGAGGCGCTTCAATAGAGGGGGGAGCGAATCCTCTTCCTCGTCCTCGAGAGCGTCGTCCTTGTACACCATCGTGGCGTATATGTCCGATGAGCCCGCGCCGGATTCGGGCTCCCGCGGCGCCGCGTCGTCCTTATCGTGGATCACGAAAGTGGAATACAAATCGGAGCTCTTGGGCGGCGGGGGCTTCCGCGGTCTCCGGGACCTCGGCGAGAAGTCCATCTTTTTTCCCTGGCTATGGTGTGAATCGGAGTTGAGTTTGGGTGACAGCTTGTATAAGTGGGAACTTTAACAGGAGCTGTTTCCCAGTATATATCAAGTCGATCCAAAATCGTGCTTTGAAGAGAACAGTTGACAGTTTTCTATTTATCAAATTTCTTATTTAAATATTATTTTTTACTCTTTTGCATGTTTACTACACTATTTGAATTTTTTTATAAAAAAATATGACACAATTATTGATATGAGATAATGGTATAGGTCGATTGGACTCAGGAAAACAGTAGAATCGAACCGGTCGAACTATCAAGTCGAGCGGACATAAAAGACTTCACAGGTTGAAGGGCCCGTAGGTCGAATAGAACGTCAAGTGGGAAAAGGGCATCAGTAGGTCGAATTAGGACCTTCGGATGGCTTGGTTGAAATTCAACCTAAAGGTACATTTGGTCGAAGGATCAACCAGAGAAGCAGAATATCAGAACTCGATGTCAGTGGTACATTACCTCCAAGTAATCGGAGTCGGTCGCATGGTTAGACCGTCTAATAAGGAAGACTAAAAAATAAGAATGAATATTATGGATATTAAACCCCCACGTAGATAGGGTCATGTAGCCTAACAGAATAGGGTAGTTTGGGCAGTTCGAGCAGGTTTGGGCAACAAGGTATCATTTTTCTATAAAAGGAAGTGACGTATGCCCAACATGACATTACACTAGTATTCGACATGTGCATTTGCACAGATATAAATAAAGAAATATGAGTTATTTGTATGCATATAATGATTAATGATTTTTCTTGCACTTTTTTGTAGGCCAAATCTACAATTAAAGGAGTTGAAATATTTATTTTTTAAATTGCGTTTATCATATTGGATGTAATGTATATTTTGGTATGTATTTTTTTTTGTGAATTATTTATTATTTATTTAGGAATTTCAAATACATTTTTTATTTTCCAAAAGAAGTTAATTTAAATGTAACCACAACAATAACATCTAATCACGTTAAATAATCAACACATTATATGGTCGCTGTAAGTAAATCAAAAGTTTAAAATGATTTTTATAATTTTGAAGTGATTAGTGTGTTGATTATTTAATAATTAAATGAGAGGTTAAATAAATAAAAAGTAACAGTTTTTGGAGGGAAAACGTTATATTACCACATAGGTATAATTTAATAGGTTTTATTAAATGCTCATGAGCCAGCAATTATATATGTATAGATTCTCTATTAATACATATACCACTTCATCTTCTTCACAGTGCTAACTTAAGCATCAGAGACTCTTCATTGAAAAACCCCCCCGGTGTGAGAATTTTTGCAGGTCTTAAGACGTCCAATCGGCGAGGAGCTCGAATCAGGCTGATTTTAAGCCGATCGGAGGTCTTTTGTGTATCATTTTCTAAATCTTTTTAAACAACGTTATAAGTGGATGATATGACAAAAGTGTTGTTAATTTAAAAGGTTAGAGATGTGGATAACATGTTATAATAATGTGTTATAAGTGGATGATATGACAAAAAGTGTTGTTAATTTAAAAGGTTAGAGATGTGGATAACATGTTATAATAATGTGTTAGTTGTAGGTACGACTGAACACGGGTCCAAGATCCAGAAATTTCCAGAACCGAACCAACTTCGGAGATTCTAAAAATTGGATCTCCGTAACTGAACCGGCTCCAATAAATCTTCGTTCCTGATAGGTCGAAAAATGTGCCAGTATTATATATTTAATAGTGTATTTTTATACACTTAATTTATTTGCACGTTTGTATTTTTTTGACTTATTTATTATTTGGATAGATTCATGTACTTTGATATTTCATTATCTATTTTCAGCCATTTGAAGAATATTCGGAGATGTCAACTGACGAGACCAGTAGTATCGGATAGTCTGCCCTAAAAGAAGAATTTAGGCCCAAAATAATGTGGCAATTATTTGGGCCCAAAGAAAGCAAACACATGAGAAAACTCACTTGGAACAAAAAGAAAAAAACTCACGCACACATTTGGGGAGAATTATTTGGGAATCCTACAGCTACACAAACTCCACGCACGCAGCAACATGAGGCTTGGGAATTATTTGCTGGATATGTCATAATTTGAGGAGTCCTTGGATTTTATTTTTTTTAACTTTTTTTACGAGAGCAAAGCGGAGAGGCAAAAAAAGGGAAAAAGGGCGCAGACATAGAGTAGTACAGAAAACTCTCGCACGGACTGGAAAGAAGGCTACATACGCGGAGGGAAGCCGCACTCGCACACAAGGGGAGAATATTATTTTCTTCTCTTTTATCTTTTTATTTATTTTTATTAGTATGTTAGGCTAGGATTTTATTCAGTTTGAGGGGATGTTTGAACCCTAACTTTGATTTGTCTATGGATTGAAGGATTTATTTTTATCGTTGATTAATCGAGACGCCGTATTTATTTTTGTTGATGAGTTGATTCATGTTATCTGTGTATAAAGTTTATGAATTATGGTGTTTGATTTAGTCTGGCCAACTACGTTAAATATTCATAGTTTAATTGCTAGATTCGAGACTTTAATCCGTAATTGTTATTGTCTTGTTTCGTTAGTAGTAAACTAGGGGTCGTGCATCTTTAGGGTAGCGTGAACATAAGTTAAATGGTCCGAGCTTGTGCGTCCATTGCTTAGACTGACCTATTTTCCTAGAAATTAATGCTGCTAGTGCACTAAATCTAGAGAGCTTATTCTAGGTTGTCCACTAGTTAGGTTTAGTCGAAGAGCTTATTTCGATTAAATATTCTGTAAGGGAGAATTCGGTTAACAGAGCTTGTTGTTAGCTAGGGTTGGTAATTCGTCAGCAATTTAGAAAAAGCGTCGAAATTAATTAACGGTAGATTTAGATTGGGTGATAACTGAACCGAAAACTGGACTTCTCTTATTTTCTTAGATTTTTATTTTATTTTCTTATTTTTATTTTTATTTTTATAAAACCAATCCCCCCATCTTTTATTGCTTTCTTAGTTTTAGTTCAATTAATACGAAATTATCACAATTTAATTCCTACTCCTCGTGGGATCGACCCTTACTCGCCGCTACTACTAGTTAGTAGAGGTTTGTTAAGGAAAAATTATAAATTTAAATTTGCCGTGTTGCGACACGCGGTCAGTTCCGTACCGAACCGAATTATGAGATTCAGTTCTAATGGGTCGGTTCGGTACGGATCGGAGATTTCAGAGATTTTTTTTTTATGTAAATTTTTGTAAAAAAATCTCTTAATTGCATGTTAGATGGCACATATCATGGATGAAAGAAAATCATAAACCTCTCTTAATTTCAATAGATATACCGTCAATTAATAGTAAGAATAGATGGTAAAATCTTTTTTATTTCATAAAAAAGGTGATAATTGTCTTTTAGTTGCAAAATATCAAATTTAATTTGAAAAATTTATATGGTACACATTTATATGCCAAAAAATTCGCAAGTGATAAGACGTACCCATGAACAATAATCAATTTAGAGATAGTTATTTGTTAAATAAAAGGATATTTTGGAAATATATTATGTCCAAATAAATTAGTCTCTTCCGATTTCGTGAGATTCAGATATAGTACATATAAAGTTTGTTTTCGAAAAGAGAAGATATTTAATTTTATTAATAAAATGATCGATATATCCGTTCTTAATCTAATATTATGGTAAAGATATCTATCAATTTATTTTTATATTAAACTATATCATCTTTAAATAAATAATTCTATCCAAGTTTTGTAAAAGACTTACTTCATAAAGGTCGGTTTCCAAACATTCGATATTTAAATTTATTAAGTTATAATTAATGATTTTCTTAGTAAAACATTTGACATGTTGGCTACCAAATTTTGTAATTGGAAGAGTATATTAATTTAATTTTCTTTTCGAAAAATTGATTCGAGAATGAGATCTTAGATTTAATAGTGTCTCGTATATAGTACCAAAACAAAATAATTATGTTTTCAATTATTAAATTCTGTTAACATTCAATATTGGATGTTTTTTCACAACCCAATTGAAAATATAACTTATGATAGTTAAATGGACATAAACATAATGTATATGGACTTTATTTGCAAATAAATTTTAAATATAATTATGTACAAAGATGAAAAAATATATATGATAAAATATTATATGTATATGGATATTATGAATTGGATTCGGTTCTTGTTCGGTTCTTCGGTTCGCTCCGGATCAATTCAGTTCGGTTTTCGATACGGATATTTTATGAATCTCCAGAACCGTACCAAAAAAAAAATCGATAATGTTCGATTCAGAGATAGTCAAATGGTCAACGGATGTTTTTTCGGTTCGGGATGAATTCAGTTGGGTTTTCGGAACGATTTGGTAATCTGCAAGACCGTGCTCAGCCCTACACGTTATAGAGTAGCAACTTTGTATCTTTAGTTTAGCACTTTTTTACTTTGTAATGTAATATTTGTAGATTTGCCCAAGTATATAAGGGCAACTCTTGTACATTTTTACTCACGGAATTTCATTCCATCAATCTAATACACCTTGTTTGGCAATCAGCGGTTAGCTGTTAGGAGATTGTATCAGTTGTTTTGACCAGCGAATTACGTCAGCTATTTTGACCAGTGTAAGTTGTTTTGTAAAATAGTGTTTGGTAAAATTAGTTGTTTGTAATCAACTGAATGTTTGGTAAATTAGTAGTTTGATATTTAACAGATTACATTTAAAAATTTAATTATAAAAATAATTTAATATTTTTCTTTATCTCACAATAATTACTATTTTAATATCTCAAATAAAATTTTGTAGTATACATCACAATATATTTATTCATGTTTTGTTTAGAGAATTGCAAGAGAAAATAAATAAAAAGTGTGAAGCACAATAAAAAAATCCAGTTGAAATACCCCCGTCATTGAGCCTTTTTTTTCGCATGGTTCAACAGCTAACCCCAAGCCTTTTATTTCAATTGTCCAGCAGCTAACTTCAAAACGCTGCCAATTGCAGCGTTTTTTATTATGGATTTTTCATCCAAAAAGCTATTTAAAATCTATCTCTATCTATATATAATAAGAACTACCATTTACTAAAAATAGTAGCCAAAACTTTAGGAAACATTTAATGCATACTATTTTTTGACACTTTTTAAATATATACATTAATTGCTTCCATATATACGTTTTCAATAAGATCAAATAAGATATGATTAAAAAGTTAATTAATAAATTATGCAATATTTTTATTGATATTTATTATAATAAATTATAAGATTTATTTTCCGTGATTCATGTTGATAATATTTTGTTTAAGATAAATATTATTTTGTTAATATTTGTAATACTTTCATTGATATTCATTATAATAAATTATATGATTCATTTCCATGATCCATGTTGATAATATTTTGGTCAAGATAAATATTACACCATATTTTAAGTTCTAACCATAATATATTTTTTTTTTTTCACAAATATTCACTTTTTATCCAAAAATATTTATGGAAAATCGTAACAGGTTAGGTAGAATTGTTTTTCCAAGTAATCAAACAAAATCAAGTTGGTAAATTAATCTTTGCCAATATATTTTTTTCTTAGGCTTTATTTTCTTAAATATAAAAAATAAATTGTTCTTCAAATTAATATAATTTACCATTTAAGAGATAATGATCATATACATTAAATAATTTTACTAATGGTAAAAAATTAAAATTGAAATATATTAAATATGTTTTAGATTTATTTGTATATTATTGGCACCCATTATTATTTTTTTTTGTTTTTTTATTTTAATTTATTTCTATAATTAAATTCTTGTAAAATAAATTTTCATTGCAGAGTATGCTAAATAAACTATAAATAATTATAATGCGAATTAGAAAAATCTTGATTATAGAAGAGATTGAGTTTTTGGCATTTTTTTAAATCAAAGTTGTTTAATTAGTATATAAAATTAAATTCTAAAAAACCATGTATATATTTTATAAAATATTTACACACTATTTAGTTTTAAATTTATTTACATATTTTAAATTGATTACATAAATAAATAAGACTGACGTGCATTAAATATTTTTTATTACATAAAATAAAAAGAAAAAGAAGACGTACAACTTCTATAACTTTATAAATAATAATGCCATTATATGACAACAAAGTTTATAATAAAATAATAATTAAGTATTATATGGAACAAGAATAAGTAAAATTGTTATTCTCTCTTATATCAAGGAATAAATATATATATAAAAATCAAATTTATATTAGTATAAATGTGCTAGTGGGATAATATATTAATTATTTTACAAGTTAGTCCTAACATGCTCATATTTAATGTTTTGACTAACAAAACCACGCTGATTAAAAGAAGTGCAAAATAAATTATGACCTTATTGTTTATTACACTTAACGCTGATTAAAAAAGGTAGAAAATATATATATGATAACCCTATTGCTTTATATACTTAAATGGACAAAGACTGTGAAAATAACTCATTTAATATGTCTGTCTCGTATCGCACGGGATACGCACTAGTGTTGTTATACCAAATTTCCCTTTAAATCTGTTCATCTTCTTCTCTCCCGTAGCCTCTTTCTTTCTCTCTCGATCTCCCTGAATATTAACAGAAGAAAAATAAATTTGTGTTGCTTGTCCTCCGTAATTTATCGTTTTATCTGCTAGGTATGTAGAAACCGAAAATCACTTTTGGGGTGTAAACACCATTTTTCATTAATCGGAAAAATTACAGTCAATCTTCAACTGTCTTAGTCACCTATTTATACTCACACGCATGCATGCACATATTTGACAGTAAGAAGCGAACGGCGTCGTATGGAGTAAGTGATAAACGATGACGTGTACAATAAAGTCCCACTTATACAATAAAGTCCCAATTAGTCGTACCATGCCTTTCCTTGATCATGACTTTAGCACATATGCATCATGTAATTCTTATGGGGAAAGTGTTTGTTTTTCTTGGTATCTTTGATTAATTGGTAATAAATTGCTTGTGGCAGTATTTCTTGGTGCAGCAAGAGCTATCATATATCTTAGACAAGCATTTTGTTTTGCTGTTTCTGAGGAGGTCATTTAAGCTCATACAAGAAACATATACTGTAGTTCAATAGTGCATAGATCTTCATGAACATGGCACGTTGGATAACTAAAGAACAATCTTATAAAATCGCATTCCCTGATGGCTCATTAGTCTCGGTTTAGATTTTCTTGGACTACATTCTCAATCTAATATTTAATGGTGAAGGTTCAGCCAATATGAATGTCAAATGTTGTGTACCCGAGCTTATCAGGTGAATCAACATTTGCTTGCCTTGAACATGGCATACTCGAGCTTACCAGTAATTCTGTTTTTTTTAAAGAGTGTCCATATAATCATCTCGATGTGTTTAGTCATCCAGAACATTATGTGGAAGATACTATGTTCAGGTCTGCTTCTTGCTTTGAATTTTTTTTTGGGTGTATAGCTTTGCCTTTAAACTTCACGTGCTAACCGAGGTATACACAA
>BKCP01006737.1:1384584-1401088 GCA_008636005.1 Striga asiatica | reverse complement strand
GAGCACCCAGCATAATTCTTCAAATTGATTGAACTAATGGCATTGGATTTACAATCTAACCCTCTTTGCTCTTTTTTGTGTTACTTATGAAAAACTTGAGTTTAGGTGAAGGTGTCAAGGCCAATAAATAGAAGCTCCTAACAACAGCAGCATGAGCAAGACCAGCACGAACAACATGAACATGAAAAGCAAGACCACTTGCTTCTTGGCGTTGTCTTGCCTGAGCTTTTAGAAGTCGAGTCTGACAAACTGTACACATATTTTTCAAGGAAAATATATTAAGTAAAAAATACTAGCAAAGTTATAAGCATTAAAAAAAACACAGCTACTTGTCAAAGCAACATGACTGTAGAAAGAGAGAGAGAGAGAGAGAGAGAGAGATACTTGGCTGGAGAATCACAAGAGGATGTTTTTCGTTTCCGGCAATAGCAACATGCCCACGTACAGTTTAAGCATCGGCACTTAAAGCAAGACCATGATGAACAATTACAACCCGACCACGAAGAGCATTTGCAGCAAGAGCACGATGAGCACTTAAAGCAAGACCATGATGAACACTTAAAGCACGACCAAGACGAACATTTGCAGCAAGACCATGGTGAACACTTAAAGCACGACCAAGACAAACAGTTGCAACATGATGAGCAATTGAAGCACGAGCACGATGAGCACTTAAAGCACGAGCACGATGAGCAATTACAACACGACGACCATGAAGAGCATTTACAACAGCAGCTAGAGAAACTCGGGCACTTATAACGGCAGCTCGGCCACTTAAAGCAGCTAAAGCACCATTTCAATGAGGAACTCAACCATTTGCAGCCACAGCATGCCAGGTGGCAACCACGGCACCGGCACATCCCGCACGTTGAAGATTTATTTTTTCTGTAGACACAGGCAAAATAAAAAAAAAGAATATAAATGATTTATAGTTCCACAAGATTATAAATACATCAAATGGAACCAAGCAAAACTCCTAAGTGAAAAACTAGGATACATTCACTGAAATTGGTTGCCAAATATTTCATCGCTGTATAATGTGAAGTCGATGGATAGAACGACACTCACTTTTTTGGCTTGACGAAATTTTTAACTCGAACTTGACTTTTCTCAGGGATTTGGGGCGGACCACACGAACCTCCTCTGGGTTGCTCTCTTTTCACCCTGTCGACTTCAACTCTCACTAAACCCGTGGGCTCATTCTTTTTAGGTTCCTCCACATCAATAGTCTTCTCTATTTCTACATAAGGTTCTATACCTTTAGAAACCGTAGAATTCAAACCAAACCCAATATTCTTTGGGGATTTCAATAATTCCCCCTGTTCAGTCGATTCAGGGCCCACCCTGCAGACATTATCCCTCGAGAAACTACTTTCTCCTATACGAATGCTGAACAACGAGTCGTTCGAGGCAGCACTCCACTCAGTGGGAGTCGAGGACTTACTAAAAACGGAAGGCGGGATTCTCTCCGGATCGAAATCGACAGCCCTCTGCATGACCTGAAAAATCGGAGGGGATTGGACAGGCGAAACCGAAACCGAAACCTTTGACGAGATCAAAGACTCGTACGTTGTGTCTGAGAATTGGGAGGCAGAGCCCTGTGAGCCCTCGTTCGAGAGGTCGATTTCGTCATTTTCGTAAAATGGCTTAGTCGTGGGCCCAGCTGGGCGGGGAGGCTTGTCATGGGCCCCGCCTAGCTTAGGGAGTAGCTGAGGGTTGACTTGGAAGAAGTCGTCTGAGGAGGATAAGGATGATGGTGACGTGGCGTCTGAAGAATCTTGATTTGTGGGCCCGAGTACGAATTTCACGTGTTTTGGTTTGGACTGAGTACTGTGTGCGCCTCCATTGTCCATAATTGAAAATTTGCGGGTGCAAGCATCTCTGGAACATATATATAGCATTTAGAGAGGTTTCGAGAGGAAAATTGTCTCAGTAAAATAAATTCAAGTGAAATGAATAGAGAATGTTTGGATTACTTGTGTTGATTAATTACAGCCAATCGACAAGAAAAGGCGATGTGTATACAAAAGGTTGCATCTTGTAGCTTGGGAGATGTGTTGAATTAAATTTCAATTCAGTTCAGCTCGTTGTAATAAAGTAAATATTGTACTGATGCAAGAATTTGTTGTTCTCATTACATATGGGAGGAAATATGAATCACTGAACTACAATCTGACATGTTTGTTTGCTCAATAAAACTGTTGATCAACATAAGTCAGCTCCATTTAAAATAAGTTATTATTGTAGAAAAATTCGCCACTTTCTTCTCGGGATGACATCTGCATAGAAAAGTTTCCTGCTGCAATTCATGACATGTTTTTGCATATGTTTCTTAATTTGTAGCACAAAATCATAATCAAATACGCCTTTTGCTAATTGCAGGGGTAAACAGAAAGGCCAGCAGACAATCACTGCTTAAAATTGCAATAAATAGGCATACGAAAGCATGACATTAAATCAGTAGAAAATAAGCTCACCTCAATCAATTTTCCGCATAATATTATCAAATCGCCTAATGAAACAAGCCGCCCAATAAATTGTCTTGCCTGGGCGGCACCCGCAAACACCGGCTTACAGACTCAAAATAGCGATATAAAAAGAAAAATCAAATGATCCTGGAAAAGAAGAAAAACAGAAAACCATGAAAAAAAATAAAGAGAGAGGCGATTTGATGGATAAATAGCTCGCAAAAATACATTTTTAAAGAAAAATTTCAGGTAAAAAATGGAAAAATTCAATGAGTCCAAATAGGAAACAGAATCTATCAATCTAAGCAAGGTTTACCAGAAAGTTGAGAACGTATTATTTCACGAGCTGCTAAAAATCTCGTGATTACCTTTCCATTTTTGTGTTTTTCTCGATTTTTTATCCTATCTGGGGATAATATCCTCTGCCTTTTTCCTACGTTTATTGCCGGTAAAAGAAGAAAAAAAAAATGGGAATGGCGACCGGAAACCCAACTGAGTAGAAAAATAAATTGAATTAGGGTTTTTGGAGAGAAGGAATTTGGGGTAAATTCATCGATGGAGTGGATTAAAATGGAAGGGGGGACGAGGCTTTCGGTGGAGAAAACCTGTGGACTGTTTTTTTGGCGCCACAATTTTCCAACTGCTACAGCTGGGTTTTATATTTTGATTTTTGAACTTGTCTAGGGGTACATTAGCAAATTATGAAAGTCTTTTAAGTTTATCCTTTTTATTTTTATTTTTATTTATTTTTTATTATTATTATTTTTGTTTTTATTTTTATGAATCGACTTGTGAAGTTGTGCTCTTGCCATCACTGACAACACGATAATCGATATAGCTAAATCGCATAATGAAATCTGAAAGCGTGCTTCTTTCTCTTCTCTGTCTCTCTCCACTCAAAACACATGCCAAAACGGAGTGGAACTCTGGAAGATGAGAATGATTTGCTGAAAATAAGGAAAAACCATCTGAAACACATCCACGAACTCTTCAAGACAGACAAAAACGAGGTATGATCCTTTATTTATGCGTGCCTGGTAAGTTTTGAGAGTTCGCATGAATAAAAGATTGGAACAATGGAGGTTGTTTTTGTGTTTCTCGTTCGATTAGGTTTTGCCGTTTTTCGGTGGTCTTGCTGCAACTGTGCATAATTTGATTATCAACCTCATATTATTATTTTTTTTCAATCTTCATTGTGTTTTTGCTATCAGGAAAAGGGTTTATTTTCCAGATTCCGTTTCCCCTAATTTGTAAATTGGTAATTGTTTTCCTTTAAAAAATAATAAATAAAAGTCAGTATCACATAATACTGTGGAGCCTGGAACTGTTCTTTGTAGTTTAGAGTTTAGTCTCTGTTATTGACTGCTTATCAAAGGAATCTACGAAAGTAGAAATCTTTTACTGGTATAAACTTTTCGTGCATATGTTAGTTGTTTAACTCCGGTGTTGACCATAGGATATTATTTTTACATGTTTCGGTACTGCAAAATGAGAACACATCAGCTGCACAGTTTGTGGAATCTTTATTTTGAGTTATATTTGAATACTGTTCTTTTGGCTATTGCATTTGAGAAAGGGTTAACGCAAAACACTAACCGTGAGGTTTTAGCTAGATATATTTAATTTTCCGGCTACCTGTTGATATTTCAAATACACCCAAGTGTTACCAAAATAGCTTTAAAGTGTTTCAAACACCTTTTGATGTTTCTATCCAAGTGACAGTGCCTTTCTCTCAACAATTAATTTGTTAAATGGGAAACAAATGTGATGGTTAACTGCAATCTGATACACAGCACTGATTATTTTGTTCCATTTTATTAAATTGATTAAAGCTGAAACGAAGCTTTTGTAATTAACCTGTTTCTGTAACTGGTCTTTTAAGAGAAGAATAAATCTTTCAAAAGATCTCTCCATTTATGTTCATAACTATGTTCTTTCCCAGGTTCCATGCCAATTGTAGAAACAACTTAGCTTCAAAGGCTCCAAAAAAACAAGATTTTGCATAGTAAAACCTGGATTCTAGGACCAACATCTCAAACTCAAACAGATGAAGAGAGCTATCTGCTTGAAAAATCCGGATATAGAACTCGATGGCTCAACGGGAATCCCCATCTTTCAGTCCCGAATCCATCGCCTCCCTTAATTACACGAGATATTACGCAAATGGGCCCACAGGCCAAACCATGTTTCCCGGACTGAAAAAGAGGGGTCATAATCTCGGAAGCCGATCATGGATTCTGATCGACCCTAATGGGAATTCGAAAATTGTGGAGCTGGATAAATTTACAGTGATGAGACGTTGCTCTTTGCCTTCAAGAGACCTAAGGCTTCTGGACCCTTTGTTTATAAATCCCTCGACAATATTAGGCCGTGAGAAGGCAATTGTTGTGAGTCTCGAGCAGATTAGGTGTATAATCACGGCCGACGAGGTTATGTTGAAGAATTCACTGGACGGGTCCGTGCAACAGTACAAATCCGAACTATGCAAGCGTCTTGAAACGTGTAAAGATCAGTATGGTATGTTATATTTAAAGTGGCATTTATGTTTCGTTCGTCATATTTTTATTTGATTCTACGGAGCAATTTTGGTATAAGATTTATGTGATGACCTAACAGGATCGAATGTATAGGAAAAAATAAAAAAGGTAAAATGTTGGTTTAAACCGAAGGCTTCTCTCAGTAAGTGATAGAGTGAAGGGCAATAACAACAATAGATAATGAAAGAACTACCCCGAAGGGTCCTCAGGCTATCTTGCCTGCCACAAACGTCAATATTCCAGAATAACTAATCTAACTGTTAGCCACCAATATATATACTAAACCCTAATAATTTAATAATTAAACCCTAAATCCCATTTAAGAGCCTGCTAACTTAACTAATTATATTAACTAAATAATAAGGATAACTGGGCCTACGCCCTAGGGCCCAGTAGGAGCAGCTCGTTTCAGTCTTCTAGAATAAACTTTCAGAAACTGGTCTTTATCAGTAAGAGTATCTTTTTCCTTGCATTTATCCATTATAAAGGTCCAAATTAGAGTATTGGTGAGTTTAGACCGAAGGCTGCACTCAGTAAGAGTTACTTTTTTCCTTGCATATCCCTTAAAAATGTTCAAATTGGAGTATTGGTGAGTTTAGATAATCCTAGGTGCTACCCTTGATCTTTGTGTACTGCTTACATGCTAATTTGAAACAATTACTGTGGTTATAGATCAAGATTTTTCATTATTATTTTCTAAGGTCGAAAATATAAATAAAAATTCTAAGTTACACTGTGTCTGGATGATGAGTATTTCTGTGGCCTTGTCTTGTCATGCTAAGTTACGGTATCATGCAAATAACGAGTCAAGCTACTTTGCAATTTTTGAATCTTATGCTAGATACTTTCTTTCTTTTGTTTCTGCACGTAATCATTGCCTTATTTTTTGGAGTAATTACATGTTGCACTCACAGTTTGTCATTTGTGATTCAGATGATCTACCTTTCGAGTTCAGGGCATTGGAGCTTGCATTGGAGCTTACATGTATGTCTCTTGATGCTCAGGTATGCCCTTTTGTCTTTTGATGTATTAATGAGGTCTCTGTCTTTCACTCTTAATTGCTGTATCCTGCTGCCATCTTGTCTCAAAAGTCCTGCCATAACTGCCAGTTTTCCTTTAATGTGGTTGATCATAAGATCAGTACATTCAAGAGCCTTATTATCGGATCTTGCTTAATTTCATGAATTATGCTGAACTTCATGTAATTGTTTAGGTGAAAGAATTAGAATTAGAGATACATCCTGTGCTCGATGAGTTGGCATCATCAATAAGCACTCTCAATTTAGAGCGTGTACGTAGATTCAAAGGCCACCTCCTCACGTTGACTCAGCGTGTACAAAAGGTAAAAATTATGAACTTTTGCTTGTCCACAAGATGAACACATGCATATATTACTGGGAAATGTATAATATCACCCCTGAAGTTTAGACCCTGCTGAGAATTAGTCTAAACACTAAAAAACAAAGTGGTTTTGGGAAATTACTAAAAAGCTCCTTGAGGTTCGATTTCTTCTTATGTTTTCCCCTTCATAAGCAAAAAAGCATTTTGAGACTCTCTTGACATTATAGAATACTATACTTATATTTAAATCCAACTCAATTGTCTAAGGCTTGTTAGGTACTTCTAACAAATTAGAATATCCTGTGCTCTATGCATTGGCATCGTCAATAATATTACTCTCTTCCAGAATTGCACTCCCAGTGGGGAGAAACTTATTTGGTAAAATAGAAGTCTTCGCAGGTGTTTGTAAATTTTTAAGGGAGTTCTTCGTAATTCTAAAGACAACTGGATTTCTTTTATTTTTACCTTTTTTTTTTTTTTTTTTTTTTTTTTTTTTTTTTTTTNNTTAATTACACCTAAACCTCTGAAGGGTGAAGTTTGTAGTCATTCCTTGAAGGTAATTTTTAATAGTCACTCAGTTTGTTCTTTATATATTTTCAGGTTTGCGACGAAATCGAGCATCTGATGGACGACGATGGTGACATGGCTGAGATGTACTTAACCGAGAAAAAGGAAAAACGGGACAACCTCACGAATAGTGATTCATTTGATCATGTCAATGCTTCAGAGGATATTAAGGCTCATGTGTCAAAATCTGCACCCGTTTCGCCTGTGGGGTCGAGCAGTGGCATTCACAAGCTGCAGAGGGCCTTCAGCAGTATGAGTTCCAGTAAACATGGCAGCTTCTTGAGTTCGTCTAGCGGCCAAGAAAACATCGATCAACTCGAGATGCTACTCGAGGCCTACTTTGTCGTCATTGATAACACGCTCAACAAGTTGCTATCGGTAAGAATAAAAAAAAAACACACATTTTACAGTATGCATGAATTTAATCACTGAAATGCCATTGAAGTTTTAGTCAGAGAAACACAAAGTACATTGTTGATATATGTTATTTTTACAAAATGCAAGACGATGTTGTTTGCCAAGCAAATACAGAGCTCAAGGATGCATTTGTAATTTTTCGAGTGAATTTCTTTGTAAATAGGCTAAACCTTAATGGCAGTTTCTGTAACTACTATTATATTGTTGGCAAAGCATGCTAAATGGTCTGTTTCTAAATAAACCCGAGGTCATAAGAATGTGCAAGATCTTGTTCTTGACATTTTGAAGCATAGGTACACTGGAGAAGAAATAAAATGAAAGAAATAGAATATTAAGAGGATATGTCCTGTCAAAATCAAATCACATCAAATGTTTATGTTTTCATATTTCAAATTTTTCCTGCCATGCAGCTGAAAGAGTATATCGAGGATACCGAGGATTTAATCAACATTAAACTGGTAATAACTACTACTGCTAATATTTAAATCTTCTTACATGGCAAATGTATCGTCTTTGTAGTGTAATTTTTCTTTCCGATTCTTGTAATAGGGAAATGTTCAGAACCAGCTGATTCAGTTCGAGTTACTTCTTACTGCTGCTACATTTGTGACTACTGTGTTTGCTGTTGTGACTGCCGTTTTCGGCATGAACTTTGAGGACACTATATTCGACAAGCCGTCTACATTTAATTGGGTACTTATCATTACTGGTGTTTTTTGTGGGATCTTGTACTCGGTCTTTTTGATCTATTTCAAGCACAAAAAGGTTATTCCTTTGTAAGGTGTATAGTTTTGTGTATTTCTATTTCTTGGATTAGTTTATTTGATGTTGGTGCGTTGATATGATTGATGAAATCAGTTGCATAAATAAATATATTGGCTCGATTGGATTGCAATTTACATTGTCCACCTTTCCCCATTGTCGTGCTCTTTATCCCTCTCTGTAAATGCAAGCAAATCCCCATTAAACTCCTCATAAGAATTCACATAATTTACAGACAAATACTTTCCAGACAACTCATTTTCTCCTTCGTCATGCTCGTCCCATGCACACGATGAGGATTCTGTTTCACTGTGGTAATGAAATTTGTTCTCACGAGACTCAATGCTATCTGAAAGTCTTTGAGTGTCGGCAAGAGCTGTCTCTAGCTCGTTTATACGCTTTTTTTAGCTTTGACTCGGTCAACTCATGCAGCCGGAGCCTTAGCTCCCATGGACAAACTGCATAATTGGCAGCAGTATCTGGTTTGAAATCCAGGTTAACCTGCATGAAACAATGAATATTGGGAAAAGCATATAATTTTTGACAAATCACAAAGTGTGAATGTCACTTTAGGGGAGTTGATGCTAAGACACATAAAATGAAAAAGGGCTATTTAGAGGAAAACTCTTAGAAAATTGCTTTTCGGTTAGTGTTTGCAAAAAACCATCCCTTAAATCTTCCTATCACTCGGCCTAGTACCTGAGAGATTAAAAATTTCCTTGAATTCCAAAAAACCAAAAACATGAAAGTTTGATATTTGAAAACTGAAAAAAGCTACTTTTATCCTGAAGCTGTTTNTTTTTTTTTTTTTTTTTTTTATCTCAATTACAGGAATTCTCTCCAGTGAGGAAGCCCTCATGTTGTTTTCTAACATCTCCAATTCAGCTTCAAGTTCAGAATCGATTTTGCTCATCAACTCAAGATTCTCAGTGTATCTATCGTTTGCTTTTAGACCCTCATTTTTCTCCGGTTTATTAACTTCTCTCCCATAAGGAGATGCAATTGGCTCCTTAGTTGACAGGGGCGTATCGTCTTTTACTGCAGATAAATAATAGCACTCGTTTGTTATGTCCTTGACCAGCAGAGTGTTTTTCATGCCGAGAACTAAATTCTGCATTTGCTTTAGCTGCTTATTCAGTTTATCGACTTCCGTTTTCCAAGCTGTAGTAGCT
This sequence comes from Striga asiatica, assembly GCA_008636005.1. Classification (NCBI taxonomy): domain Eukaryota; kingdom Viridiplantae; phylum Streptophyta; class Magnoliopsida; order Lamiales; family Orobanchaceae; genus Striga; species Striga asiatica. The sequence continues at coordinate 1,391,824 of BKCP01006737.1, read as the reverse complement.
GATAGTATACCGATAATCATTCCACTAATGAACAGAAGCATTGTTCCAGGTCCTGATAACAAGAAAAGAAAATTGAGTAAAAAAAAAAATCATACTGAAAATTTGCATCAAACTCAGATTTCAACTACTCTTAAGCTTTTCCATACAACAAACAATGTTAGCTTTTGATACTCAACTACTATCCGTTTTCTGCTACACTTAAAACGTTCGAAACAACGAAATGAAAACTTAAAGAGGCGAGCTAATAACGAAACAAATATTCCCACAAAACCTCAGATGAACCAAACAAAAAAATAATAAATACATGTATATAAAACCAGAGAAAAGTAAATGCCACTCAAATGATAATAAACAAGATGTGCAGAACAGTGACACAACAAACATAACAGACATCACAAGTTAAATTAAAAGCCAAAAACTTATATAAAGAAAGCCGAAACTTAAGTGGGAACCTTTTTTCGATTCATCTTTTCCTATTGGCCCGTCTACCACTTGGGTTAAATCAGTAACCAACAAAGGTTTATCAGTAGATACCGAAGAATATAAATCTTCGTTTTCGTCTAAGCACCTTCCTAAAGAGGTAACTGGCCCAGGCGAAAGAAGCAAACGGCATTTCTTACTTACAGAGAGCTTTTTCCTATTGACCCTCTTAAAGTCTCCTCTTTTATCACCCCCATAAAAATTCAAAATTTCTTTATTTCTGCTTACTAATCGAGAAACTTCTAGAAAATACTTGCTGGAATCATCTTGAGCTATTTTTCTCTCTAATCTGCGTAGAGGGCAGGTTTTTTCCTCTCAACTGCTGCAGAAAGTTTGTTGATCCTGATTGAGTGGTGGTGTGTGAATACATGTAAGAAGGTCCAGCTGGATATTCCTTTTTGTCTGATGATAGATTTTGAATGTTTTTAGCCATGTATCCAGCTCCAGCAGCTGCTGCCACAACCCATAAATCCATTTCTTCAAAAGCAAAATATTACAATATTAGAGAAAAAAATTGTCAACCAAACCAAATAATATATATTCAATCTCTCTTCAGTTTCCGTGATAAACGACATCAACTTGGTATGGTAGAATGAATTAAGAACATCTATNAAGGGGACAGCCAAAAAAAGAAAAAAAAAAAGAGAGAGAGAGAGAGAAGAAAGAAAGAAAGAAAGAAAGAAAGAAAAAGACTTCAACTTTATCAATAAAACCAGTGGGTAGAATTTGTTGATTCAACTAATTTTTTTCAGCTGAAGAATGTTTGTAAGCTGAGGTATGAGCTGAAAAAAAAGCCAATGATTTTTTTTTGAGATGTCACAAAAAGTAGTGAGTTGTGAATTTGAGATGTCCATTTAGTTATAAATCTTATATTTCTTTCTCACTTTGAATGAGACAAGAGAAACTATAGTTAACTCCTAACATACTAAAGGTGATCAATACCATTAATCTATAAATTTCCCCAATACACAATTTTGTCTTACATACTTATTTGTATTTTCCTTAATCTTTTAACAAAATAGATATTGTTATGAAACTTGTTTACCAATTCTGGAGTGGAAATGAGGAGGTTCACTGTCTAGAGTAAAACTTAAAAGTAATAAACATGAAGATTAATACATTAAGCATGTCCGTGACCAGGAATCAACACCAAACAAATAGTATTCTTAGTTGCAACTATAAAAAGAATGATAGCTTTTAAATTAGACGATCTACTTTCCATATGAAAAACTCATATAGAAAATGTCAAAGTCTACTGTTATACTTGCTGTAATATGATCGTACAGCAATTTTTCTAATAGCATCCATTATTAGAACTTTGAAAAAAATCATTGCTATGCAAATGTAAATTACAAAAGTCCTTATGCATAGGATCATACCATAACTCGACAATCAAAGATTTTTTTTTTTTTTTTTAAATACGAGAGCCAGTCAAGTAGCAAGGGTCGTGCTCGGGCAGCTATCCACAGCACAGGCTAAAATATCCCTGTAATCCCTTGTAATCCTGAAAGAATCATAAACCTTTCCATCTTGGCTCTTTTTGTACTCGAACAAAAGATTCGAATGATCAAATGCAGTTAGTTTCACAAAACCATAATCGGAATCTCTGAAAATACTCCAGTTGGGCTTTAGAGTCGAGAATTTTGAGAGGCTAGCACCTCCTCCTCCAGCAACTACGTGTATTGTCCCGTTTAAGCTGCCTTTGTAATAGTTCTTCTCTTCCCTTGTACATTTATTCTGCGGCAAGAATTCAATATTTTTATTTTTTATTTTTGGATAAAATGATTCTTTAATCAAATTCAAAACAAGAAAATGTTACATAATTCATATGAAGCTGCTCATGAAATAGTTATTTGGTTGGCAGAAGTCACATTATCTGCTGTTTACGTGGAACAAACAAGAATGATTAGAGGATAAATTATTTATTTCTTTTTAGAATTTTTTCTTCTGTACAGCAAGAACTTGGTCAATTCGCAGATATGCAAGAACTACCTCTAGCTGTTTTTAACGAGTCATATTTTCTTTTAAAACCGAAAAACAACATGGTTAATATAGCTGGACATGTAGAATATCCATGAAGGAAATTGAGAGTAAGCTAATTTGCAACCAACTAAAAAGGTTGTGGCTTTATTTGCAACCGTAAAAATGTTTAGTTTTATTTGCAATTTCATAAAAGGTGGTGATTTTATACGCAATTTAGCCCTTTTCTAACAAATACAATTTAGCCCTCACGTAAGTTAATATTTCTTCAAAATCGTTCCTATTGAAGGAAAAATAATATACAGCACTCCAAGTATACATTTTTTCTTTTCCTTTTTCAGAGATTCTTCAACAAATCCACAAAGCTGACGAACGACATGGAAAAATAAGAGACATATCTAATTTATATTGAAAACATAATATAAGCTTACCTGATATACAGGACAAGTCCTCTCATAGCTGTGAACGTGCCCAAAAAATGCAATATCCACTTTATACCTCTGCCAGAGCTTCTGAAGGTTATCCCTTCCCATTGGTTCTGCAAACGATCCTTCGTTTGCGTAAGTTTCGTCAGACGAGTAACCTAGTACTCGATGTGCCATGAAAATAAGCCAGGGCTGTTTTTGTCTGTCAACAGACGCCAAACAGTGCTCGATGAACTTATACTGTTTGGATCCTTCTCGCCAGTCATGCTCTGTGTCAGCTATGCAAAATCGGAACATTCCGTAGTCAGTGGAGTACCTGTCTCATGGTTTGATGGACACAAATAAGCACCCTTTATTATTGTTATTAAATATGGAGTTTTTATTACATGTAAATTGTAATGTGAATAGCTATACTTTTCAGAATTTTTCCTTGCTACAAAAATTCGTATCCTATTTCACTGGATTTATTAAAGGAGGCCTTTCCTGAAATATTAAGCCAGGATATTTTTATAGAGAAAAAGAAAGTAGAACCTTTTGCCATTCTGAAAGGTAAAAAAAAAGGCAAAATAATAATGATGAAAGCGCAATTACAAAACAAATTTTGATTTTTGGCTTGATTACATAAAATCCCAATTATATTCGTGCATTACCGATATCCCCAATAAATTTGGTTTTGTCTTATAAAAGTGTACTCATATTTTGGGGCATTCGTGTTAAAGAAACGTTGGTTTTTTGACGAAAATAAATGGTTTTATTTGTAAAGAGACTAAACCAAGGTGAACTTTCATAAATTCACTTATAATAACAATGCTGTATTACTGTTCATACTGTAACTGTAAGAATAAATTTGAAGATCCTGAAAGATGATAAAGAAGAATGTGTAGACTGAAAAAGGACTCTTTTCATGGGGCTGTTAAATGCACATCATAATTACTTTCAGNGAAAAATCTTAACTGAACTCCTTGTAAGAAAAATTAAAGTGAACCTGGCAATCATGTATGGCACTTTTGAAGCAATTGGCTCGACTTGAGAAGTGAATTGATCCCATTGTGAAAGATACCCATTAGCATAACAGATATCTCCAATATGAAAGACTATATCATAATTATTCAAGTCACGGATGAGTTGCTTGGTAGTGTTAAGGGACCCTCGTTCAAAATTATTATACTCGTTTGAACCGTCAGCTTCATCCTGCAACAGAGTGGACACAGAAATATTTCGTTCTTAATTACACAATGTCTATGATTGAGATTTGAGGTCTCTAAACAAGCTCTCAAATAATGTAAAAGAACAACACAACATTCTTTTGAAGCATGTTGAAATTTCACAAAAGAATAATTATAAATAAACAGATGAAGTAACAATAACAACAAACTAAGCATTTCATCACAATATGACGGTAAATTATTAATAATATCACGTCATCGTTTTGATGAACTATGAATTTTTGTCAAAACTATTCAAACCTTTCCCATGTCACCAAAAACAATAACCCTTTGAACAGAGTTCTGACCAGGGTATGGAGATGCTTTGAACTCATAAATAGCACTCCAGGCATATGAGCCGTTCAGCAGTTTATGTCCCAATTTGTAAGTGTAGCTGAAGGATCATAATAACGATTTTCAGAATTTGAGAGACAGAAGTAACATAATTACATATGTGCTTTGATTTGCATAAGTATGAAATACATAACATAACGGTGGGGGAAGAGACATTTTTAAGGTCCACATATGTCATTAACATAAAAAATACTAATTTTAACTCAAACTTCAATGGAAAATACAGGAAATAGTAATAGAGATTTCGTGTTCCCACTTAAAAATAAAGTAAAATACCACTACATATAATATAACATACACTGAGTTGGGCCATAACTCCTTGAGAAAACTAGTATGAATCAATCCAGGATCACGCCATCCAACAGTTCTTGCAGGTGCACCTGCAAAATCATGTACTTGCTTTGAAATTTTCTAGTAGAACTTCTTTAATGTAGAGCCACTAGCTCCTATGATGTCATCAATTTCAGTATCATCATTCATTTATCGAGTTAATTATATAAGTTACAAACGGTTTGGCATAATTACATAAAACCCAGTCATCTTTCAAAATTACATAGACCCATTTACAATATCTGAATGTCTACGTTCTATGAATTCCAGATGAGGGTATTTGCAAGGTAAACTAAAATCACAAGGGTGGTTTGTAAAGCTTTAAGAACAGTTTTGCAATTTGAAAGGCTACTGAAGCTTTTCATAAATAGGCTTAACCTCAGAGATATTTCCTCATTTGTGTAAGCCGTAAGGTTCTCTCTGCATCTTTCTACCGTTTCCCAAACTTTACAATAACAATCAACGATAAAGACTTCATTTTGTTACTCAAAAAGTCAACGAAGACAGGATAAAGTCAACACACCGCACATGCTGTTACGATCAAAAGTCAGAGTGACTGCCAAAGAACGCTTTTGTTCCCCTCCTTTTGGACCCCACTCAACAAAGGGCTCAGCTTCATCAATATTATAGCCACTAGTCCAGGTCACAGTCATCTGGGCATCAAATTTGAAAAGAAGTTTGAAAAAATTAGCCACATCTACTCAACTTGTTCACACAATTTTTTTAACATTGAAAAGGATGTCAAAGAAAATCCCCATAAGAACATGAAAAGCATATGGAGATTTAAACTCACTTCATTCCACGTCTTTCCTTGGGCTAATCGCGGGTATAGAGGTGCATTTGGATTTGCAAAGGCAACTACATTTGAAACTGCCACCAGCTTCGGCTATAACAGTGTGAAAAAAAAAAGCACATTAAGTAGCATCGGCAAAATTATTGTCCAAAAGTAATACAATTTCAAAAAGTAATCATACTATTATCATAGGGAATAAGAAACAAAAATCTTTGAAAGACAAGGTTAAAGTGCCATTGAGTTAAGCAGTAGTCGACAAAAAGAAAACCATTCTATTTGGTGCAATTACCCATATTAATGACCAACTGCCTCAAATCAATCTTTCTAGAATTAAAATTCTAACAAGTCAAGAAATACTCATAACTTAATCATTGGAAAATAAATAAACAAATAAATAAAACAATCTAAAAGAACAATATAGATTCTAGTGCAGAAAACCTACATTTGACACGCCACCAGAAAATAAAGCAAACGAGAAGTCCGCCCGCTGGTTAATCAACTGTAGCTTCAAAGACCCTTTCCCCGTTTTTTCATACTTGGGATTGCTGAAATTTGCAAACTGATACTGCAGATCAAAAGAAACATACAAATGTGACCTCCTTTTTAATTTGGCAATACCATGTCGAATTTATAATTATAATTAAAATCACTGCAAAACAGAAACAAATAGAACCTTTATAGGTGCTGTACATAAATATGGTGGCCCAACTCTTGGATTTTCTGCGACGCAGGTCGCTGAACTGAAAAAGATAAGAAATAATTCCTTAAAATAAGATATAACTCATTGAGATTTAACTTTTTAAAATAAATCAAATGGCGTAGATAATTTCTTCACCTGAAGTTAGCAGGAGAAAATACCCCGATCCAGTCGTCACTCGATGGATTTGGGCTACTATAATCTACTTCAATTGATACTTTGTTTTCCCCCTGTGAAGAAAACTCAATTGTATACAATATGACCAGCTAACAAATTCACCAAAAAAAAAAAAGAGAAATAATTGAATGAAACATCTTTTTTGCTATAAATAGGAAAACACCACATTCATGTAAATTCAAGACTTACGTTGACTCCAAGAACTGATGGAGAAGCTTTAATATATGCCTTACTATCTAAATCAATAACGGCATTCTGAATAGCAATTGTCGAAAGAGGTTGAATCCCGTGTGATATCACCTCTTCAAGGCTCACAGTAGCCCACAAAACCACCAAAAGTTTCAAGAAATCTTTCATTGCACTATACCTAAAATCAAACATCAATGTCAAAGGAAAGAATTTGAACATATTAGCGAATGTTTCATCTGTATGTTCTAAATCAGGCAATGAATCATACATTAATAAAGGAAGTACAAGAAAACATCTGCAAGTGGGCATAAAAAAATGATACTAAACTGATCAAATAGGATTCATAGTCCACAGACAGACTTGTAAATTAATCCTCAGAAAGTTCATTCTTAAGAAACACTCCATTTACGAATCATTGAGCAAACACCCAAAATCGATAAATTATTTCAAGACGCCACAACTATGAGAAAAGTAGATATTAAAAATCTGCAAGTGGAAACAAGAATTCCAAAGTGACCACCACCAAAATATCATTATTAGGTCCATATCGAGCTCCAAAAGCTGTCTTCATCATCTTTTTAATAGAGAACACAAGCGCAGAACATATATT
>BKCP01006737.1:1372764-1384557 GCA_008636005.1 Striga asiatica | reverse complement strand
AATCTCGAAAAGGGTCCAGAAGGAGACAGAGACCAGTTACTTCAACATTCGACTAATGAGCCTCAAAGGTCAAATACAGCCAGGAGCCACTAAAAGATCAACAAACCTATGATAAACTGAAATCAACAGACTACAGACGGAAAAGCGAAAAAGAAAAAGATAAATATAGATTTGATTGGAGTTTTGAGAGTGTACGAGGAAGTGATTATGCTGATGGTTTGCTTCAGTAGCAACAGCGAGAGGAGAAAACGTAAAATATATATTTATATCCGTCTGTAACAAAAGTCGGAACAACTTTTTCAAACTCCAATGGACATTATGGGGCCGGCAGTGTACAGTGTACACAGTCGGAAAAAATAAATAATTTCCGGTTGGGAGTAGCATTTAGCGGATTTTATCAGACCAACAAATAGAATTATATCTTTTTTCACACGTAGAAATTCATAAACGTTTTTTTGCCATCATATTAAGATCATATCCAACCAAAAACTCATTTTTAACCTCATTGTAATGTAACTGTCACATAGAAAAAGTAATTCTTCTCTAACTGATTAACTGCAGTTGGCTGAATTATAATAGATAATAATTTTTTTATACAATCACTTTTGTTTGTTTAACAATATAAAAAAAATATATTTATTAAAAAAATATATATATTTTAAAAAAATAATATTCTCCCTTAGTTAATACCACGATTTTCATAGGCGCGAATCTCTCTATAGAATTAAATGAGTTGTATCGAAGCAAAGCAAAATTCAGTCCACGTTTGATGCTATATAAGCCATGAATGAAAAAGATAGTCAGACTTACCCCTTATAGCTCATTTGGATAAAAAGCTTTTCAAAAAAATAGTATAATTATATTTTATAAAATAGTGATAAATGATAATACAAAATGATAATATCATTCCACTCCTATTAAATTCAATTCCATCATACGAATCATGTCGGTCTTTTATGCTTTCCATGTTTATACACATTGCCAACTTCGATCAGCCAGCTCTTTTAGCCAGCTTATGACTCATTAGCTGCTATAGATTAGGCCTATAAACACAAGTAGCAAAAATCGAGGAAATCGAAATAACAGAAACCACCCTAGAAGATTTGCCTAAATTACAAATTACTCCATTTATCTCAACCAATAATACCCTTAAAAACTGTTGAGAGGGTAGTTTTATAATTTCTTTTTTTTTTAAAAAAAAAATAGACAGTTTTTTGTAACTTCATCTAACCAAGACAAACATAAACGAAAATAAGCAGCAAATTAGAGATGCAAATCTTGAAAATCAAGCACTCAAACCGGCCCAGTTCTTAAACGCAACCAAAGCCTCCATTTTCCTCGTATTCCTCTTTCTCAACTTGGACACCTTCAACTTCTTATGCTTCTCCATGAAAGCCTGCTTGTACCTCCACTTATCCACGAATATCTTCATCTCCCTCGATACCTCAACAACTTGCATCACCGAATCGAAAAACCCACCCTTAACCAACGCATACAGAAATGCATCCACCAAAACATTATCCAATTCGAACTTTTTGTCCGAAACCTTCCTCCTCACCTCATTCCACAGCATCAACACACTGAAATACTTCTCCAAGGCCATGTAGCCATTGATGAGGGACAAATACGTCTGACCGTTAGGCTCAAACCGAAGAAAAACCATCCTCCTGAACGTCCTCCGAGCATCCTCTAACCTCCCGGCCTTGCAAAAGGCATGAATAATCGAATTCCAGTCGTGGGTCCCGATTTCAATCCTAGGGTCCTCAACGATTTCATCAAGAAATGAAGCCATTAGTTCGGGCCTGTGGTGTTCGGTCAGGCCCGTCATAATTGTCAGGTAGCTCGTTTTCAAGTCACTCGTTCTCGACTCTCTCATGTCACGGAAAATAGAAAATGCCGAGCGAAAATCTTGGCAAGACATGGATGACTCGATTAGAGCATCGTATGTTTGTGTGTCCAAATGCAGGCCTAAGCTTCCGATTTCTGTGACTAATTGGGCAGCTTCTGATGTTCTCTGCTCTTTGGAGTATGCTTTCAAAATCGGGACATAAACTCCGAGCCCAATAGAAGCACCTTGAGCATTCATTTCATCGAGAACTGAATGAGCCCTGTCTAGTGAATTGAGACTGATACAAGCAGTTATGACTCCATAACCGAAAGACCCCTCAGCCACAACAGCTGAAGAAGGCTCGAGTTTTTGGGTTTCAATTATCAAATTCGATATGTTCTTGTGATTCCCGTTCTGTAAGAACCCTTTCACGATCTCACTACAAGTTTCTAAAGTAAAACGCTGTCCTTCTTTTACCCAGCGCAGTATAGAAACAGAAACTAATTCGAAATTACCGGACTTCACATACCCACAAACAACATTATGCAAGAAATTTGTTTTATCAGAAACACCAAGCTTACCAATCAAGCCCTCTAGCTCGATCACTTTCCCGTCAAGCCCCTTAACCGCATATAAATACGCCAGCAACCCAAAACTAACGTTGTCCGGCCTAATCCCCAAAGCCGACATTTTATCAAACACCTTCTCTGCATCAATAACCGACTCGAGTTCCCTGCAGTAGCACTCCAAGACGGCATTACAAGCAACCAAATCGGGCTTCATAAAACCTAATTTCTCATCGGTGACAATACTACAACACTCGCTGAATAAGCTCAGAAAAGCAGCAAAGCTTCCGTTTTTCCTGCAAATATCGATCAAAACGGGACCCCATATCTCGAATGGCATGAAGAACCTATTGCCTAGCATGTTCTTCACCAGCGCCACAGCCGGGGCGCTGGTGTTGGCCTCCTTCATGGAGATTAGAAGCGTCTTAATGCTGTCATACTCTAACAGGGACGGATTTTTATCCAGCACGAAGACAGCCGAGGCGAACGCCCGCTTGAGGTTGAGCGTGTCGGAAAGCGAGGACAGGTGCGTGATCAGCGAGTTCGTGAGGGGCTTGCTGGGGAAGGAAGCGGCAGCGGTAAGGGCCTTGAACGATTTCCAGGCGTCGTCGGTGTTGCCGTTGAGGAGGGATAGGTGGAGGGATGATTCGAGGGCGGAGTTTTCGGGTCGGGCGGCGGGATTTGTCGGGTTGAGATTTTGGGAAATTGAGGGTTGTTGGGGCCGTGTTGTCTTTTTGGGGGAGAAAATTGAAGGCTGGAGGAAGGAGTAAAGGGATGGGATATCTGGTTCGGATGAAAAGGGTCGTCGTCTAGTGAGAGAAAACAAGCGTAGTGCCGTTGGCCGCATTTCTGCACTGCCACCATTTTCGCCGCCGGTGGAAGCATATACTATATAATTAACAGCACTTTGTGTTTTAAATAAAGATGTACTTACTGTCAACAAGCTGGAATAGCTCAGTTGGTTAGAGCGTGTGGCTGTTAACCACAAGGTCGGAGGTTCAAGCCCTCCTTCTAGCGATTTGTAGTTTTTATTATATAACATTTTATGAGTTTGCATTTGTTTTCCCATTTTCTATTTTCTAGCCATTTGTATTTTTTTTTTTTGTTATTGTTTCCCATTTTCTAACATTTCAATTTTGTATTTGTTTTTCCATTTTTTATTTTTTAATTTTTTTGAAAAATTCTACAGAACCATCGGATGGCTCCTTTATAGAGCCATCCATAACTTTATGCAATTTCTAACTTTTCAAGTTTGCATTTTTTGCTACCATTTGAAAGTCCATTTTGCATTCCATTTTATATTCTTTTTCTCACATTTCAAGTTCTAAAATTTTCACCCAAAAACTAAATAAAATGTAATTTGCCCCAATTTTATTCCTTTTCTTTCTCCTTCTACCACGTTTTTTCCTTTTCTGACATTTTAAGTTCCTATTTCATTGTATTTTGTTTCACATTTCAAGTTATAAATTTTCACCTAAAACTAAATAAAATGTAATTTGCCATGTCACATTTGTTTTGAGCTTAGTTGATGAGATATACTATGTTTTATTTTCAGTTTTGAGAAGTTATAGAGCATGCTTGTGGTTTGTGAAGTTTTGGTAAATTTTAGAAGCTTGAAGTTGTAGCTTGAGCCTTGTTTTGTGCTCTGATTTTTGCCTAGTGTGGCTGAGCCATTTGAAAGCCATTTATATGCTTAGATATCAGATTTAGTTTCAGTTATTTAAAGCCTTCTTGAGCTTTAGATTTGTTGAGAAAAGAGAATGCATATATGTTGAGTTAAGTCTTGTTGAAGATTTTGGCTGAGGCTGTTGGGCATGTCTTCTAAAGGTGTTGTCATGTGATGAATGAAGGCAGAATGTTGATGTTTAATTTTCAGTTTTGGAGTTTAGAAACATGCTTAGATTATAAAATGATTTAAGGGACTTTGAGTCATATTATGGATCTTATTTTGGTCAAGAGTTTAACCTCTGTTTTAGGGTGATTAAATGCTAAAAATGTGAAGTTCCATCAGGTTTATTTTCAGTCAAGAATCAGCTTTGAGGCTTATGTTTGTTTTTCAAGAAAAAAGAGTTTAAGTGTGTGTTGTTGTTGCCTTTCTTGTCGTGTAATCTTGCGGTCGTTGTCATGTGTTCTTGTTGTGCTAATTGTGTAAATTTTAGAGTTAAGGTTCTTGTTGTTGCTTTGAGTTTAAGGAAATAAGAGAACCTTAGACATGGTTTATGCTGCCATTTTCGAGCCTAAGTTTGAATGCCTAGGACTCTAGACGAGTCAAGATAAGTCGAGAAGTTCAGTAGAAGTTTCATCTGTTTTACTTACCTGTGTGTACTTTATTTGCTTTATGTGGCTATTTGTCCTTGATTGCCCTTGCTTGCTTTGTTTGTTTGCTTGTCCTTGCCTGTCTTTGCCTGTTTTTCATAATAAGATAGATAAATTTAAATTGTAGATTAAGGGCACGTTTACTTTGAGGGATAAGATTGATAAGGTAAATTATCCCTCACTATCCTCTGTTTACATTGATGGATTTGGATAGAAAATTCAGATGTGGAATCACATGTGTCGGTGGGCCCCACACTGAAATGCTGAGTTGCCCGATTATTTCTGTCACGCCCAGACGAAGTGATAATTGTATCCTCTACTGTTCATTACTTTTTTGTCCTCAAAACTATAGCCAAAGTGACAAAATTGCCCCTTACAGCCTAATTAATTACAATAACCTACCATCGTCATTCCCTTTTGATCAAAGTTAACCTAGAAGACGACATTGCAGAGGAGAAACGTCCAAACCTCATCGTCATTCCAATTTCAGTTAAGCTCGAACATCGACCTCATCGTCATTCCCATTCATCAGTGTTGATTTTTGCCCGATCCCTAGCAAACCACATTGCAGAGGAAAACATCGACCTCGTCCCCATTCCTTCGGCAAGGTAAGCTCCAATATCACTTTTTACTTTGCTTTGTTTTGGATAACGCAAACAACACTTCGATTTCGACGCTCTGCTCATAAACCCTATTTTATGAGAGCCGGGTTTTGTCGGATTCGGGTTTTTCAGGCTTCATTGAGTTGTGTAGGGTATTATTAGATTAGATCGATGTTTGACGAGGCATGGGTAATGTGGTAAGGTATTATCTCTCTGTTGTGCTTGGTTTTATCCATTCGTATGTACAGAGAATGTTGGACTAGGCATGGCGAATGTGGTTAAGATTTAACACCTGCACGATTGAATTCAAATTGAGAGGTTAAACATTCAAATTTGAGTAAAATTGGCCTCTGCCTGTGATGTAAGTTGACATGAAAACAGGTCAGTTTGAGTAGAAGACGATGAAGCAAGTTTCCTTTTTTTAATGTAATTTGAGGTTCTTCATTACCATGGTTTGTTAGGTCAGGTAAAAAGTAGTCCATTCTCTGTGAATACGTCATGACTTATTGTTGGCAGGTGCAGCACTAAGATTGAGAACATTTGAGTCTACATTATCCCTCTTTGTTCATAAATTGGTTGCTACATAGAAGATTGTCTGAATTCTTGCTTCACCCTTCAGTATTGCTGTTTTTGCGCACTGAAAATTGTTGCTGAATGGGAGATTGAAATTGAACTTTGGTATATCTCTTTCGGTGATGATATATGGTGATGAAAGTGTTAAACATGTTACAACAAGTTTTGTATTTGAATCTGGATTTCCCCAGTGCTTTAGCATTGAAATAATTGGAGCATGCTATTGTCTGCCTTTAATAAATAGTTTCACGCAGACATATGTAATCTAATTTTTCATAGTGAGATGCTGATTTTGAATTGCTTTCATAGTACAAATGTTGTTGGTGTTAGAAATCTCATGAGGTAAGACATTTTCTTAATGCTGAGTGAAGTGCTGCAGATATGTGTGTTTCTGTGATATTTTGTATGGATTGGTGGACTCATATTCGTAAATAAAGTTGTTGGGTGTGTCTAGTTCAACAACATTATCAAATAAAGAATCATGCAAAGAAGGATATACACAGTTATGCTCAGTTTGCTTAGATAACTTTAATAGAAAACACTTTCCGTTGAAGACCACATCTGTAGAAATAATTACTCTGTCATTGTTAAGGAGAATCTTGTATCCCTTGAACTGAGAACTATAACCCAAAAATGTGTGCTTGTTAATACCTCAGTTAAGCAGGTTATCTTTTGTATATGACTTCATATGGGTGAAACTTGCATATAAAAAAATCCTTAGATTATCATAACTTGGCTTAGAACCATAGAGGAAGGGTGAATTGTAGCCTATTGTCTTGTTTGGGATTGTGTTTATGTGATAAATGGTTGTGCTAAAAGTTTTTCAAAATATTTTGTGAACCCCTTATTGAGACATCCAACTAAGAGACACTTCAATAATATGTCTATGTTCCCTTTATACAATAAGTCCATTTTTGTTGTGGTGTATATGAGCAAAAATTCCTAAGGATGATTTAATTTCAGTGAATAACTTTGCTAAGGACTTAAATTCTGTCCATCCATCATTTTAGACTATCTTAATTTGTGCCTTACTGGCTCTAAGCAAGGTTTTTAAACTGAGTGAAGGTTGTTATATTATCTGATTTGTGATTGAGGAAGCAATTCTAGGTGTATTTGGTATAACCATGAACAAAGGCTACATAGTAAAAGGATCCTCATATGTACAGGTTTTGACCATGTGTTCATATTTTCATATGTACAGGTTTTGACCATGTGTTCATATTTTCATATGTACAGGTTCTGACCATGTGTTCATATTTAACTCAGAAGTTGGAACAATAATCTTGTGCTTTCCATTCCTGAAATAAGAAAACATAGCTATTATTGACGGTTAAATCGGAGTCGTGGATTGGTAGAGATAAACTGACCTGTCCTTCATAAAGCATGAGTTTATACTATTTCATTTGTTACTTATCTACTTGTACAATATTACTAACATTAAAGCAAATTTCTTGTGAGGTTCACTTAAGATTCGACAACAGAAGCATCCCCTGGTCTTGCGGAATTCTACATAACCGGTTGTTTAGGTACATTGTCCTTTTTTCATATATTACTCCTATGTTCTTGTATTTCTTAGGGCTTCTTGCAATTTTAGAAGTAATTTATGTCCTTACTTGTCCTCGTTGCTGAATGGTAATTTGCTTGATTTGTCTAAATTTTGGTTGTTACTCCAACATTAAGATCATTGAATGGGTGAACTCCACATGTTTTTCAATCTTTGTAGATGGATAACGTGCAAACCAAATTAGTAACTCTCACTCTTTTGGAAGAGATTGTTATTGGTGCTCGATTTTTTTTCATAGTAGCTAATTACTACTACCACAAATTCATAATCCCTCGCCGCCGTCGACGTTCGTTCACTAGCGGACTCACATATCGATTGAGGGATAGAGTGCCCCTTCAAGTGAGTCACATGCAACGGCTAGTCGACGTCAGTGACACCACTTGCCTTGAGAACCTCCGTATGGACAGAAACTGTTTTGGTCGCCTTTGTTTACTCCTTGAAAATTTAAGGGGTCTTGTTCAATCTAGAAACGTTGTACCTAGTGAACAAGTTGCTATGTTTCTTTCAATCCTCGCACATCACAAGAAAAACGTCACTTTGAAGTTTGATTTTACGAGATCAGGTAGAACTGTAAGCAAGTACTTTAACCGTGTACTTGATGCGGTAATTCGCCTTCATACCGTCCTAGCCGCCACCCCTAAACCAGTTGAGGATGATTGCTCAGATGAAAGGTGGAAATGGTTCAAGGTAGCCCATAACGCAAGATCCTTAACAACACTTAGTCAAATTTTTCTTTAGTACTACTTCCAATCTAATACTTATTTATATTTTTCGTTAGGGGTGTCTATGAGCACTAGATGGAACATACATTAACGTTCGAGTCCCGTCGAAAGATAAGGGAAGATATAGGAATCGAAAGGGTCAAGTAGCAGTTAATGTACTTGGGGTGTGTGATAGAAATATGAACTTCGTCTACATGCTTTGTGGCTGGGAGGGGTCTGCTGCAGATAATCGAGTATTGAGAGATGCAATCACTAGGGCAAATTGTCTCCGAATCCCAAACGGTATTCCCCTTATTTACAGTCATTACATATGTAAAATAGCACCCACCCCAGAACGACTACATCAAACTTAACACAATCTTTTATAACGTAGGAAACTATTATTTGGTCGACGGTGGCTACACGAATGGTCCTGGCTTTCTAGCGCCATATAGAGGTGTGAGATATCACTTGGATGAATGGGGTACAGGGTCTCGCGTTCCACAAAACTTTAAAGAACTCTACAACCTTCGGCACGCCACAGCTAGAAACGCGATTGAACGTGCTTTTGGCATTCTAAAAATGCGTTGGGCAATTCTTAGGAGTAACTCTTTTTACCCCATTCGGACCCAAAATCGCATTATCATGGCGTGCGCGCTTATTCACAATTTCATACGTACAACAATGCCCGAAGACCCCATAGAGAATGAGATTCCACAATTCCCGGTACCTTCCAACCCATCGTGTGACGACGACTACATAGATCAGGTTGAATGCAGTCAGGAATGGACCCAGAAGCGCGACCTCTTAGCCCAACAAATGTTTACAGAATGGCGGGGCGGTGGTCCTTAATGTATAAACAAACATAGTTTTATTTTTTTTTTTACTGACTGAAAATTCGTGTTGTTGAAGGTGTTGTTATGTTGATTATCGGGATTAAATATTATTGTGTTTTGGTGGATTTCCTATATATTTTTTCTTCAGTAATATACATTTTGTTTGACGACATTGTTCATGCGCCTCCAATATTAAATAATGACTATTACCCATAATAAGTAACATAAAAAAACTTGCTACAACTTTATTGTCGCTTCAGGAACAAATGGAACCATCATTTACTTCAGATACCGGGAAAGAGGGGGCATCCAGCTCAAGACGACGTGTTTGGACATCGGGAGAAGAGCGAGCCCTAATTAATGCTCTTAAGGAGATTTTGGTTGAGGGTTGGAAAACGAAAAATGGCTTCAGAACGGGATACACAGGTGCTTTGGAAAAGAAAATGAGTACATTTCTTCCAGGATGTGATCTTCGTGCTGACCCGCACATAAGCTCCAAAATGCATGTCTGGAAGAAAACTTATGCGTGCCTGGCCAATATAAGAGCAAACAATTCGGGAATGGGTTGGAATGATGTTTCGAAAAGCTTCTCATGTGATGACGAGAAGTGGGCTGCTTGGCTTAAGGTTTGTTTGTAGTTAAAATTCCAACATTCAATTGTCTACATATTTCACATAAATTACATATCCCCTTATTACATTTGTTGCGGCCGAAAATATTACCAATAGGTTGATCCTAACGCTAAGGGACTGAGGAACAAGTCTTTCCCCCACTATGATGATTGGGAGGTAATATTCGGGAAAGACAGAGCCTCTGGTAGTGATGCCCAGGCGTTCGCAGACGCGGCTCAGGATATCCAGCCGGACCCGATGTACCAAGAACGCGATGACATCCCATCGCAGACCACCCAGCCCACACCATGTGATGGTAGCCCGGTGAATGATGTCGGTCAGTCGTCGGGTCCGCCGTCTGAGAGTAGCACTAGGAGAGGGGGAAGGTCGAGAGGCACAAAAAGGAGGTCAACTAACTTGCTGGAAGAACGTTTCATTGATGTAATGGAAACGTTCTCGTAGAACACGGATGGCCGATTGGCTGAAATCGCCACCAGAATGGCCAACGAGCAAGCGACACAGGCGGCGGTGGCACAGGCCCAGATGACAGAAGTTAACAATGCTCTTCGTGCTTTCCACTTTCTATCTGGTGAGGAGCGAATGATTATATGTCTTCGTCTGTGCAACAATGCGAGAGAGCTTGCTATGTTCATGGGCATGGGGCACGACGAGAGGGCGCTGATGGTGAAGGTCATGCGTGATGGTCGGGGGTAGTGTTGTTAAATGAAAATTGTTGTGTTTCATTTAAATGTGTGAAGTGTAAGAACTTTTATTGTGTGGTTTTGTCGTTGTTGAGTAAACAAAAGTATGTATTATGCAAAATGTTATGTATTATTTGTTGCGTGAAAATACTATTTCTTTTCTGTGTTGGGATGTTGAAAATAATAATTTTCGTGTAATGGTGCACTTCTTTTGCATTTCACGGTCATGATTGAATATTGGTTACCCTAGTTGGACATTTTGATTAATATTGTTGGTTATCCTTGTAACTTTTCTTTATAATCGATCGTTGCAGGTTCACCATGTATATAGGGACGACCCGCCATGGGGGTGTTTCTACGTAAATATGGACATGCCAAACCGGGCCACCATGGTAAGTTGAAGACACTCACTTATAACTCAAGCAATACTAAAGCACAATATTATGGGGTGTATTTTTTTTTTAATATTATGGGGTTTTTTTTTTTTTTTTTTTTTTTTTTATTCAATTCAAAGTAAATCTATATAAAAATAATATTTTCACTTTGATAGGCGATTTCTCAAGCGGATTTATTTTTCGGGAGACATGTGATGCCATTTTCAGTTACAATCATAACGGTTGAAGGCCGTCGCTACCCAATGGACATCATTAAGCTTCCGCTAAGTCCCTACGACGACGGTGACATGAGGACTACTTTGCACTTTGCAAATGGGTGGCAATACTATGTTCAATCGGAGGATATACGTAACGAGTATATCCTCTATTTTGAACGAGATGATTTCAGGACGTTCAATGTCAAGGTCTACACGGCTAATGACATTGAGAGGCCTCCACAGCACCGGTTTACATCAAAATTAAAAAAACTCATGTGGAGCGGGCACTGCTGGTAAGTGATTCATGTAATGATTTGAAGCTATTTTTTCGTCTACATTGTTCTTCCATTTTTTATAAAATGTTATGTTATTTAATATTATTTTTTTGTTTTTTCTTGTGAAGCCGATACCAATGCAGTTTTGGAACGCACACATTGAAGGACACCTCCCACAGATAGACTTTGCAGTGCTTATGTTCAAGGGGGACAAATACGAGATGCCTATAGACCGATGTCATGGTAAGAGGCGGCTGAAAGATGGCGATATGCGCCAATTCTTTGAAGACAATGACGTTGTGGAGGATTCTGAGTGGGTCTTCACACTGATTCCGTTTCGTTACCCCCGGTTTAGAGTGGTAGAAATTCGTGTGTGACATGTGTGTGTGTGACCGACAAACGTTTGAACACCTTTCTGGATATGACTAATTGTCGTTTAACATTATGTAAGGGTTTTCTTTTTATTTATTTATTTATTTATTTTTTTTGTGCGATTTGAAGACTTCTATGTTAATTGAACACACATTAGACTTGTGTGTTAATTGAACATCTGAACATTTTGTTGTTATGATTATCAGGTTTATTAAGACACAACTTGTATCATGTGTAGGGTTATATCATCTTTGAT
>BKCP01006737.1:1294956-1316429 GCA_008636005.1 Striga asiatica | reverse complement strand
GTGCAAATTGACATGAAAATTCCGCATGTGGTTTTAGTTCTTAGTCCGAATCAGGTCTCGGTGATGGAGCATGTTTTGCCTCTGTGGATGACTTCATGGACTGAAAATAGTGTAAAATATTCACACCATCGGGTACGCTCAGGTGTCCGGATTTCTTCACTTAATAGTGATGAACTGTGAGTTATCCAACTTTGTTCGTGTCTTTTATAATCTAATTAATTTCCCAGAGGAATAGTTGTGAAATATACCCCCAAGATTTGTCCCAGTCAAACAAAAGCTTTTGTTATCTGTTAAAATCACAACTAGTGACTTTCATCACGTTGAGGTTTGTTTTCACTAACAAATATCTCCTACTAAAAATGCAATTTTTATAGCGAAAATATATCGAGGAGGATATGTTTAGTTCTAAAAAGTAGTAAGATTTTCTTGTAATTAGACTCAAACCCAGATGGAAAATTTTGGTAATGTAATCAACCTCTTCTAAGATTGCTTTGTCCTATTTAATTTTTGTCATGAGGATGTTTTATTTCCTTTTCCTGCTAACATTAAGCACAGAATACGACCCTCTTACTAGTGGCCGCTGTATGCAATTATGCTTGATGTTGACGTCATTAACTGATAAGAAAACATTTGTGTTAATGAAATGCAGAGCGGAGATCTCACGCCTTGCCAGCTCCTACTACAATAAAGGTTGGTTCACTTTATCGCTCTCTGTTTTACTTATTTATTTGTTTATTCTTGAAAGTGTTCAAAAGTGAGGAAATTGTCTTACTATTAACTTATTTTTGGTTATGTTAGGGAAGTATATACTGCTACCTAGAAAGAGCGCTATCTATGTCATTATGCATAAAGATTCAACGGCAGTGGACATTTTACAAGCTTTTGTGCACGCGCTTGTCTTGGCAAAACTTGATGATAAAGGCAGATCTGTACATGATGAGAGCCAATCATGGATGACCAAAAATTATGAAGCCTTTCTTCTTAAGGTACTTTCTGTGAGCACTACTAGTGCTTTTCGATCTCTTCTTTTAAGTTATTAATAGTTTAGGGTGATAGGGAGAAAGAAAAGAATGATAATCGAAAAGCAATGCTTCATTTCTTGACCAATAACATGGATTAACCGATATCTTATTTGGGTTATTACAAAAAATATATATGGTTTACTATAAATTGCCCTTTTGGTTTACGCATGTTTATTTTCTTAGAAAAACTTGGACACTCTGTGTGCAGAATTGTTTACTTTTCACCATCAGAGAATCTATTTAAATTTTGATCACTAGCTTCATCTGAAAAGGTTATATTTCAATCTTACTTGGCAGCTTCGGAAGTCGAGCTGGAGAACAGAACGTCTTTTGTCACCCTCGATTGCTTGGAAGGCTTATTGGTCCATTCTAACTCCATCAGATGATAAAATTGACTGAAGATCTTGGCATCAAGCATCAATATTTAAATGAGATATTTAGAGTTAACTTCATACTTCAATTCACAAACCATGGAATTTTGTGGAGTGAGTTATGAAATTAGCTTATTTTACACGTTTCGTTTAATTTTACAAGTATTATGAAAGTTAATTTCTGATTTATATCCTTCTTACTCGTAGGATGGTATACAGTTTGGTTCTTTGTATTCCTCTTTCTTTTTCCTTTTTCCACCAAAAAGCATCATAGATAAGGATTAAGGGGAAAAACATAATGATGGTTGATACAAGATTATACATAAATTCCTCTCTAAATGTTTAGTTTTCCGAGTTTATATATCTGTTATGGTGCTTTATAATTACAGTATATGTATGTGCCAATTTTGGTGCTTTATAATGATGTGTTGAATTTTGGTGCTTCATACCTTATGTCATTTCATAAAGCTTTAGAGTAGTTCACGTAAATTTGGACTTTTAATTTAAAGTATAAATATATTTTAGAAGTGAATGACTCTTGATTTATAACAATTGTTGATATATGATCTATTAAATTAATCTTCTATTGATTAGTTTTGATTTGACATTCATACTGGATATATAAAATAAATAAATAAATTTATTTATTATATTTAAAATTAGAATATCTATAAATACTAGTTGAAATTTAATATAGTTAATATAACAATTAAAAACAATATCTCTAGTCATGAGATATGAATTAAAAAAATTATTTTAATATAAGACAGGTAAATCGAACAAATGAAAATTGTCATTCTAAATATAATCAATGACGTAATTTCCTTTCAGTTTAAAAACTTAAATACTTTTTATTCTCTTTTCTTTTTATTTTTAAAATTGTAAATATTTTTAGAATTAACACTCAGTGTAATTCAAATACTTATAATATCGCCCCTGCATGCATTGGGGCAGATTTACTTCTACATAATATACACAGATTCAAACTCACTGTAACATTTTCTTTTTCTGCAATCACCTAAAGTTAGCAAATTCTAGGCAGGCTCATTTTTGCTTTACCCAAGCTCAACAGTAGCTAACTGTTGACTTATCTCAAGAGTTTTCTTCAAGAAAACCGAAGATCACTTACGGTGGCCTGATGAGGCCATGAGGATACTAACTGCAGCTATAAACATCAACAACATGCCCACGAGCAATATATACGTCCTTCTTGACGACCTTCTGTACTCTCCGAATAATAACATGCCCCAAAATGTGCTCACAAGTGGTAATGCCTGTATATCAAAACCGATTTTATAAGATAAAAGAAAATAAAATGTTTCTCTTTGCAGAATCTATGCAAAATGAAATTATAGGCAAAATTGTAAGTGTATCCTCTAAGGCCTCGTTTACTTAAGCTGATAGGATAGGATATAGTTGGATAACCCTTGTTATCCAACGTTTACTAACCATGATGAGATTGGATAATTAATAAGTCGATATGTCATGTGGATCCTACGCTTTTATCCCGTCTTGGCGGATTGTTTTGTCTAGAGGGTGGGACAATTTAATCCCACCTTATAAATAGCAATTTTGTCCAAAAATTTGTATGAGAACTGTCCCTTTTATCCTTAGAAGTTCACCAAATTACAGATTTATGACATATAAAATTGTCCTGTGGGTCCCACACGTTTACCTCATATTTTTAGCTTTTTATCCTATCATTTTATCTAGGTTAGTAATTGCTTGATTGTTTTTACGTTAAAATGCATCATTTTTTGTAACAAAGCAAAGTTGATGAGATTAAACTGTATAATCCCACCATTTTAAGTAAACGAGGCCTAAGAGAATTTTCAATTTATATTATGCTTTGTATAATATAAACTGAAACCTGAACGGCATCAGCTGCAGCATATCCAGCAGCCTGGCCACCCATGAACTGAAGCCCATTTCCAAAACCACACAAAAGCCCAGCAAGTAAGGCCCAGGCCCGACCATTCCAGTCCAACAGATAAGCCTTGATTGAGGACTTTGGCAGATCCAAAACGGGGCGGTACAAGAAGCTTATGTTGAGAATAACAGCAATCACAAAGCACGAAACCGAGAAGTAGAAAAATGCAGTGTACACACTCAAGTGTGGGACTTTGTCTCTTAAAGTACTCCACTGATCGTTAGTTGCAAGATTGAAAGCCGGAGAAAATAGAGAAAAACATATCCCGGCAAAGAAAGTGATTCCCAGCCCAATGAAAGTGCTCTTCCCAAAAACCTGTAACAAAATTTTAATTATTTTCATCAAGGGAAGAAAAGTTGGCAATAATAATCAGGAATTTATAAATTTGAAAGGGAACAACTGTACAAATATAAACCTTAATTGCCCTTTTATTCTCGAGCTCGACTAGAAAATCTGCTGTTCCGAATCTCGCCTTTTCCTTAATGCTGCCACCCTCTTTCTCCACATCTGTTAGCATAAATATGAAAAGGTAACCAATTTTTTCATAATAGCAGCACACAAAAACAGGATATTTTTCTACCTTTGTTTGCAAAATTTTCTTGGGAGATATAAGCATCTTTTTTCCTGCACAAATTTTTTCATAATAGCAGTACAGTTAATTGAAAACTGAAATCTGAATATTATATCTATAACCATATTTTTTTTATACAANGTACATTGTCCCGTTTTTTCCATCAAACTTAGCTTTATTATCTGCAGCACTGGATGAATGAAGGGCAGAGCCAAAACAAACAGCAATAAGAAAGCAAGCAACGCCAGGAAATAAAATCTCGGCCCTGTTGATTTTGTCGTCCAAGAAATAATTCATAGTTGTTCCTAAATCAGTGTGAAAACAGGACAATTCATATAAAAAAGGCTAAAAAGAAGAGATAAAATATCGGAAAAAACAACGAACCTCAAATTATAGTCTCGAATTTTACCTATGACTACTGTTATGCTTGATGTGATGACTTCTGTTACTGACAAGCCAACAAAAGCCCAAGCGTATTGTGTCGATAAATTCCCGACACTTAGAAAAATCCCACCAATCATCGCGAAAATCACACTCGGCCAATTATCCTGCATTTATATTTATGTACACACACAAATGCAGCTTGATAACAAAACACAGTCAACTAATCTACGCACGCTATTATATCATGCCAATCAATCTTAACCAAACGAAAACGTGAACAAATTATTAGTAAGAACGATTTAATGTTTTTGACCTGAGATAGCTGATTGATGAAATTTGGCTTCTGATTCGGGTTTTTACCAATCTGGCCGAATGTGAAGGCGATTATGAGGGCAGCCAATAGATTCGTGATGGTGTAGTCGAGATAAGTGTGCTGAGGTAAGCGGCCCCGCCTTTCTAAGAGAGTTAAAAGGGCAGGCCACGTGCCCAAGAAAAGCAAAGAGAGTATCATGCATGCTATTGCGCCTTCTTTACTCTCGATTACAAGCATTTTTGGAAAGATTCTTGTTGATGGGCTTAGTAGAATTTTGAGGAATGCCGAATTTGTACTGTTGGTTGATCAAAGATGGGAATACAAATTTGTCAAATACAGAAATATCTCAAGCATGGGACAAAATGGAATGCTTTTTTAAGTAAGTAAACATATGATGAACAAGTGCTTGCTATATTATATGGGATTAGTTATTGCAACCTAGTTTTGATTTGCTATGGGGAAAGGAAATACAAGAACAAAAAACAGTTAAAATTGCAAAAAAAAAAAAATAATAATAATAATAATAATAATAATAATAATAATAATAATTCCCCCATTTGTTTCTCTTCTTCTTACAGGGGGATGATCTTGTAGAACAACTAATACCCTGTGAAGGTTTTTCTATCACTATACGTACAAAACTTGAAAGTTTCAGAAGGGAACTACTAGATAATATGAATAATTGATAATTTGTGAAGGGGACAAAAAACAAAACACTAGACTAATTTCAAGAAATACAGATTAAAAAAAAATACAGAGCAATTAGAGGTAAATAAATGAGCAAATCACNAACTTGCTCTTGGATTGTGGGGTTTCTTTAATGAAATCCAAGTGATTAAAAGGCCAAAAGAAAAGGAAAAAAAAAAAAAGGAACAACAAAAATGTGTTTTGGGTAGAAATATCAAATATCTACCTATGAAGATGCAAAAATCAGTATTTAAAGAACACCCGGCAAGCTTTAATTCCCCATCTCTCACACAACAAAAACAATTTCTGGTAATTTGCAACCTCAACCTTGTATTTTGCAGTGACAGGCCTCAAAGAGACCTCTGAGTGAAATTTCAAGAAAAGAATGCAAAGAGGACAGCATTCACCAAACACATGCACACAAATGTGTAAAAAAAGCGCATACAAATATGACCATTATTGGCACTTGGCAACCTAGTGACTAATTTTTTTTATTTTTTTATTTTTTAAGAAATTAAATTCCAGCCATTAGGGAATAAGAATAATAAGATGAGGAATCATAAAATTTCAATGGCGTGGTGATCCGGGAATCTCTTGTGAGATCCTTAAATCAAAGTGTGAGGACGTGCACATTATTTCAAACCATTGCAGTTTATTTATTTTATGGCAATTAGTCAAATTTGCATACATAATAATATAAAGTATGGCCACCTTTATTGAAAGCCTCAATATGTGACCTTATGGTTAGAAAATATCTCCACCAGCCCAATCCGAAAAGAAGTAGATGGTGAACGATTATTTACCCTAATTTAAGGGAAAAAAATTTAGACCAACCTGAACTTTGCATGGTTTGTGAAAATGCAACCTAATCTTTTTATTTTGATAAATAGCAACCTGAACTACACGGGTTTGGTAAATAACAACCCCAACGTGCCGGATCGCATAAAATTAACCGGAAACTTACTCTGGTGAGCTACAGATTGGTCTATTAAGGGGCACTTTGGTCTTATCATTTAATTTGTAAGGGCATCCTTGTCTTTCGCCCAACACACAATTTTCCCGCTATTTTTGAGGCACAATTAGGGAAATTAGGGCAAATTTCTGGCATTTTTTTTCTTTCCTTCGAGCATTATGCACAAATCAGAAAATTAGGGTAGATTTGTGCAACTCAAATCACGCTCACTTGCCATTCTGCAACTCAAAATGGGTTGGAAGATTCGCGATCAAGAGACTGACATTCCCTCTGATAGAATGACGCCCGATTATGGTGAGTGTATGTGCTTTTGATTTTATGTATTCTGTCGACCAATTTATGATTTTTGAGTTTGGGTTTATGCATTCTGTCGGCCAATTTATGATTTTTGAGTTTGGGTTTATGTATTCTGTCGACCAAATTGTAAATGAGTTTGGGTTTATGGATTCTGTCGACCAATTTATGACTTTTGAAATAAGTTCATATCAATGTGTTGAAACACTTTTTGTTCTTACAGGTGTTAACTCCGCATTATTTACAATTAGGTTCTATCACAATGGTTCATTGCCTAACCTAGACGGTACACATTACATGGGCCCGAATTGTGGTATATCTCATATTGATTTTTGTGATCCTGATGAAATATCATTGCTTGAGCTTAAGTGTATGGCTAAGGATATAGGTTTATCTATGATTAAGTCATTTCACTGTAGTAAAACTGAAATACATGAATGTAAGGACCTTTTTATCCTAGAGACTGATAATGATGTTTGCAACATGGTTCAGTGGGTTGATAAGAACAAGATGATTGGCATATATGTTGAACATGAAAATGAGATGGAGAATGGAATATTTTCTGAACTTCCTGTCATAGATGAGCCTTTACCTTATTGTGGGGATATTGATTTATGTGATGCATATAGTGTAGAGGAGGAGGTTCTACCAGAAGTAGACAATGTAGATGGGGAGGGGTTAGAGAACATAACTGATCAGGTAGAGCTTGATAGTGACTATGAGCAATCTGTTGGTTCAGATTCTAACTATTCTGATGCATTATATGAGAGTGATGAAGAGATGTATGATGAAGATGATATTCTCTTTGATGGTAATGTTGATGAGGAGGTGGAATGGGGGGGCCTTCATTTGAATAATAGCATTACTGAGAGCTCTAACATTCCTGTCCCTGATCTAAATATGAGAAAACAGTAAAACAAGCACCCAGTGTTTAATAAGGAATTAGACATGAAAAATCCTAGCTTTGAGCTGGGAATGCAATTCCCTGTCATTCCTATTTTTAGGAAGGCTGTTAAAAATCACTCCATTATGCAAGGTAGGCAAGTCACTTTCACTATTAACTTTAGCTACAAGGTGCAGGCAAAGTGTAAACATAAATCATGTCCATGGGTCATCTATGCATCTAAGCTTGGAAATGAAGATACTGTCCAAATTAAAACCTACAATGGTAGGCACAGATGTCCAAGGACACAAAAAAAACTCTCATGCTACTGCTACTTGGATTGCCAATCAATACAAAGATAAGCTGCTAAGTGATCCTAGATGGCCAGTGGAGAGTATGGTGGCAATAATGCAAAGGGAAGTGAAGCTGATTTTCAACAAATGGCAGATGTATCAGGCCAAGAAAATTGTGAAAGCCATAGGTGTTGGGACAGATGCTGAGCAATATGGAATGTTGTGGTCATATGCAAAGGAATTGATAAAATCAAATCCCGATACCACAGTCAAAATTAAGAGCAAGTTAGTGGAAGGTAAGCCAATATTTAAAAGAATGTATATTTGTTGGGGTGCTTTGAAGAAGGGTTTTAGGGAAGGATGTAGACCTGTTATTTGTTTAGATGGATGTCACTTAAAAACCTCTTGTGGTGGAATCTTGTTGACAGCAGTTGGTATAGATGCAAATAACTGCATGTATCCATTTGCTTATGCAGTGGTGGAACAAGAAAACACAAAATCTTGGCACTGGTTTATAGAGTTGCTGAAGTCAGATCTTTGTATTAAAAACAACCACAGTTGGACTATAATGTCTGACAAACTAAAGGGTCTATTAATGCTGTTGAGACTCTTATGCCCGGTTGTGAACATAGATTTTGTGTTCAGCACCTATACAACAATTTCAAGGCTTCATTTAAAGGTGTGTTGCTCTGAAAAGCATCTTGTGGAGGGCTGCCAGGTCTACAAGAGTTGTTGATTTTCATTGACTGAACTAGAAAAAAGGGATAAACAAGCATTTGACTGGTTAGTTAAAAAACCTGCAGCACAATGGTCTAAGTCACATTTTGGTTTCCAAGCTAAAAGTGACATTTTGTTGAACAACCTGAGTGAGAGTTTTAACTCTTTAATTCTGAGAGCTAGAAGTAGTCCTATAGTTCATATGCTTGAAACTATTAGGATGATACTCATGAAGAGAATGTATATGAGGAGGGACCAAATGATGAATTATAATGGATTTATATGCCCCGAAATTGTGAAGTTGTTGGAAGAACTCAAAAAAAGGTCCTTTAAAGTTTCTGGGAAACACCGCATTTTGAGCTGGTCCTCGGTTAGCCCATGCAAAGGGAACGTCTAGAGGACGTTGTAAAACTCCCAAAGAAAGTGGAGTGGGTCTTCATTGGGGAGCCCGTGGAATGATGGGAGGTGATTGTAGTGGACCATCTTCAGCTCATAATTTCGGGCGTCGTGCTCCAGCCGGATACAGGAGGTGATTGTCCCAATCATGGGTTGGGCCAGGTTCCGAAGGATATTGCGAGGCAGTTGTTGATCAGCCATATCTGAGTTACTCCCCTCAGATGATTCTGGTCGGTGCTCGCCTTCTTCGTTTGATTCTATAGTAAGCTCGTCTAGCAGTTCTCTCAGGCTCTCGTTGAAGGGTTTGTTGATTGGAGAGAGTTTACGTCCACTCCTGGTACGCATACACTCAAACAAACAACGGGTTACGAGCACCAATGGTAAAGAAAAGAAAATAAAATAAGAAAAAGAAACACAGAAAACAAGAAAAACACAAAACCAAAAAGAAACACAAAAAATAAAATGAGTAAGCGCACAAAATATGTCCTAAACCTTCCCCGGCAACGGCGCCAATTTGTTGTAAATATTTTTTCGGAGTAGAATCAACAGATTCGAACATCGGGTCGTGTCTCACGAGGAAGGTCAGCCGGAATACTTTGCACGTTTATTCAAACACTAATAAAAGAAATAAAGTTCCTAAACATTCTAAATCAAAGATTGGTTTTGGTTTAATTATCAACTACTGCAAAAATTCAAATTAAGCAATAAAGAAAGCAAGTAACGAAGAACAATTAGGGTTTGAGTAGCTAGGGAATCGGGGAGATCCGTTTTGGTTCGAATTGCAATTAATGGGCAAGTGATTATTCAGCTAAGTGATTTGACTAATCGACACGTCCAAGCACTCATTCTCAATAACTTTTCGTAACAAGAGAACAAACTAGAACGGCAAATTAACAATTCATTTAACTTCTAGACAATACAGTTACGAACAAGCCTAGTTCATACGAGCCTATTTCGACCGACTCCTCCCCTTTCGGTTCTAAGAGTCGATTAAAGTAGACTAGAGGGTGGTTAACCGACTAATCAAATAGATTCCCAATTTCAAGCACGAATAAATCAAATTCAATCGGAACAATTGTAAGCTGAAGTGTCACCCTTCAACAATTATCAATATTCAAGCTTGTCAGTTGAAAAAGCCTAATAAAAGATTAACTCG
Organism: Striga asiatica; assembly: GCA_008636005.1. NCBI lineage: Eukaryota > Viridiplantae > Streptophyta > Magnoliopsida > Lamiales > Orobanchaceae > Striga > Striga asiatica. Next base: position 1,306,439 of record BKCP01006737.1, on the reverse strand, counting down.
CACAAATTGAACAATCTTGAGCCCGACAATCACAAACGATTCCAAAACATCAATCCCCTATCCCAAGCATAAAGATTTAGCCACTCATATTTGAATTATCAACACAAACCACCATAATCAAAGTCAACATATTCATGGATGAGATGTATAGAAAAACTTACGAAATATGGTAATTGAATGTTGAATCTGATAAACAAGCTTAAATCCAAAGAAATAGCAAAATCCAAGATCAAATCCTTGTTCTACGTTGAAAACGATGGAAGAAAAGTGAAAAACGAGTGAAAAGAGAAGGGGGTAGAGTTTTGTGTGTTTTCGTGGGTCAAGGAATCGATGCCCGATTAATAAGATCGCACGGGCATATATACTCTCACGGCATCACGGCGCGATGGAGCTAGCGCGGCGCGGGGCGGCCATCTGTCGCGGCGCGGGATCGTGGTGCTACCGCGGCGCGGGGCTTCTGGACTGCCGCGGCGCGAGGCTTGGACACGGCGCGGTGCTGGGAAGGCGAGGTCCTCAGTCGGGGTCGTGGTGCCACCGCGGCGCGACGCGGGCGCGGGACCTGGACAGGCTGCTGGTACTACTTCACATTTTGGGGTCGTTCGGCCTCGTCCGGTATCGAAATTCGATTCCGTTTTTCCTGTGTGTCGCCAACAAAACGCTCTACCAATTAAGCTAGCCCAAAACATTTTTCTCATTTAAATTACAGTCAACGAGGCACCTGACCTGCACACCACAAACGAACACAAAAGCGAAGAAACCGAGAAACGAGCGAAAAATACAGAAAGACTCTAAGCAGAGGAAAACACGCGATAATAAACAAAACGACCTAAAAACGAATGAAAACGCCTAAAATGGAGGAGAAATAAAGACTAAAAGACAACGAAAAATGCAACAAAAATGGGACAAACACGTACGTCAATTGATCACAAATGGTGTTATTTCCATTGACTATGTGAAGTCTAAGGAAAATTTGGGTGATCCTTTGACGAAAGGATTAAATAGAGATCAAATGGGAGTTTTGCTAGAGGGAATAGGCTTAAAAATCCACAATGTAAAGAATGATTATAGTGGTAACCCTACCATGCTGAATGGAGATCCCATGAACTTGGTTCAAAGGGAAAACTAAGCTATGAATATTCAGTTGAGCACTTGGAACATATGAATGTCTAAAGCTATTTCCTAGAGTACTTCAAGTGCAAAATGACCTGTTGATTGTGGTGAGAGTAAGTCATATGGACTTGTAATGAATCCCTAACCTTGTAAAGGTGGAGTAATACAGGATACTCTTGATAGGGAGGTCACCTATATAAGTGTGAAGTGTAAGCCGCTTCAAATATAAACGCTTATGAATCCAAAGTGTTGTCAATGGCCAAAACGGACACAACGATAGAACGGAATGGAGTTAAGACTCTATTGTGTGAATGTCATTGTCTCGGTGTACACTATGGAGGAATAGTTCAAGGCATTATGTCCACTAGGCCGTCTGTGCATCCGATGGTGTTTACTAAGAAAGGTTCAAAGCCAAAAGCTACCTTTTCTGATACAATAGAGTATTGTGAAGATTGAGCACGCTAGTCTATATATATTTAATGAAACTCATGTAGGGGATTGTAACAAATAATTGAGTTTCATTATTTGTGGGTTGTTCGCAAAATATTTTCACTATCCGCAAGTGTACGGTATAGCTGTAGTGAGTGGCGAGCAAGGTCGTATTCCACAGAGATTATTGTCAAAATAACTAAGTATCAAAATGTAAACGGTTAAATAATATTCAGTCTAATGCAAATTTGAATGGTGATTTTATTCTAAACTAATGAATGATTGCAAAATAAATTCTAACACTAATGAAGGCTTGTTCTAAGATAAATCAAGAATGAGAAAATAGATTCTAGGCTATGCTTTCCTCGGGATTATTCTAACAAAGATTTCCTATTCATTCAAACCTTATATAATTCTACCATTCGTAGGGATAATCACTAAAGTAATTTACACCTTTCTCTCGAACAAGTTAAATCGTAGATATTAATTGTTATCTATCTCCTCTCGGTCTCAAGATGAACAATCAACTCCCATAAGCTCCTAAGATTCTAGTTCCCTCGCAAGATTCTATCAACCTCTCGGTCTGTTTAGTCTCTTACGTTATGAATTTTCCAATTCTAGCAATCAACTATCTCCTCTCGGTCTCAAGTCAATCACAAATATGCATAAATACGGGCCCTATATTCACACAATTAATAAAAGCACAAGAAATTGATAAACGAATGATAAACCGGAATGAATAAACAAAATCACTTCATAAAATAATCCGAGTACTCGCAAATCCTAGAATCCCTAAAAGATTTAGCTACTAAACATATTCTCAAAACTCAAAATAAATATATTCATGAGTTCAATGAAGAATAAAAGGAGGAAAGAAAGAAGAACTATTGTCGCCGTTAGTTCCCGGATCTTCAATCTTGACTTCCTCGAATCCCTCGTGTGTTTCGTGCTTTCTCTAGGCCTCCAATTGTGTCAAAAGTCCCAAAAACAAGTTCCTAAGGCCTCTTTTATACTGTAGGGCAAGTCTGGGTCGAAAAAGGGAAGAAATCGCACAAGAATCCTATTCCCCGCTGAACTAGTCTGCGCGTCACACGAGTTGTGTCACATGCCACACGAGTCGTGTGACTTTTCTCAACGTTTCGGCAAACTTCCAGACTCACACGACTGGTCACACGACCGGGTCACACGAGTCGTGTGAGGCCACACGACCCGTGTCTCAACCCACACGACCCGTGTGAAAAAGCCGTAGCTGCGTTTCTTATTTTCTCAACCCACACACGACCCGTGTCACTACCCACACGAGTCGTGTGACCTCTTCTACACCCGTTTCCGCCGTTTTTCGTCTCGATTCCATTTTCAACGCTTTTTCGGGCATATTTCCTGCAAAACAACGACAAAAACACCTCTATCATAGTTTAATAAATAAAACGAAATGGTGCACAATCACACGATAACCAGGGCCAAATATCACAATATATCACTCATAATGCATGAAAATATAATGAATATCAACTCCCCCAAACTGAAACCTTTGTTCGTCCCCGAACAAGAATAAGAAAATCAGCACTCAAGCATAATGAGTGATATCAAACTAGAACAGCTTCAAGTCCTTCAATGCAACCGAGAAAAATTCAAAAGATCATAATTATCATGCTTTGACTATTAACTTGTATCCACCTTGAATCAACGAACTCTCAAATAGGAATATATAAGTGCCTCACTCACATGTCATCAATATATAAAAGAGAAGGACACGCTCAAGTCACATTGAACACCCAGTTAACTATATGTTTGCCAATCATCTAAAACTCTACTTCAAACACAACCAATAATCATGAGCTTTAAATCAAAAGGTCTTTCCAGGTTGTAATGTAGGCTATTTGGTCAAGGGTAAGATATATATGGGTTAAGTGGCTCAAATAAACAATCATACCATTCGAGTAAATAGACTACTCGACATATCCCACTCTTCCTCTCTAATCAACATGAAGTTTCTCAATCCCTAACAATAAAATCCATACACAACTAATAAATGCTCAAATCAAATTACAAAGGAAGTATTTGACCATTTTTTTTTTCTTTTTTTTTTCCTTTTTTTTTAGAGAGTTCTATTTTTTCCAAACAAAATCAAACTGCATGGACAACATTCTCTAGGTATAAACATTGGAGGTCATCCAAGTGTCCTAGAGTGGTTTCTCATTACTCATTACACGTCAAAATAAATCAACTAGTAAGAGGAGTAGAATCCCAACAGTTCGACTTGCGAGCTCTCTTTATTATCATTATTTTTCTTTTCTTCTTCTTTTTTTCTTTCCTCATTTTTTTTTCGGTCAAACACAGTAAATGCAACTCAATCATACCTCATTTCATACCCAATCATCCAATAAATAACTCCGTTATCCCCATGCATCTCAAATATCAGTCAACTCTCAAAATAAATAAGATAAACCGGTTGACAAGAAAAAGGCTTAAGGCTCAAACGGGCTACTAGTGGAAAATATTCTTAAGGACAAAGAAAAAGGCCAAACGAGCTAAATTCAAGAACCGCTTAAATCATTTTTAAAGCTCAAAATCATCAATGCATTTTTTCAAGCGTAGAATCAAGGCAAATTCTAATAACTCGGGTATTCAATTGACACTCACAGACAAAGAATAAAGGCTCAAATCTCTCTAGGCTCAATATATCGCTAATTCAAGGCTCACAAGCATTTTCATCTGGATATGACTTTTACAATCCCATCACAATTCCTCAATCACATCAAATAACCATTCACTATTCAAGTTTTATCCATCATTCAGCCAAAGCAAAAGAAATACACAAGGAATCGACTCAAGCAAATTCTTATTATATTCTACTAAAGCAAGTAAACGTGCATCCTAAAAAAAATAAAATAGCATAAAAAAATCAAAAAAAAAAAATAAAACTAATGCAAGCAAATATATGATATGCAATAAAGCGATAAAAATTCAAGATATACGACACTTTTCTCCCCCAAACTTATTCTTTGGAAAAGAATGAAGTTTAAGAAAAATAAGTGGTAAATCTCAAGTAACTAACCGATACGTCGAGCGAGCTCCACCGTAAGCAATCCTTGCACCCTTGAGCACGAACTTATCTCCTCCATGCTTCGCTCGAACACTCGATCACCACCTTTTTTTTTTATTTTTTTTCACTTTTTTTTTCTTTTTCCAGATTTTTTTTAAAAAAAATAATAATAAAATAAATAAAAAAACGAAAATAAAAAAAATAAAAAATAAAAAATAAAAGCGATAAACGATGGGTTGCCTCCCAACAAGCGCTTAATTTAACGTCTTTAGCTAGACGTCTTCCGAGCTCTTAAAACGGGTCGTTTCCATTCATCTCGACCAACTCCTTCTTCATATTCCGAGCCCGACCCTCCTCATCTTTCACTTTCTTTCTCTTTGGCCCTCGATCAATGACAAACGTATAACGCTCTCATCAAACGCCCGGAACGTGAGCTCTTCGCGCTCAATGTCTATCAATACTCGTCCGGTAGCAAGAAACGGCCGCCCCAAAATTAGCGGAACATCATCATTCAAGCATGTCGAGCACAATAAAATCCGCCGGATATATGAAATCACCGACTTTAACCATGATATCCTCTAAAATACCTCTCGGATGGGCTAATGATCTATCCGCCATTTGGAGTGCAATAGTCGTGGGCCTAAATTTCTCCATCCCCAACTTCAACTTCTCGAACATCAATAAGGGCATCACATTCACACTAGCTCCCAAGTCGCACAACGCTTTCTCAACATGGAAATCTCCAATAGAGCACTCAATAGTAAAGCTCCCAGGATCCTTGCATTTGAAGGGCAACTTCTTTTGAATTCTCGCGCTACTCTCCTCTGTCATAGCCACAATCTCGTACGCCTTAAAACGTCGTTCGACCTTTTCAATCATAGCGGGCTCGACTTCTTTCACTTTACCATTCGGCGGCTTCTTAACTTCATCCCTTTCCTCCTGAACATGGACGACATTGCATTGCTCCTTCGGATTCACCACTGTGTTGCTCGGAAATTGTCCTTTCTGATGTTGATTCCCAACTGCCGCTGCCAATTGGCCAATCTGCTGCTCCACCGACTTCAGTCGATTCTCCATTGACGCCATCCGTGCGTCATTCGCCCTCAGTAATTGTTTTGTCTGATCCATAAATGATTGTGTGCTAGTCATGAATGAGGCTAGCACATCTTCGATTGGTGTCTCTTTTGGCTCGTTGATGACCCCATTGGTCACCGAAAATCCCGGGGGTGGCTGTAGAGTATTATTCGGATTTGCATAGGAGAGATTGGGGTGATTCCGGTTGCCTTGGTAATAAGTGTTGCCCGCTTGAGGCCCTCGAAAATTCCCAAAATTCTGATTATTCACATAATTCACGTCCTCGACCGGTTCTCCAACTCCTACGCTCTCAGTCTTTACTCCTTGCAAGTTATTCATCAACAATGCCACCACATTAGCCGCAATAGATGACGCTGAGTCCGTCTCATTAGTCGCCGCGACCCTCCTAAGCATAGTTCTCTCAACCGGCCATTGATAACTATTCGAAGCCATCTCCTCAAGAATCCGCTTTGCGTCATTTGGTCGCCTTCCCAATAAAGCACCTCCAGCTGAGGCATCCACCATGGCCTTCATCGGGCCACTCAATCCATTGTAGAAGTAGCAAATCTGGTGCTCCTCCGAAAAACCATGCTGTGGGCACGTCCGAAGGAGTTGCGTGTAGCGCTCCCAAGCCTCATATAAAGGCTCGTTATCTTGTTGCTTGAATTAAGTGATCTCCGTTTGAAGTCTCAACATCTTACTCAGTGGGAAGAACTTCAAGAGAAATTTCTGACGCATTTCCTCCCATGATGTCACTGTCCCGGTTTCCAGAGAATTGTACCAAACCTTCGCCTTATCTCTAAGAGAGAAAGAGAAAAGGCGGAGGCGAATAGCATCCTCCGGGACTCCATGGTACTTCACAGTACTGCATATCTCCAGAAATTGCGCCAGGTGCGCATTCGGGTCCTCGATAGCACCTCCCCCAAACTGCTCTTGCTGAACCATACGAATCAAGGACGGGCTCAACTCAAAAGTGTTAGCAGCAATTCTCGGCCCGTGACCTCCTCCATATACTTGGTCAGCTTGAGGTTGGAAGATGCTCCGGACCGGTGGTCCTGTCTCCTGTTGAGCCTGCTGCTCAGCTAGCTGGCGTTGTAGCTCTGCCAGTTGCTCTTGGAGCTGTCTATACCTCTCTTCACCTTGTTCCTCCATTGCACCTCTCAGTCGTTGTTGCAGTCTCCGGTTTGCCTTGTTCCTTCGGCAACTAGCTTCAATCTCGGGGTTAAATTTTGCGGGTGAACTCCCACTAGACCTCGTGATCATGCAAGTACCTGTCAAAACACACAAACCAAAAAGGATGCAATTAGGAACCAAAATATTGAACAAAAATAAAAATGACTAAAGTAATATCTACCCGTCTTCTTCTAATATTAATTAATTTTAACAAAATAATCCCCGGCAACGGCGCCAAAAACTTGATCGCAATATATTTTCACTATCCGCAAGTGTACGGTATAGCTGTAGTGAGTGGCGAGCAAGGTCGTATTCCACAGAGATTGTTGTCAAAATAACTAAGTATCAAAATGTAAACGGTTAAATATTATTCAGTCTAATGCAAATTTGAATGGTGATTTTATTCTAAACTAATGAATGATTGCAAAATAAATTCTAACACTAATGAAGGCTTGTTCTAAGATAAATCAAGAATGAGAAAATAGATTCTAGGCTATGCTTTCATCGGGATTATTCTAACAAAGATTTCCTATTCATTCAAACCTTATTTAATTCTACCATTCGTAGGGATAATCACTAAAGTAATTTACACCTTTCTCTCGAACAAGTTAAATCGTAGATATTAATTGATATCTATCTCCTCTCGGTCTCAAGATGAACAATCAACTCCCATAAGCTCCTAAGATTCTAGTTCCCTCGCAAGATTCTATCAACCTCTCGGTCTGTTTAGTCTCTTACGTTATGAATTTTCCAATTCTAGCAATCAACTATCTCCTCTCGGTCTCAAGTCAATCACAAATATGCATAAATACGGGCCATATATTCACACAATTAATAAAAGCACAAGAAATTGATAAACGAATGATAAACCGGAATGAATAAACAAAATCACTTCATAAAATAATCCGAGTACTCGCAAATCCTAGAATCCCTAAAAGGTTTAGCTACTAAACATATTCTCAAAACTCAAAATAAATATATTCATGAGTTCAATGAAGAAGAAAAAGAGAAAAGAAAAGAAGAACTATTGTCGCCGTTAGTTCTCGGATCTTCAATCTTGACTTCCTCGAATCCCTCGTGTGTTTCGTGCTTTCTCTATGCCTCCAATGATGTCAAAAGTCCCAAAAACGAGTTCCTAAGGCCTCTTTTATACTGTAGGGCAAGTCTGGGTCGAAAAAAGGAAGAAATCGCACAAGAATCCTATTCCCCGCTGAACTAGTCTGCGCGTCACACGAGTCGTGTCACATGCCACACGAGTCGTGTGACTTTTCTCAACGTTTCGGCAAACTTCCTGACTCACACGACTGGTCACACGACCAGGTCACACGAGTCGTGTGAGGCCACACGACCCGTGTCTCAACCCACACGACCCGTGTGAAAAAGCCGTAGCTGTGTTTCTTATTTTCTCAACCCACACGACCCGTGTCACTGCCCACACGAGTCGTGTGACCTCTTCTGTACCCGTTTCCGCCGTTTTTCGTCCCGATTCCATTTTCAACGCTTTTCCGGGCATATTTCCTGCAAAACAACGACAAAAACACATCTATCATAGTTTAATAAATAAAACGAAATGGTGCACAATCACACGATAACCAGGGCCAAATATCACAATATATCACTCATAATGCATGAAAATATAATGAATATCATGGGTTCCACCATTATTGGCAAATTTGCAGTTCATACACGTGAAGGTTCATCTGACATCAACTTGCCTTACTAATTGATTGGCCAGCTTTATCAGCTATCTCTCCAGGCTTTATCTGCTCTCTCTCCCCTATAAATATGTTCATTTTGCTGAGAAGAAGTACACGGAGAAAAACTCAGAGAAATAAGAGAAAAGGGAGAGAAAAGAAAGAATAGAGATATAGAAATTATTTTAGAGGGACAAAAATATTCGAGAGAAAAATATAGAAATATTTATTTGTTATCAAAATAACAAAAGAGTGATATTATATCCCTATTTTTAAGTGCTCAATTCTCGACTTCGTTCCAGTTCACCGGAGCTCGTAAATCTGGTGTGCTACAGATTTAGAGACGTTTGTCGTTGTATCTTTAAGGAAATTACGCCTGAACCGTTAGCTGCCACACGGGACGTATTCTTCTTGCGGAAAGAGTTTTACTCGCCTCGACTAAAATCTTTCTATTTTAATTTATTTTTCAGTTGTAATTTATTTTTCAGTTCAATTGTAATTTTCTATTTTTAGATTATTTGTAAGAACTGAAAAATACATATCAGTTCATAGGATTCCCATGTATTTTTTTTACCCAGATCTAATAATATTAACTGAAATCTTAAATTTCCAAACTTAAAGATGTGAAAATCTCATCTCAACTCGAGGTTTAAAAGGGGAAAATGAACATTAACATAAAAACAGTAACATATTATTACTGTCTCTCCCTATCTAGATATACATAGGAAAAATCTAAACAGCAGAGAACAGATTCTTGTAACCCCATAAACAGCCCAAAACATCTCCACTTCCACTCACAAGGGAATCAAATTCCCTTTTTTCAACTTCCTTTTTCTTCTTTTTCTTTCCCCCAGAACAGAAGTTTAAATAAAGAAACAGAGATATATAGGGCCATTTGGGAATATAATCCCACTTAAGATCCTACCATAATATACCAAACTCAATGTTCATCAAAAGATCAAACATTTCAGCTTTCCCTCACATCCTTAAGCAAATGAAACTAGAAATCAAGACCACAAAAATTGAGACGAGCGTGAAGGATCGGCTTTCAGACAGTAGTTTTGCGCCATTGTTAATGTCCGGGCTTGGGAATCCACTTGAGGTGGTTGGCCCGAGTCCAAAACCGGGACTTGCGGTTGAGCCCGGGATTGTGGTGCCGCCCATGTTTGGACTTCCTCCGGTGGCCGGAGTTCCTCCGGTGGGCGGAGTTCCAAAGGTTGGAGTCCCGCCGGAGATCGGTGTTCCGGTGGTCGGAGTTCCACCGGAAACCGGAGTTCCGGTGGCCGGAGTTCCCCCGGCGGTTGGTGTGCCGATGGTTGGAGTTCCTCCGGTGCTACACGATTTTCCAACAACAATTAGGGTCAATAAGAAAATATATAATTTCAGAAAGCGCCTGGAAATTAATTAAAGGCATACACAGAGCATCTACAATGGTGTATCATCTATTTGGAGATGTATAACATGGAGAAAGAAAATTAGAAAATTTTGTCTCTAATGGTTAATGTCAACTCTAGTATAATTTGACATGTATAAGACTATAATTAGTTCCACATAAATTGAATTGTTACTAGGGTCAATGAGAAAATATATAATTTCAGAAATTTAATTAAAGGCATATAGGTTAACACCCCTATGGCTTAATCCAGTGCCATTGGTAAGAGGCTAATAAGGCTAATGTAGGGTGTATTCATTTGGAATTTTCAAAGAATTTTTAAGAATTCAGAAATTCTGATGTATTTAGTTTAGACTTTTTAAGACTTTTAAAAGTCTTGAGGTATTCATTTGGGAGTTAGAAAAGTCTTACAAAATCTTGAAATATTTAACTTATTTGAGACTATGATTTATTAAAACTTTTTGATTTTGTGAGATTTGCCGAGATTTCTAAAGAAAGAAAAATATATACGAAATTCCACTTCAAATCCCACTGCTAGACTTAAGATTTCACAGGATTCCTAAAAAATCTAAAAATATTAAAAAATCTCAAATCTCAAAAAGTCTCAAAATGTCACACGAAATTTCAAACAAATACACCCCCTTAGTTTCCACATGCAAAGGGTTTTGGAATATTTTTTTACTATGAAGGGGTAAATGTATGAGATTTTGTAAGTTAGGTGAGATTTGTTGCAAATGGGTCAAACATGAAGGATATTTTTGTGACAAGCCCTATAAAACTATCCTTAGGTTTAATAATAATAATAATAATAATAATAATAATAATAATAATAATAATAATAATAATAACTACTGCAAGTATTTGTAATTTTGAGAGAGAAATAACTTATTTTAGTTTTAAATGTATGCATTTTCTAGTGGTCAGTATCAAATTCACCTGTGAAAGGAAACAAAAATGATGGATAAAACATAGAGGAATAGAACCGTGTTGTTTTTGGTTTTACCATTAAACAAAGCCAAATTGTGCATTTGGACATCTGAGGCACAAGTTTTATATGGTCCCTCCAAATTATAATTAATGATATATTCATTATGCCTTTTGAGAAAACCCCAGATGGATCTACCATATTTTCATAGTATGCGAACGTGTCAATATTTTCAACTCTATGTCTGATAGGGGGTCAATTTCACATTTATTATATTAATTTTATAAATGTCTACAATAAATATAATAATTATCTTTTCAAAGCATATCAAATCTCACAAGAACATGTGTGTCTCAATAATAATTTGTCCCTTTCTTAAACCACAAAGGGTCAAAAGTTATATCCTTTGATTCAAACTTTGGATGAGAATCATCAATGTCACTTATCTCTTTGTGTATAGCAATTTAGAGCAATGAAGTAAAAATGCACCAATCACCTTTTTCTCATCAAGATTATTGGGAGTTGGTACAAAGCAAAATAAAATTCCCAAAGCCACAATCAACATAATTAGTTTGCTGTAAATTCTTGTATGAAGCAAAGTAATTGTTAGACAATTTGACCCATCATAATTGTAAAAAA
>BKCP01006737.1:1270188-1287764 GCA_008636005.1 Striga asiatica | reverse complement strand
CTTTTTCCCTCTTCCATCTCGCTTTTTCCCTCTGTGTTTTTCTTATTAGAAGCTAATATTTACATAATTTAATGATTTCGATTGGACAAATTTGAAACTCCCTGAAATTTTTTATTGGAAAAGGTTTAATCTCAATGTCATCATTTCTTTCATTGAATAGTTTATATCTTTTATATCATAAATTTCAAAGAAGAGAATGAATGCAAACCTTTCAATCCTTTTATTTTTGGAAAATTATTTTATATAATTCATAAGGGATAGCTTATTGACATTCAGAACACTTTTTGTTCAACAATAGTTCTTAGAATAAGAACTGAGCTAGCTGGTGATTCATATTATTTAACAGTTTAGTGATGGGATTGCTGTTTTGTTGATGATCACAGGCGTACACCGTCACTTTGTTCTTTATGGTTTAACCGAATTCATGCGCAAAAGGTTCCTTCTTCCCTTCCTTTAGCCTTTTCTGTTTCTGTTTTCTGTAATTTTCTTGAGATGAAAACTTTGACAGTTATTTTTCCGGTTAAATTTTCCTTGTCTTGTCACAATTGCAGTTTCAACCGTCCATTTACAGCAGAAGATGTTCTAAAGTTGCTCGAGCGGTTTTTCAACCTTGAAATGGTGGTATAAATTGTCTACTTCCATCTGTCATAGTTTCTTGAATAGTTAGCTAGCTCACTAGCTCTGCAAATCATATATGATTTTACCATCCTTTGATAGATAAGTCGAATGCACTCATAATTACTTGTAATCTTTTACCTCTTCTTTCAATCTCAGGCATACTTTTCTCCCTCTTCTTTAACTGTTATTTCATAGTGCCAATCATCATCGGGTTATCTAATTAAGGAAAGATATTGGCTCTGCCTAGAAATTTTCGGTTTTCCTTTATCTTTGATGATGGCTTGGTAATTCCTTGGATTTTGCCACTCCACCTGTTTCATTTTGTACACTGTAGACACCGAAAGAATTGTTGTTGTNACCTTAAGAGCGCTCAAACTACTGACAGCCTTTGTCTTTGTTTGTTTTGTCTTAGAAGCCAGATGATGAGGATGCAGACTTTCTGACTCACGAGGAAGAATTTTGCCTGCCACAGAGTTTTTTGCCTGAGGAAGAAAGCTGAAATAAACAATCATCTCAAAGAGAATAGTTTCGTTCTTGGGAGTTGTTTATACGTCTTCATTCTGCTGTTCTTTGATCCTTGCATGTTTTCGGCTTCCCAGCCATCGTAGTTTTATATTAGTGTTTGAAAAGCATCGGACTTTAAGATTTTAAGCTCAGCACATATGGTCATGCTCTAATTTTATTAATTACGTGTGTTTTAAGCTCAGCACATATGGTCATGTTCTTTGAATCTGATGTTTTTCAATCTGTTTTGAGCAAATTTAAATTTGCTCGAGCGAAAACAAGAAAATGTATTCTCTTGCAATTGACTCTTAACTTAAATCTCAACGTGTTATGAACCGTTGATCTTCAGTATTATTAGAGCACTTGAACTGTATGTGTTTTCATCTACAAGGCGTTGTATACATCTCTCCATTTTTGGACTTGGGTCTTCTAATTTTGTAACATTTTAAATTGTTGGCTCAAGATTTCTAATCCTTGCAGTTGAATTGGCTCGTCCTGAATTTCATTTACTTGATTAGCTATAAAATAAAGAAAACCTTTTTAAATATCGACTTTAGAGAAGCCAATACAAAGTGGGTACAAGAAGAGATTAAAATGGAAATTGAAAAGATCTGGACAAAAAGTTTCAAGGCAGATCTAATATGAAAACATACAATCTTATTCTTCTATAAAAATTGATCTACCAACATGAGCATTCTTCATTCTACAAAGCTGGAGTAACGAGATCTCCTGCAACAACATTTTCTTTGCGTGATGGAACTTTAGCTCCAAACATTAGTTCTGCGGAAACAAACACAATTCTCCACAATCTCTACTAGGCCAATTTTGTGGGCCGAGAACTTGTTATACTCATGTGCAGAAAATTCATCCTTCGTTAATAGAGCTCAAACAAAATCACTGACCTCAAACTCTAATTGTCGCCGATGAGCATCCTCCTGCTTGTAGGACGCGGTAGTTCACCCCAAGTTTGCGCGAGCCGCCTTATGAATCTGACGCAAGTCTGTCATGAACTCCTCTGCCCGCTTCTCCTTGCGAACGGGCGTCGACAAGACCACCAAGTTCGCCAGTCCACTTGGTTGCACTAAATAAATAACCTGGAAATGACAAAATCGCATCGCCCGACTAACGACCGAGTTATGAGCAAACTCGGCCTGACTAAGCTGAAGATCCCAACTAGGCAAGTTGTCGCCGACCAAGCAACGCAGCAAGTTGCAGAGGGACGGGTTGATAACCTCACTGATGATGATCATACGTATTTTGCAGGGGCATTATAGACATTATACAAAGTAAAAGACACATTAGACATAAAAAGTAAACAAGTGATATAAACAATCCGGGTAGGTATGGAGGTCTAGAAAATGAAGGTAAACAAATTATAGGAACAATAACTTTTTAAGATACATGATAAAATTAATAGTCGTATCATGTCCATCAATTTAAACGAGGCCTAAAGAAAAAAGCTCAAGGGTATTTTCTTTAAACTACGATCCATGAATCATGGATAAGTACAATAAACGCTCTTGATGTTGGTATAACTACATGAAAGATCTAATGTTTGAACACTACAAATTATCACCTTCAAGTTTGTAATTACCTACAATTACTCTCTCTTTATAGTTCATCTTTGCATGATGAAAACTAAGGTATATGTGATGATAAAAGAAACTTAATTATTTATTTATATGTATTGGACAACACATAAACAATTATTAAAATTTCGATGGAGTACAAAATTTGTGCTTATACTAAAAATAATGTAAGTTAATGTAAATTTGCAGAAATAAATGTAAGTCCAATTATTTGTCACAGACTTGTCGACGAACACAATAAAAGTTAAAAAAAAATTATATTACGAATTTTCAAAATATTCTCTCTGAATACCTTTTTACTATGGAAAACTTTTTTTTTTCGGTAAATGTAAATATAGTTATTTAGGAAATAGACATGTTGGAAACTCGTTTCTTTTGACATATGAACCTTTGTATTACACACGCTTTGATAATTTTGAGGAAAAAACCAGCAGGGATCAATACTTTAGGATGTGATTGTATATAAAAGAATCCAATAAAAAATAATCAATTTTAACAATTCACTTTATTTTTTAACCTAAAATTAGCTCAATTCCAATCCTTCTCGATCTTATCAATATAATTAAATAATATCAATTTAATCCTTACAAATCACACAAACTTTCATTCACTATTTATCAACTCACATAATTTTAACTACACATCACTTCCAATCACATATCTCTTATTTTTACATCAAATTAACTTAAATCATTTTATTAAAATATTATTTTAATGAAAACATAAAATTTCACTCAAGCGTAATCTAACCATTTTTTTTTTTCAAAATTAACTACGATTAACTAAAACCAACAATCAAAACCAAAATATTCAATGACAAATCTATATCTTGTCACCCCCTTAGAAGGCATCATTCGAGAATCCATGTATAGCAAATTCGACCCGGTAAGGTAAATTTTACAGTTGAGTCGCACAAAACTCACGAACACACACCACATTGGTGTTGAAATTTTCCCCATGTGCAAGGCAAAAGCAAAAAAGAACTTGAAAAATCGTGGCTTGCAGCAATCACTTTAGAATGGAAGTCCTTTCAATACAAATTAACAAATAAAAAAAGGTTCTGAATGAAAAATGGAATAATGAATGGCTACAAAAAAGAAGAGGGAAAAATCTTCTTTTCCTTGGAACCGTTACTACTGCACCAAACATTACTCTTTTATCTACAGCGCAAAAATCTTCTGATCCCATCTTTTCGAGTACATAAATATATTCCTTTTCCCCATAAAACAGAAAAATCCAAACTAAATTTGGGAAAACCTCATTGATGCATCCTCGTTCATGCAGCTATACCACAATATGCTCTCATGTGATTGCTCAGTGTGTCAATTTGTACACAGTATACGATGGTTTGGTCTTTTCAATAGTCAAATGACGTGCAAAAGTTTACCAGAGTTAAAAAAAAAAAAAAAAAAAAAANAAAAAAAAAAAAAAAAAAAAATAGAGGAGTGGAAATGTATCTCAAGAGTGGAAACTCATTTTCTCACGAATGGTTTTTGGCACACGAGCAAACGCTGGTCACTGCCATTCTGAAGATCGATCATCCGGGCTTCCCATCTGAGCTGGGTAACGAGGGTACGTGCAATTTCTATGGGACCAACCTTATCAGATATAATAACCCATCCCTGTTAACAAGCCATTCTCAAACGCATCAATTCTGTATCAAGGTTGCAGATAGGAAGTTTTCATTTAAAGAGATGTTAAGCCAAATATTATAACAAAAGGAGAACTTTGAATCGTCTTCAGATTATATACAACCTGTTACAAAAAGCCACTTTAAGGTACAGAGACAAAGTCAAAACTTGTAAGTGACCAAATCTAACTTTTTCTTCCTTTCTGTTTATTGTTATAAATTAGAGCAGTTTCGCAGTTTATTCCAATTTATAATTAACATCTAAAGCACATATGAATAACACAGGGGGTGATTGTTTATCAATCCTATTAAAAAAGAACCAATCAAAACTCAAATCCAACTCAACTTTAACCCAACTCCACTATCTCCATTATTATCAACATAATTAAATAATATCAACCAATCATTCTTACACATCACATCAACTTTAATTCACTATTCATCCTCTCACATAATTTAACTAATTATCACTTTCAATCATTTTTCTCCTACTTTTACATCATAACTACTTTAATTATTTTATTTTAAATATTATTTCAATATATCCACTAACAACTAACCACCCTTTTTTCAAAATTAACTATGGTTAAAAAAATCAATTAAAAGCTAGTTGAATTCATAAACAATCACCCCCACAGTTTCTTAAACATTACCTCCGGACGAAGAATACGGTCCATCTCAAAAATCAAATCAATGATATTGCATTTTTCTGAAGCAATGTGTGTTAGAAGTCCCTTTGCGTGAAGCATGTCGTATGTCCGAGGGTATGTAGGGAAAGGTTCACACCTGTGTTGAGGTAAGGACATGTTAAATCAAAAGAAATGCAGAATGCGAAATATGAGGATAAAATGTTCAATTATGGAGCTAGAGAACAGGCATTGGATTTAGCATTTCAGATATAATGAAATGGTGTTATGACCAATAAAAATCAATCGTATTAACCGCTGTCAAATCCGGATAGTTTAATTGACAGTACTTTCAGGAAGCAAATTACTACTGATTTTAAACTTGAAGTGAAGTTAAAATTCATCGAAATTGGAAGGTGAATGAAGAATTTTAAGCAAACTGGTGTATAATACACCAAAATTTGAAGCACTAACATCAAAGGGTACAAAAAAAACTTCTTTTTTTTTTTGTTAATAATTTCATACCACATAATCCACAAACAACGACCAGCACAGTTAGATATTGTTTTTTCTGTTTTATACCATGTGCACATAGTGCTGCACATTCAGTTGTAGCAGACCCTTAAAAAAGAAAAACAAATTAAAAAATACTCACACCATGACTGCATTAAAAAAGTCAAGTCCTGTTCGACCGGCCAAGAAGAAGCATCTTACCAGTTATGCAAGACGCCTGCAAAGCCTTGATCAAGAATGACCGGAAGGGTATTATGTTGACCTACGGGCACAACATTCATCACCCATGCCGACTTTCTAGCTTCCAGTAGGGCAGCATTTAAACCTCCATAATGTGCATTCATGTCCATCACATTTCGAACCATATTGTATGGAGGCATTGGATCTTCATCACCAGGCCTCTTTGGATGGTCGGAGAAGATCAAAGGAGAAAGCAACGACCAATAATTTCGCAGAGAAGATCTCCAGAACTCCAGGTCTTCAGCGAAATCTTCAGAGTTGATTCCTGTATTCAAATTGAATATAACTAACCCTTTTGCAAAGATAATATGTCAAGGTTTATTCCCATGTTGAGATGTGTCCAAGACAACCCAATATAGCAATGCAGAGTCATACAGCTTTCAACTATTACAACATACCATGGACTGCAAGCTCAGCAGAGTTCAAAGAACCAGAAGATCTATTCTGAATTGGGATCCAACGGCTGCTGGTAATCCCACTTATGCACTGAGCGAGCGGTTTGTAGTACGATTGGAAATCTTCACCATTACAAAGGGGGAAAGTGCCGTGCTTACTAGAATAACAAACATTGGCAGGCATATTAGGGGAGTATAATGGTTTTAAGTATGTTAGCAAGGGACAAATTACATTTGACAGGGAAGGTTATGAAAAATGAAACACAAAAGAAGAATATAGCAAGGGTGGGATTGGGAGGGAAAAAGAACAATCAGAGAATGAGTGACTAATCTCACCTAGAAATACACTGGGCATCTCTGGTTTTCTGCCAGATTAAAGTCTCCTCTTGCTGTCCCACAAGGTTCCAACAAAGTTTTTGGGGGTATTCTCCCATAGGAGTTGAAGTGCTTCCATGCTCCCTACGTTTAGGTGAGGTTACAACAAAGTACCCTCCGGGTTTGAGTACTCTGTCAACTTCAATAAGAAACATCCCATCTGAAAGAAAAATGAATCACTGAGTCCACCCATAATTTCCTGCCGTTAAAACTAACTCAAAGACTAGAGCATACTATACCCTTTCCTAGTCACCATGACCTCCATAATCAAATAAAATAATAAGTGGAAGACAAGATAAAGAAAGAAAGAATGTATAGATAGATTAAGATAATGCACCCCTACTGACAAATTTGGGGCTTCAGCTATCTTAGTAAGCGTAGAATAATTAACTGTATTCTTTACTTGGATACATTTGTCACATATAAGTCTTATCACAAGGATTGAATATTTGGATGCACATTAAAACAAGAGGATCTCCTTATACCTTCAGCCTAGTGGCCCGAAGCTTCACTAGAGTTATTGTGGAATATTCATAAATTAAATACAAAATAAGACTGCGAGGACAGAGAAATCATGCGATTAGATTTGTTCAAACAAAGGGTTTACAATGTTCTAGCTGAAAAGGACAAAAGATTGATATTAGGACACAATAAATAGCGTATACATCTATATCTGACAATTTCATCATTTTAAATACAAGAAACAAAGTAAGGTCATGTAAACAACACACACCCATCCATAATAAGAAAACCCAGGCATCAAGAAAATCACAACACAAAGAGGAATAAAAAAATCAAACACCAACAAATGGAAGTACCTTTGTCATCCCAGACAATACCGCACTGAGTGCAGTGAACCATGTCATATGATAAGGAAGGAAAGGGTAGTTGCTTTGAGATGAAGCTACCAATGATTGCTGGGAGACCTCTCTCAAGAGCAAGCTGTACTTGGCTACCAGTTGTTTCATATGATGCCACGCAAAGAGTCATCAGCTTAAGTGAAAGCAAATGAGCGCCGAAGCTACCAAACCCACAGCCAATATCTAAAACACTGCGCACCTGTAATTCAGCAGAAAAAGAAAAGCTAAGTACCGGAGAATCAAATCATAAGTAATGAATTCAAACGTTCAAAGATGTATATACATGAGTTCCGAGTGTGAAACAGACTTAAACACCAATCGGCTGTATAAATTCTAATCTGAATCATTAAAAAACTCAATTTGAATGTTAGGAAAAAGGATAATATTAAAGCTATGCGTGGCAAAAATACTTACACCAGCTTCGCGAAATTCGGCATCACTTCCCAATCCTATCATCTCAGCGATCTGATGAGAATAATCTCTGACACCATCAACAATCATCTCATCATCGTCTGAGTGAAATGAAATTTGATTCTCTTCCAGCAACATGAGCCTATAAAAGTTGAAACCTAACAGGTTAATTTTTATCCTTCACAAAGGTGTTCAGCAGCGAATTCCGTAACAGCATAACCGACAGGCAGTCACCTATATCTGAAAATCTGAATCTAGATATTACCCAATTAAAATCAAGACTGACTTACCTTTTCGTCATGCTTCCAGATGAAAGGAATTGATCTTTGCTCAATTTCACATTTCCACTCCAAATGACATCCCTGCCACTTGGCCAAGTCAAAGGAATCTTATACTCTTTCGGGGGACGAACCAAACAATACTGTCGATCTTGTGATAATTCGCAATGACGATCATACTCCTCCCCATCTTTAAAACCAGCTAGAAGATTGGCAGAAACATTGTAGCAAGGAACATAATTCTCTCTCTCTTTAGCACATAGATCAAAATCCTTCGAAGGATTGGCCCCTAGTTTTTTCAACTCCAAATAATCATTTACAGTTTGGTCTTTCAACTTTCTATAGTTAGAATAAAGGTTGGGTCTCGTGGAATCAGTAATAGAATCAAAGGCACTAGAAGAAGAAGATCCCAACAACGTGATAAGAACTAAAACACTAACAAGACATACAAGCACCCAGTTGAGAGGCGGTCTAGGGCCAAATACCAATAATAACTTATTGTGCCAAAAGCTTCTCATGTTCCCAAAATTAAATGTCTCAGAAAACACCAGTTTGCCCCGGGCTATTGCCCCAACATCAATCTCCAACAACTTGAAAAACTGTGAACAATCATCATTCAGTATCTGTCTCCTCAATATGCTTAAAACCTCCTAACCATTTCAGCTGTCATTAAAAAGAGAAAAAACGGTAAACCCCCAAACAAGCACCTCATCAGCTATATCACGTAATTACTCAGTCAAAGCCCAGGCTTGCGGCACGTGGATCCGATCTAAAGCTACAGCGACCGAATTCAGATCACATAAACCTCCCCTTAAAGCCTACTCACGCTTTTAATGCAATAACTGCCTTGCTGCCAAATTAACCACCAAAAATTGTCAATGGTACGAATGCTAAATCCAATCAACACAAAACGCTCCACTCAGACTACGCACCCCCGCCAAACACGACAAACCAGAGCCTCAGAGTTATGAACAACAACCTGCATTAACGCCACCAATCGAGAAAAACAACAAAACGACGTCACAACGCGAAATGCAAATCACGGATACCACAAACAGAGCGTGAATCTTAAATTCAGATCAGATCCACACAGCGGATAACAACAGAATCAGCATTATCAATTTATCACGAAATGAACGACCATAAAAGAGAGAATGTCCAAATTAATTAGGTTTCTTTGTTTTTTTTTTGTGTGTGTGTGTACACACGCGTGTGTCCAGCTCACCGGTGGTTGAACCGCGTCGGATACAGAACAGAATATGAGGTGTCCGGAGGTTAAGCAGCGGAGGTTGGATCTGCCATTGACGTCTAGAGAGAGAAAGTTCCTTGGCAGCTTTTGCGAGAGCGAAGGTTCTCTCTATAATTGGAAAAAATGATTAGATTAATGAGATGGGGTTTTATAATATTTATATTTCAAAATAATATTAAATCATACTAGTGTATTTGATTGTTTATTGATATTAGTTGATCAGCATATTCTAATCTGCATAGGCTCGCAAATTTAGATAGGGNAAAAAAACAGCACCAAAAAACAATTAAAACGTAATTTTTATTCGTTAGGAATAATCAATTACATTGTTACCCACCAATTTATGGTTTCTTACACTTCACCCACAAGAAAGAAATCTTCCCACCGGAAAAAGGTATATTTATTTATTTTATATGATCTGATGATTGCTTTTTTGCTTAATCCACACCCTATGTTGAAATTAGCATTGGCTAATTAATGAAATATTCTACGGTTATCTAGTGAGCCATTGTAAATAAGTCAATTCAGTATTAACTCGCGCATAGCATGTGCGATGCACGGGATGATATATTTTCCTGAAATGTTTAACGTGTGAAATATTAAAAATAATATAATTTATATATATGTAATAAAAATAAATGGATTGCAAAGAAGGAAAAAAAATATAAATTATTGAACACTTTCTTTGTGAAGTAAAATTTGTGAAGGTTTGGTATATTTGATTATGAATAGAAAAGTATGAAATACTATCTGCGGACCGTTGAGATAGATGAGAAGATTTACTTAGAATATATAGAATAAATATTGAGATAATGATTTACCTTTTACCTAGTATAGATAAAATAAATATTGACATGATGTGGGAAAATTATGACGAATTATGACATAAATTCGTTTAGAAAATATTCAAAAATTTGATTTATTTTTTATTTTTTAAATCCTTACAGTAATTCGTACGCTCCTTTTCATACGCTTAATTTATCAATTTTACACATACAAATCAAAATTAATGCAACTCGAAATATTATATAACAAATAAAATGAGATTTTTATCTAACATTTAGTATATTGCCGGAAATTTTTTTATAAATCTTATTCTCTTTTTATGCACATAGATATTAAAGAATGAGTAAAAAAAATATCTAAATATGTTTAAAAGTATCTAATATTATATGTGTTAACAATGTTACAACGAAAAGACATTAAGAATACGCAGACTATTATATAACATATGTGAAAGTATTAAAATATTTTATATTATTATTGAAAAATGTGAAATTACCTCAATTTTGTCTAGACTATTTTATAAGAAAAATATATATACTTAAAGTTAGCACACACACACACATATATATATCCTTAAAATTTGCCCAACTAACATGTTTAAAAGTATATAAAATTTTATATATAAAACACGTTTAAAGTTTACATATTTTACAAAAATTAGACTGCTCTCAGTTTATATAAAGTTTGTTGCTCTCATATTCGGATAACGTATTATGCATTTAATGAAAGCACCCTACTATACAAATTTATAAATATTAATTAAAATAATTTTCTAAATTATATAAAATTGAAATAACAAAGGTAAATATTACCTGTTCATCGTGAAAATGCGTTACAGCTCTCCCGTTCGTGATGGGTTTCAATAATGCGGACCGCTCTCAGACACAAAAAAGGTTTGTTATAAATATTAATTAAAATAATTTTCTAAATTATATAAAATTGAAATAACAAAGGTAAATATTACCTGTTCATCATGAAAATGCGTTACAGCTCTCCCATTCGTTATGGGTTTGAATAATGCGGACTGCTCGTGATGCTCGTGATGGGTTTCAATAATGCGGACTGCTCTCAGACGCAAAAAAGGTTTGTTATAAATATTAATTAAAATAATTTTCTAAATTATATAAAATTGAAATAACAAAGGTAAATATTACATGTTCATCATGAAAATGCCTCCCGTTCGTGATGGGTTTCAATAATGCGGACTGCTCTCTCCCGTTCGTGATGGGTTTCAATAATGCGGACTACTATCAGACGCAAAAAATGTTTGTTATAAATATTAATTAAAATAATTTTCTAAATTATATAAAATTGAAATAACAAAGGTAAATATTACCTGTTCATCATGAAAATGCGTTATAGCTCTTCCGTTCGTGATAGGTTTCAATAATGCGGACGGCTCTCAGATGCAAAAAAAGGTTTGTTTCTTTTGTTAACGTATTATATATCAAGTGTACCCCAGCCTGGAAGCATTATATTGTATATGCGATGAAAAATTATTCTCTGTATTTTTTTTTTCTCTGAATTCGTGAATGATGAGTTGTAATGGTGGTAGTGAATATCCTTTTATACAATTTCTTATTAACAAAAGTGATAAGATAATTATGGATTGTATTTTGATAGATTTTAAATACCATGATTTTTGGGATGCAACAACAAAATATGCAATCACATGTATATATCTTATCACGTTAAAGGTATATCCATCCCTAAAAAAGGGGAAATATATAATGCCTTAATTAACGGAATTTGTGTATTTTCGTAACAGATTTGCTTAATTAATGGGATCTGACGGGAATACCAATTACATAATCCTATTCACGATTTTTTTTTTTTCAAAATTCGATTGAGATTACATAAATAGAAAGTCAAAAGTCAACTCAATTTATTTTAAGTTTCTAAAAATGATTTTTACATCAACCTTTTTAGATATATATAGATTACGAAAAATACTACAGTTCCGTTATGAAATCATTCCGTTGAGATTTGTAACCGTTAAATGCAGGGACGAATCCAGAAATTAAGAGTAGACTAAGTTAAAATTTTAAGAACTTATTTTCATAAAGATTACATAATATTTGTCTTCAAATATTTAATGAAGCTGTGCTCGACGAGCTTTTAGAAAAAATTAATTATGCTTATTTTGCACCGTATTTGATGTGCTTTCACTAGTTTGACGTCGATCAAGTTTCTTAAAGAACAATGATATCAATAGATTTTTTCCTTTCTTGGCAGAAAGTTGGTGCTCCATGTGAATTTTTAAAAATTCCACAATACAAATAAATAGATTTTTCATATGACATAGTCATTACCAAAATAAAATGTATACACATCATAAATTTATATTCAATTATGATATACAACAAGCACAATAGAGGATAAAAAATTAAAAAATACATACACACAATTACTAATTCATACAAATTCAACAAAACAAGAATTGCAACCAAATAATATTAGAAATTACTATAGCTCAACTAAAATTAGAAGATAGATAAAGATAATTAGACAAATGAAATAAATATCTAATAGGGGGTTTAAAATAACTTACTATTCAATAAGAAATTAAACCGTCTTCTTGAAAGTAGTCACTTTCTTGTTGAGTAGTATTTTTTTTTTTTTTAGGGTTCTTCTAAATCCATTGTTCTGGTGTTCAGAGGAGGGGCATGGCCTGGGCTTCAGCCCAGCCAGGGCCTAATAAAGATTCGTCCTTGGTTAGATGCACATGCTACACTAATCTACATATGCATCTTATGGTTCTATAACGGGATTGTAGCCTTACTCATTAATTACACATATAATTTTGGTTAGGGGAACAGATAATTTGAAGAATGCTCGGATCTTGTTGGACAAAAGTTTTTGTGTTTAGTGATTGAGCCGATCTCGATCAAAATATTGGGTAAGCTTCTTAATCGAACTAACATGAGCCTATTCACAAATGTTAGATAATGCTTATGAATATTAATTTAATATATTTTTTATTTATATACTTATGTATGATATTTTTTTATAAAAAATTATAAAGTATAAGTTTTTTTTCCAATTTTAGAGGTCGAACAAATTGATCTCATCAAATAGTTTAATACATTTATTTATCAGTTATTCATAAACGAACGAACTCAAATTTTGTAATTAACTAAACGAGTTTAAACATAAATTTTTTACTGAAATAATAAATAAACAAGCACAACCACGTGTAGTGCCCCTAGTGTACAACTGCAACATGGATTTAGATTTTAAATAAGCTACGCTAGGAGGTTAAGCTCTTTAATTAGAAATCTAGAATGAATGTTGTTGACAACCGACCTGATTAGTCCATTCAGAGGACGCCACGTTGGAGATCTATTATAAGACCCGACTGAGTATCAAAGACTAAGAAGAAAGACCGAATTAGTAGAACTTGGCGTGAACCAGAAGGAGAACTGACCTCTTCAATAGGACGAGGACCGACTTCCATAAAGAACCAAGATCATGACAGGATAAGGGACAGATGGAACGTCTGTCAATCAGCCGCCCATACCTTCATCATTACTTGTGGAACCACCTACAGACTAGCTATTCCTAGACCGTTAAATCGCATTTAATGTCGCCGAATGAATCTCGAAGAACAAGCCTAGAATTACTATAAATAGCAGCATTTATTTTGTACGAGGATTTTTTTTAGACACATTAAATTCACACATAAAATAGCTCGGTTCCACATATAACCGACTCCTTGTACAACTTTTTACTCGTTTAATCCCCGCGATTATAGTTATTAAATTTCATATACCAACAAATGCTAATTAGTTTTATCTTATACTAGGAATCCATCCTTTGAGAATTATTTATAAAAAAATAATTTAAACTTTTATATAAAGATAAAAACTAAGATAAAAATTATTAAACAATATGTATTACATTTATAATTGATCAGTTTTGCTATGGAGTCATCGGATGACTCGAAGCCATCTACACTTATTCACCAATAGTGTATTGACAAGTGTTCTGCAATAAATACAATTTGGACATGTGTTAATAAATTAAGTGGTGACTGACTGCATAAGAAAAACATCGGATGGCTCCATAGATGTGAAATTTGTAATATGTTAAATGGTTGTATGAATATAGTTAATAATATAATTATATTTTTATATAATTTGATCATTTTAATAATAGTTATTACAGTATTTGTTGTTTATTGCATACTTTTAATTCCATAATTTCTTCCAAACTTTACGTTTCATAATTCCTTATTAACAACAATAACAGAAGTACCAACATATAAAATCTATATATATATATAATTACTAGCTAATAGAATTTAATAAAACCTATTTAATTTTACCTATGTGGCAATTTAACAATTTTCCCTCCAAAAACCGTTACATTTTGATGTATTTAATCTTTTATTTAATCATTAAATAATTAATACTCATCACTTCAAAATTACAAAAATCATTTTAAACTTTTGATTAATGACAGTTGACCATATAATGTGTTGACCGTATAATGTGATTAGATGTTATTATTGTTGTTACATTTAATTATTTTTTTTGAAAATAAAAAATATATTTGAAATTCTTAAATAAATAATAAATAATTCACAAATAAAAGACGTACCAAAATATACATTACATCCAATCAGATAAACGTAATTTAAAAAAAAAAATATTCCAACTCTTTTAATCGTAAATTTGGTCTGCAAAAAAGTGAAAGAAAAATAATTAATCATTATATGTACAGACTCACAATAATTTATTTATATCTGTGCAAATGCACAGGTCGAATACTAGTATCTCTCATCTTTATCCGATAAATTAACAATTTATTTCCGTAAATGAGATCTAGTATCATAGGAACTAGTACGTAGCCCGTGCGATGCACGGGATGTAAAATTTGGAAGAATAATATAACCTCACGTGCATTAGGATCGAAATTGAAATCATTAAAATACATAGGAACATTGTTGAATCATAAAAAGTTCGGTAACAATCATATATTATTAAAAATCTCCTTGTACACAACATTATGAGTTTGATTATTTGGTAACTCCTCATTAGCACAAACTAATATTTTTAAAAGAGACAAATCCTAAAAATCAAACTAATATTTTAGGATTGGTGAACAAACTAATATTTTAGGATTTCTAGGATTTGTCTCTTTTTGGTGAACAAACTAATATTTTAGGATTGGTTATATGAATAACGCTACCTGTTTTTTGTGTTCTTTTCATTCATTTTCATTCAAACAATCCGATGACTTGTATAATGAAATCCGAATCTTAAGCCGAAATACTTAAAAAAGAGTTTTTAAAAATTGAAAAGTCAAGGCAATCAGTTCAGATTAATTAAAGGTCAAAGAATATCCGCTCCTTGAAATAAAGACGTGTGCTATCATTAACCAAATATCCGGTTATTGATATAGAGTGATTACCAATAAATAAAACGCGATAAGGACGCTTCATGGAAATATCAATGGGATAAGGTCATAACAAATCGCTATACATTTTAACGATAAAAGGTCAGATGGAATGATTTATGATAATTATGTCGTAATTAATGAATTAATGAGAAGTGTGAAAATGACATAATTAATGAGAAGTGTGAAAATGACATAATTAATGAGAAGTGTGAAAATGACAAAAACTTACCGGTTTTAAAAATATTTAATGCAAATCCGACATTGACCATAATTTGACCTACTATTTTGAATAAATGTTAATTCTTATTATATAAGTATAGATTACGATATAAGTTATAACCAAGAAACATAAATGTCATATGCAATATCCATAACATGGTCCATACCTATCAATAAAAATGTCAACCAAATTGTAAGATTCACCACATTCATTTCCATTAAAATGCGGTGCCCTAGGCTATGAGTTCTGGTTTGACCGTTTCACAAAAATGCTGAATTTTTGGGGCAATTATTTCTTTGGCATTGGCAACTAATTTCAAAATTTAAATTCTGTTTTTGACTTTTGCCTTGCACGTGGTAGCGACATAGTAATATTTCTTAGGGCCTGAATTTTTTATATGATGACTTCATATATTTGTTTTATTTAAATCCTTAATTTGTGCCCTTTTGGTAATATTTGTTGAAGTAGGGTGCCATAGGTCAATTTTTAAATCCTTAATTTGTGCTTTAACTGTTTTAAATTTAATTTATTTTTAACCACTTTAAATTAAGTAAGCTTCTAGTTATGATTTTGCTTCTCCGAATCATTTATCTCAATAACTTGAATTCAACAAAAAGTTTAAATATAGAGCAATAGCTATATGTATTTCAGTAATTAGTTAAATGATCCATTTAACTGTACGACCTATATTTGAGAGGGCCCAGCGGCCCCAGCTACGAATTTCACCCAACTATCTGTGAATTTTAAACTTTTTTGTCCGTTACATTAAGTTGTCTGTTGTACAACGGAAACTCAAAATATGCATAATAATAATTGATATAAAAAAAATAAAAAAAATTGACAAAATACAATTTTATCCTATTGTACAACTAATTTTTTTTTTTTAAAAAAAAAGACAAATGGAATCACGATTTTGAATCGTCAGGCCCGACTGGTGGTTTTACCAAGGAGGGCAAGTCGTTGGTGGGGATGGCGTAAAACACAATTCTCGACGATCTCAGATTCTACGGTTTTAAAAGTTTTAGTTAATTGCACCTAAATTTTTCAGGTCAATCTACAATTTATCAAAAATTTTTGATTATTACTTGATTATTGATATTGTCACGTGTCACAATTCTAAAAGTTATCATAATTCAAGTGAAAAAATAATATATACTTTGGGCAGGGTCGTCTCTAAAAATTTGGAGGCCTCAGACAAGTTTTTTCCTTTTCGAATTTCTCAATTTGAACTTGCTGCCTTGATCTATTTCTTTGTTCGTTTATTATTATAAACGGTAAAATATAAAATATGACTGTAGGAATGGTAAAATTATTGAATGGTGTGGATAAGATAAAATTATATTAAACTTTCAGGACTATTTTTTTTAAATGTTTAATTATTTTCAAATTCTTGATTATTAGTATTTGTTAGGATCATGACATTTCAACCACATAGTGGTTCATATATAACTTTCTGCTTGATTAAACATATTTTCATTTTCGAGTAAACATATGTATATATAACTATGAGATGTTTAATCGAATAAACTTTACAAAATTTATGAAATAAATTTAGCTTGGAACAAAATATATATCTTTATAAACAATAAAAATATTATGGTAAACCCTCAGATTTGTTTTATTGCGTTGGTGTTTCGAAAAAATAATAGTATTTCATACATTTTATAGTTATAGAAAGGTTGGGGAGGGGCAAAATTAAATAAAAGATTTAGAGTTATACGTGTACCATTATCAACCAGTTGGAGTGTTCAACACTATTTATACCATTTGAGCGCTAGTGATAATATTTCATATTCAAAATATTTTTATTTTGCGTTGAAAATGTTCAATAATTGAACCTGTCTAACCCATTTTAAAACTAAACGGAAGGATAACAAAT
>BKCP01006737.1:1259914-1270109 GCA_008636005.1 Striga asiatica | reverse complement strand
CTATCTCTCAACTCAAACCCACCCACATTAACCAATGATGACGGGATTAACTTGAGTTGATTACTAGATTTCATATAAAGACACTGCACATAAGACTATCTTCAACCGAAAAACTCATTCTCAAACTCATTTTGCAGTAACTGTCGGATCAAACAGTAATTCATCTTCAACCGAAAAACTCATTTTCAAACTCAAATGAATATTCTTGAAATATTCTCTTTTACAAGCACGTGAACTAGATTCTATAAACCCTATAAATTCGAAACTCATCAAATTTCAACTTTGTTTCTGGAGCAAAACAGTCAACTAAGAAAAACTGACTTTCAAACAGAACCACGAATATGGCTGCTATGCATGGCCCCCTACCACATGTGGGTAGATTTTATAAACTTTTGTCCCATTTCCAATTTACAATCCTTTTGACAAAAACCACAAAACAAAGACAAGATAAGGATTCTGAATCCCACTCAAAAACAGTCTTAAGGACAAGTAGAAAAACAAATCATCCTTGTAAGCAAAGCATATTACATCAATCAATTTGTTTTGTGGTGTTAAAGCACTAAAGTGTCAAATACTGAGCTAACGAGACAAAAGAGAAACCTAAAATTACTTCTGAAGTTTGACCTTATTTTCACACAGAGAAAAAACTCTGAACTTATTCTTCAAAATCACTTATACTAAAGTATCACAATCCACAAATTTCGCAGCAAATATTCACCACCCCACTGAAACTACACTTTTTCAAAGACAAATGTAACAAATTTTTCAAACATAAATTTTCAAAGACAGGGTAACCTCCTTTTTGTAATTAAACTAATTTCCAAGGACCCCTTTTGCAAATTCATCCACTCCCCAACTCCCTGTTCAAATAATCCACAAACATCCTTTTCGCACTTTCCGCATCCGAGGGCGGCGGGGGACCGGTCAGGCTCGACTGGCCCGTCAGCTTAATAAAAGTCCTCCGCAGCCTGCGCAGCTCTGGCAGCCCAACGGGCCTCGAGACCTCCACATTTGGCAGGCCCGGCCCAACAAAAACCCCACCCACCAAACTCCCCACAGCCCGATTTTGTGCCTCCACAACCACATTCACCACCTCAAGCGTGGCCCGATCCATCTCATAAAGAGAGTTCGCTTCAGATCCCATTCTCGTCTGCGTCGCGATCGTCGGCTGCAGAATCTTCACGTCTCTCGTTTTCGAGTCGACTTTTTTCGTCACGTAATCAACGGCTTCCAATATGGCGGGGGACGATTTTACGATTCTACCCTTACATGGCTGTATTTCGAAAAGCGGCGAGTCACACCGGTTTTTGCTGTCGGGCCTCTCGAACCTCCTCGCTAAATCCTCGAAAATTCTGTCCTCGTAAAAAGACGGGTCGTTTCTATTTCTCTCTCTACGCGCTCGATTCCATTCGCGACATTCGTTCTTGCCTGCGTCACAGTGCAGGACGCAGTAGCGTGTCCCTGCAGCCCGAGCAAGGCACCAGAGCTCGTATCTGTAGCCTTTGATGTTATTAAGGGAGTCGACTATTGTTATGGTATTGGGAGATATCGAGCGGTCTACTTCGGACCTTAGAATGCCTCTCAGGTTTTTTTCGGAAGCCATGTCAGCATAGCTTTGGTTGCGGTCGAGGTGGAAGGATGATTCGTTGATGATGCGTGTCAGGAGGTTGGGCTCGGATTCGTGAAGGGCTTCGAGGAGGCAGGCAGCGGCTGTTGACTTCCCGCTGCAGGGTTGACCGCAGATGACGACTAGAGCCATAATAACTCGTCTAAAGAGAAGAAACAAATATGCATAATATTAAAGAAATATATATTGTTTCACAAAATCAGGCCGTTTTCATTGATATTGCTTGTGAGTTTTGGCCAGTGGTGTTCGTGTTTTGTAATGTAACCTAAATTAAGGGATGGCAAAAGTTGTCAAGCGAAAGGGCGAAATTCATGTTATAAGATAAGCTGCCTCCAGTAAACACTACAGAAACTGTGTTCTGTTTTGCAAATTTTTTTGGCATAAAACATCACCTAAAAAAACTTGAAATATGAGATGTAACGTGGATAATCCATTAGAGGCACGAAGGAGGTGAAATTCAAAAGTTGGAAAAAAAATTTTTTTGATAGTTGTAACTTCTACAGTTATTACAGTAAAAACTTAAAAAGGTTTACACTTTACAGCCCCTATTCCAAAAGCACCATGATTCGACTGAAACTAGCACTACAATGAAGTTATTTCCGCACACGACTCGATCCTGAAACTAATACACAGTCCACAATGTTTCCCCCAATTATGACAGTATCAATATTTCCCCCAAGCATTTAATCAAACATGTCTCGAGCACAATCACAAACTTCTTGAAACACTAACTAAACAAACCAAATCTGTCAAGTCAATAACATGATGGGCGTACCTATTTACCTAGAATTGTAGTTAAACTAGAACAAGCTTACGATTGATAGAGGAAATTGAAAGCGAACCACAATGCCTTTCTCGTTTTCTTGAGCCGACTATGGCTAAAAAGTAAAAGGCTACTCTAAAACAGATTATTAATATCTGGGCCATGACCTCACGTAATTTTTTAGAGTATACAATGGGTGTGGAGTCCCAGGCCCATCTGACTAAAAATACAGCCCTTGTACTAGTATACTTCAATTGAACATCCATTTGTAACCCGAAAAAACCGAAAACCGAAAATATATATTTTTTCAAACCGAACCGCACCGAACTTGGAGGAAAAACCGATCGCACCGAAATTTTAGATTCGGTTCGGTGCGGTTTTGGTTAACCGCAAATAAGTGAAAGAATCCAAAATAAATCAATTTGAAGACAAATTAGGGTTCTTGCAAAAGAAAAGAAGAAGACAGAGAGATATTGAGAGCTGACCTAAATTGATGTCGGCGATGAGCGAGTGTCGGAGGTTGAGCAGCTGACGGTGAGAGCCTGAGCCTGTGGATGAGCGAGTGCGTGAGTTTTTTTNGCGTGAGAGTTGAGCTTGACAGACCGCAAACGAAAGAGAACTTCACCCAGGTAAAAAAATTAGAATTTTAAGTTTTTATTAATTGTAAATTGTTTTATTAATTGTTAATATATTGTTACTACTTTATAAATAGCCAAGGCCCAAGCCCAAAGGCTCCAAACCCAAAGGCCCAAAGTGCAAAGCAAAAGAAAAGTCTGTGTACCCTACATAAAAGCCATACAGTACAGTACAAATACATTGCATATTAACACATTCGGTGCGGTTCGGTTAAAACCGCACCCTTCGGACACAAAACCGAACCGCATCGAACTATTTGCGGTTTTTCAAATTTTTAACTGTACCGCAAACCGAACTTTTAAAAAACCGAACCGAACCGCACCAAATACATCGGTTCGGCTCAGTTTTGCTCACTCCTATCCATTTGGGTAAAATTTATATTTACATAGCAAATTGAGCTTAATTGCAATCATACGAGAGGATAATTTTTTATTGCATCATTACCGAATTAAGCTAACAATAAGTTTTAATGAGACATTCATCTTGACATGATAAAATCATAAAATAAAACATTTGGCATACATAGTGAAAGTGTGTTAAAGCAACGGCAGTTGCAAATCGATTTTGAAAGTATAAATGAAGGCAAAATGTGACTATAAAAGGCTGGGACAATCCCACATAGAATTTGAAAGCGAAACTGAAGGCAAAATGTGGCTATAAAAAACTGGGACAATTTTGATTTATAATCATCCCACATCTGTTGAGAAAGCCAAATAGAGCGCAGAGAATGGCTATAAATACTGGAGCAACTTTGATTTAGAGTTAACAATTATAATAATCTCCAATTAGAAGTCAAATATTTAGAACCGATCGCCCAAGTAAACCGCTACCGGTTTGAACGGTTTGTAACCGGTTTTGAGCTCTAGCGGTTCAATACCTCAAATCAAACCGGATATAGTACCGGTTCCTGGTCGAAACGGTAGAACCGGACGATCCGGTCCAGTTTTGAGAACCATGAGAAAAACGGCCTTTGCCACAAGGAGGAGCTCAAGATGACCGATTAGTGTGGGTTATCACATTTTTTTTATATTCGATACACGATCCCAACACAGTTGTTAGACTTTTTAATTTGTGTTGGTGTCTTTTCAACGTAGCGAAAGCATAAACAAACGGGAGGATCAAGAAAGAAATCCCTTATTTTCTTAATTCAGTCAAAATCAACCACTCTTAAACAATATAATAAGAGTGTTAAATAAAACCCCTAAGACCCTAATTAAATAAGTCCTCTACCAAGTAAAGGACTAGGATAATTAAATAATTTTTTTACCAAGTAAATGGCTAAAATAAAAATAAGGAAATAATAATTTAACTAAAGATGATAGACGATCATGCTTGTCCAGAAAAACCTACGTAATCTCGTCTCCATCATTTTTCCCCTCATGAAAAAGATTCGCCATCGAATCTTGCACAATCTCGTCTTCATTGGAATATCACCATGGAAAGGCACCAAATTTTGCCATTATCGACGTCTGAAGTGCGAATGTGTGACGACAGACGAAGCCATTGGGCATTAGGATTGACTTGGTCCTCAATCTCGACTGGGCCAATTTTACGGGTCGATAACTTGGTATACTCACGAGCAGAAAATATATCCGTCGTAAATATTACCCACACATAATAATATTTGGTATCATACTTTAAGTTCCTGATGGTGTAGTGATGGATATAACCAGAGGTCTAATTGTAAATTTGTGAGTTTTCACTTTACAATTGGCCTGTTTCTTCTGATTGTTGTTCTCAGTCTAATACTGGACTATGTGTGAGCCTAGTTTATCTGTAGTTACCCATGACCTCCTGGAGTTATGTAATTGTTGAGGCGCATTATAGCCAGAGACACCTTGAAGACATCATTGTCCAGCGGCATATCAACGGTTCCTCAAACCTTCCTCTTGAAGTTGTTAAGCACCATCCCCTCCACTTTTTTAGTGGGCAAAAACCTTCTCCATTTTAACAGCGTACTTCATAGTATCAATTACCTCGTTCTGAAAAAGAGGCGAACCCTCATATACACAGTCGAGCCCTCGTCATAAAAAATGAGTCGTACCCTCATATGTGGTCAACCTATCGTCATAAAAAAGAGGCGGACCGTCATATCCAGTTAACCCTTGCTCATCTTTAAGGGCCCCTTAATTTTCCGATAAAATCTACTATCTACCATTAACGCAAATTATGTGTTGTTAGCATGTCGAAACGCGCTTCGTCTAGGAACTCTCCAAAAATGACAATAATGCTATTGTAAAGCTGCGTAATGCTTATGCAAACATACTTAAATGGAATATTTTTAAAAATTATATCAAAATATAGTATTTCGTAATGTATAGGCAAGGTAACAAATCAATTGCACTAACAACTGTTTCAATGTCCAATTTAATCAATAGCAAATATTTCCTGCAAAGTTTGTTATACTTACCGCAATATTTCAATTTTGTAGCATATAATTGACCCCACAAATTAAATACAAACAAATAATAGACATATGTCATTGACTACTTCTTTGAAAAAGAAGGAAAAAAAACTGTCATACTAAAAAAAAGGACACAGTTAGATTTTAAAAATAAAATAAAATAACGGCAAAGTGATCTCGTGTCTGCTTGCCCAAAGTCGTGAGAATCAAACCCGTCCACAAGGACCACAAGTCTGTTACTATCAAATTCACACTTGCAAGTCTCAATGACCACACTAAAGATTCTGTCCAGAATTCTGTTTTGAAGGCAATTTGTAGGAAACGATTGAGATTTAGTATTGTAACTAGCTCTCAATTAAGAAATAATCTAGTAATCGCATTGACTTTAGAAAACACCAGTAACTACGAAAAAAACCCGACTTTGGATAATTCTACCGGCAAAAGTCGGTCCCTGTGACCGGTTACGTATTGATGTGAATGTTATTATTTTTTCTTTCATTACACGTAGCAGCCGACTAACATATCCAACTCAGCAGTCGGGATTTTGCCAATAAAAGAACCAAAACTCAGTTTTTTTTGCAGTTACGAAGCGTTTTGTATAATCAACACAACCACCAAAGTATTTCCTTTTTTTTTTTTTTTGGAAAAACCAAAGTATTTCTTAATTTGGTGTCATTTACCAAACTAAATCTCAATTTTTTTTCCGCAATTTGCGCAACGAGATTTGGAGATTTGGTTGTGACTTGGACGCCAATTTTCAGAAATGTTAACTAATATAGTTGGGTTTTAGTGATAATTTTATTATTGTTAAATCAATTATGTGGCTTTTCTTTTTTGGTGTGTGTGAATCAAAATACATTTTATCATGACTGAGTGTGTAATCTTACAAAGAAAATGAATGAGTAGACAATTAGGCATAAAGCGGGATAGCACAACATGCCACAGGTCCCAACAGTTAATCTTTGTGAGCATGGTTGTTTGATGTTGAGTAATGCCCGTTAAACAGTTTTAATTTGAATTTTTATTTTTGAAAAATTTATTCTTATTTTAAGAATTCGACATTTTTCTTTTTAAAAATAAGGAGGCATTTCAAAATATATTTAACAAACGAATAGAACCAACAGTTTTGAGTCCAAGCGAAAGAAAAAGTGACGGTAATGGACAAAACAAACCTGACAACCAAGTCAAATGAGACCCGTGAGCAAAGATATATACGAGAATTGAAAGAAGATTATATAACAAGGCAAATGGGAAATGCCACAAATCTTGAAATCCTAATGCCATAGCAGCTGTCACGAACAGATGAGAATACCAAGAATTACGTAAAAAGTTTATGGGCAAATTCTAATCAATTTATATTATAATAATTTGCCTTTAGCCCCTGAAGAATGTATTGTTTTGCGAGTTAGTGTATTCTACGAGGCTAAAGGTGGTCGTTCGAATTTTTGATTCTGCATGTTTTGACCCGGATAAATAAAGATTAATATATGAAATAAGACGTAAACCATTGGAAGTATTGAAAAATAATAATAATTAAGCATCCAAGGAATATGAAATATATACCAAAATTTATAAGTTGGGTTCCAAATTTAAAGTCAAATAAATAATTATTCATAACTTACGGGTCAAAATTAACTCCGACGATAAATAGAATAGTCAATTATTTATGGTTTAATAAACTACTCAACTATTTTTTTTTATTTGGATAGTTTATAGAAAAATCAATTCATTTCAATCAATGAAACAATATAAATTTTATTATATTTATTATTCACATAGATTTTGATATATATGTTAAACTTTTACTAAACTAATTAATCTATGGGAGCACATTGTAGTCAAATAAAATTTTTGAATGAAAATTTTAAAATGACACTTATTTTGAAATAAATATAATATAATTTATTATCACTTGCGTGCACCGTACATGTTGTGTACTAATTTCAAATCGATATGTTTTATGTAATTTTGTATAATAAAAATTTTATAAGATACTTTTAATAAACTAATATAGGTAAATCGTATTAAATATTGATTCCATATTTTCAATTTATGTATTATTTAATGAGCAGTTTTAGTTTATAAATATTAAAAAAGATCTCTTACCCGTGCATTACACGGGATTTGTACTAATTATAAGATAATTAACCTTTTAGGCTTCGTTTGGTTGGGCATAGGATTGAACTAAAATAGTGTATGGATGGTGGATGGATTGTACTGTGTAGATTAAAATATGACGATGTTTGTTACACAGATTGTTATGTGGAATAACTTTTAGATATAAATATAAAAAACCCATTATACCCTCACCATCACCATCACCATCACCATCACCATCACCATACAACTTTTACAATAAATAATAAAAAAAAAAACTCACCACTGCAAATGAAAATTTTCGGCCCTTCCAACAATCTTTTAACAGAAAAGGGGCAGCCAGCTGAACCTCTCAACAGTAAGATAAGATCCATATCGATTATCATGTTGTGAAGCGAGATCCAGTATAGTGCGCCCTTAACAAACGTGCTTCCATAAATTGCTTGAAGGCAAGATGATGTAAAAAAAATTTCGAACGGAGGTGGTCGGCCGGGGTCAGTGGCGGCAGCCGGAAACCGGCGGCGGCGGACGGCGGCATTGGTGGCGGAGGCAGCAAACTAAAAATTCAGTATTTTTTATTTTTTTTATAAATATTTAAATATATTTTTACATTTTTTTATATAATATATATTTTTAAATAAATTAAAATATGATTTTTCAAATATAAGTATATATTTTGTGATTTATATTTATATTTAATATATTTATATATACTAAATAAATAAACTATTATGTAAAGTATTATACTAGATAATATAATAAATTATATATCATTATTATTATTAACGATTTTTTAATATTTTAATATGTATTAACTAAATATATTAATATTTAACAAAATATTAATGAAATATTTTTTTATTTTTTAATAAATTTCTAATATATATTAACGAAATATAAAAAAATAATATTTTTTTAATATATGTTTAACGAAATATTAAATAAAATATATTTTTTCATTTATTTTTAGATTTTATTTTATTTTATTTTATTTATATTATTACTGTTTTTATTTTTTTTTATTTTTTTTGTTGATGTGTCTTCATTATTTATTTATTTATTTATTTTATTTTTATTTTTTTTATCTATGTGTAGTTGTGTACATAGAAAGAAGGATGTCATATCACGCCACGTAAATAAGACGTAGGGAATTAAGAAAAATTAAAATGCCACATCATTACTTTATTTGTCCACGTTCGCATTTTATCCGGATTGGGTAATTAATGTATCTTAGTCGGCCAAATTAACAACTAAATGTATCTTTTCAGTTAGGGACAGCATAATGTCTCGTTTTCTGACAACGCCCAACTTGGTGTATCTTTTTTAAAATTTTGCCTATGAAAGGTATCGAATAAATCGATCACTCTATTTACATTGTTGTTCTCTCTATTACAAACACACTTTTTATGACTTCTGCGTCGGAGTATTCTTAGGAAGAACTTTAGGTGCTTTGAAGATTACCCAACGATCGACTAGCGGAGTACTAAATTTGGTGTTGTTCTACCACTATATAACATAATAAAAATGAACTTTCATATTCAAATTAGTAACTGTTAACTAATATTTATTCACTTATAAGAATAATAATAGTGAAGAGTAAAGTAGTAAATAATAAATAAATGAAAAAAAGCCTAAAAACACATTACATATACACTTGCAATTAATAAAGGCTACACTCTCCATATTTTGGACAAGAAAATAATTATTATTATTATTTAAAAAAAGGAACAATAAATAGCTTCAACAACCCCAAATGTGACATGCTTTATAAATATTTTTTTAGTGAATCTCACACGCTTTATAGTTTTTAATTAGCGAATGAAGATTTGGTGATGTAAATATGGGGTTTATTGCACCAAATCCCCCTATATTATACGAAATCTGCGCGTTTTCCCTTTATATTTTAAAAATTGCGTCAAACCCCCTCGTATTAATGTTTTCATGCACACTCGCCATTTAATGTTAACGGCGTTATTTTAATACTGACGACGTTACTTTTTTACTAATTTTACCATTATACCCTTACTTTATCATTGATTTTACTATTTTACTCTTACAACTAATATGTTGAATTAAAAACAATGGCAGGAATCGAACCCATAACCTTTGGGTTGCAAAAAGACACTTTGACCAACTCAGCTATTAGAAATTTAATTACTATTGTGACTGTATCTATGATACAACTCAGCTATTAGAAATTTAATTACTATTGTGACTGTATCTATATATATCATACGAAATGACGGAAATAATATAATAATGAAGTATATAGGTTCTAAATTATAAATAAGATAATAATTTAAGTAAATATTTTCTAAGTTGTAAATATTATAATAATTAAGTAAATATATTCTAAATTACTAATAATATAATAATTCGATATATAAATTCTATATTTTAAATAATATAATGATTAAGTAAATATATTCTTAATTAAAAATAATTTAATGATTGAACAAATAAATTCTATATTATAAATGATATACCAATTAAGAAATAAATTTTAAATTATAAGTAATACAATAATAAAATAATTAAATTTTATAAAAATTTAATAAATAGATTATATAAATAATATAATAATTGAATAAATTGTATTCTAAAGTATAATTAGTTATAAATTATATAACAATTTAGTATATAGATTTATACTAATTGAGTTGATATA
>BKCP01006737.1:1238222-1250848 GCA_008636005.1 Striga asiatica | reverse complement strand
TATATATATATATATATATATATAAAGAGGAGCAACATAGCATTTAATTATATTATCATGCATTAAATTTTATTCTCCCTCCAAAATTTTCAGCATTCAATTTCATTTTTAAGTTACAAAATAACTTGCTTGAATGCTATAAATTATGAGCATAAACCAATCAAGAGAGTTATAAAATTGTACTCAAATTTTAAGTCACACTCACTCATGAAAATGGCAGGGTGTATTAGCATAAAGAAAATGGTTGTAACTGCTCTTCCATAGCAATTACTTGATCAAAATCAATTTTGAGAATTATTTTCTTAATTCATATTTTTTTTCATGTATTAAATTATGATATTTTTGTTTTTTTTATATTGTTATCTTTTAAAAATATTATTTTCTGTGCAAATGCACAAGTTGATTACTAGTATGTATAATTTGTAGCAACAATATTTAATTTTATTGTCATGCATTTAATTATATTATCCTGCCTAAAATTTCAGTATTTAATTTTATTCCTTTCAATTCCCGCAAAAAACGGTTCTCATTTCTCTTATTTAATTATACTAGTATTTGATCTTGTGCATTTGCACATATATAAAACACATTTTTATTTGTATTTATTAATTAGACATGTACTTCTATCTAAAACTTATTATTTTTTCTTAAGTTATT
This sequence comes from Striga asiatica, assembly GCA_008636005.1. NCBI lineage: Eukaryota > Viridiplantae > Streptophyta > Magnoliopsida > Lamiales > Orobanchaceae > Striga > Striga asiatica. Next base: position 1,250,191 of record BKCP01006737.1, on the reverse strand, counting down.
TTTATCATTCAAAATGAATTGAGATTTAAATTTTATTTGAACCATGCAACGTTTACATTAGTAACATGAATAAAATAATTTATATATTTGTGGCATATATTAAGAGAATTAACATAAATAAATAAAAAATATTGGTGTTTCTGATTTTTAGAAAAAAAACATGTGTGTCAATCATATTTTTCTTCCAACAATGCAACCAAATATAGCGGTTATTGTTCTGAATGTGTCAATCAACTTTAAGTTCTAACATTAGCCGTTACACATTTGAATATTTTGCTACCAAATTTAGAATATGTTTAATAACTGATCCAAAAAGTAAATAATAAAAATATATATTAAGGTGTAACGGTTTTAGCAGATTAGTGAGTAATTAATTAAAAAAATATAACTCCTTTTGTAGGAAAATGAAAATAGGTTTTATTAAATATTTTATTAAATGCATCAGCTAATAATTATATATATATATAGATTATATTGCATTTAATTATATTATCCCCCAATGAGTCATGGATTTTGCTGTAATTACCATTTTTCTTATTTTCTCATAAAGTTTAAGAAGGTAAATAATTACCCTTTTTCTTATTTGTTATTTATATTGGTTAAGTAGTTTAGTTCTTTTTACCTTCTTAGTTGAAAAAAATCTAATCTTGATGAATTTTTTTTTTGCTTTTTTTTTTTGTTTTTATCTGGTTGGCCTCATGAATCATTGGTTTTTGTTGTAATTGCACTTTCCATTTATTCCCTACAATATTCAAGAATAATATTTTTTTTACTTTTTTTGTTGCTTTGTTTTTTTTTTTTTTTACTTTTTTGAGTGATTTAACCTCTTTTTGATCTCACATCCTTAAAAATTAAAGTAAAATATTTAATAACCAACTTAAATGAATATCAAAACCTTTTTTAACAAACTTGCAAGTAGAAATAAGGTGTACTTAAAGAACATTTTTTTATTATTATTTTCAAAACCGAACATACGACTCATATTTATGTGCAGATCGACTGCTGAAATTAAACAATATGTATATTTTTCAGAAAATCATAAGAGCATCTTTAAATATAATAATATCCATTCACTTTTTACAAAAAAAAAAAATCTACGTTTGACCAAAAAAATAAAATTGTGTAGATATTTCAAAAATCTTGAAAGAAAACGACAAACAAACACTAAATAAGATTTTATATCTAATCTACTTCTGAAATCAATTGAAAACACGGTTAAAAAAACACATATTCTCAACAAACATTACAAATCTTGATAGATCCGTACTATAATCGCCCTATTGAACCATTTTCTTATGATTTATTGAAGTTTGTTAGCAAAATAGGGACGACAACTTAAAATGAAAACAAAAAATATCAAATCGACTTCTGAAATTAACTGAAAACACGGCTTTATAAAAAAAATAAAAAATCATAAATTCTTAACAAAGATTACAGATCTTGATAAACCCGTAATAAAATCGTCCAGTTGAACCATTTTCTTATGATTCATTGAAGCATTTTAGCAAAATAGGGACGACAACCTTAAATCAAAATAAAAAATTCCAGGTCTTGGTAGATCTGTTATGTAATCGGTCACTTTGGACTGTTTTATTATGATTTATTCAATTGGGATTTCAAGTGAAATTTTGAGACTTTTTAAGATTTGAGATTTGTTAAGATTTTCAGATTTTGTAGAAATTCCATGAAATCTTAAGTCTGGAGGTGGAATTTGAAGTAGGATTTCGTATAAGGCTTTTTGTTTAGAAATTCCACCAAATCTTAAAAAGTCTTAACAAATCCTAGTGTCAAATAAATTAAATACCTTAGGATTTTGAAAGATTTTTTAAAATCCCAATTGAATACCCCAGGATTTTTAAAAGTCTTAAAAAGTCTTAACAAATCTAAATTGAATACACCAGGATTTCTGAAGTTTTAAAAAGTCCTTAAAAATCCTAATTGAATACACCCCCTAAGTAAAATAGAATTGTAAAATCGGAATGATTTTAATGTTATATCTCTGTTTTGTTTGAAATTATTGATTTTTCAAAAAAATTTAAAATTTGATCGGAATATCTCGCCGGATAAACAAAGAAAAGAACATGATTATGGCAGATATTGATAAGAAAAATGAGATCTTGGATATTTTTACGAATAAAAAAAATGCGTGATCAGCCGATAACAAGAGAGAAATGAGTTTGAATGATGGAATGTTCGGATTATATAAGGCGAGGATTTGATAACTCTTTTTTTGGTAACCGGTATCACCGATTACATGTTTCTATAAAAAAAACGTGTATTGGGTTCAATTTGAAAATTATTTTTTTGGGGCTTCACCAAATCGGGCCCATTAAACAAATAGTCTTATTGAAAATATTAGTCAAAATCACCTTTACTGATTTTTTTTTTATAAAAAACTTAAGTCCAATTCACCTCATTTTTTTAATATGTTACTCAACTCAATTCAACAAACTGTTTATAATGTAATTATTTGTTCAATAGATAATTTTGACCCAAATGTTTATATTTGGTGGCAATTGTAATAAATTCGGCACACATTTTATTATTCCTTATTTGTTTGAGGGTATTGTTCAAGTTTCAGCGGAGACCATTTCCTATCATGGTCTCCTATGCTATGACGATTAATAAGAGTCAAGACCAGTCTCTATCGCACGTCAGCTTAGTCTTGACGAACCATATTTTAAGTCATGGACTGTTGTACGTTGCTCTTTCTAGAGTCACGAATCAGAAGGGTTTGAAGATAATGATATGTGGTGATGGTGATTCCGACGATATGAAACTATAAATGTTGTATATAAAGAAGCGTTTAATAATATTTAGAATCATTTTCTTAATTCATATATTTTTTTCATGAATTAAATTATGATTATGTAATTTTTTTTTATATTGTTATCTTTGCTAAGTATTCTCCTCCGTGCATATGCACGCGATGATTACTAGTTTATATTGTAGGGAATGTTTTTTAATAAAACTCTTTCCATTTTTCTATTTCTTTCAATTACACTCATATGATAATTTTTCTTTTGTTTTTTTAATTTTAATCATCAATGCAATGTAATATGCATCTTTATCTATAATCATTTTTTTATTTTTTCTTTTCGATATTTAAATATTGTGACATAATTTCAACAACTATTCAATTATATAATTATTGGAACCTTGAATTTTGCGCTAATTTTTTTTTCTTGAAATATAAGATAAACAAGTTACTCTATATTTATTTATTTTTTTATATTGTAGCTTTAGATCATATATTAACAAATTTAATACAATAGATGTTCATTTACTAATTTTTTTTTATATTGCACTCGGTTTTCTTTTTTCAGTACGAATATGAAAAGTTGGAATAAAATAATACAATAATAATAAAAAATACAAACCAAATACAAAAAATTTAACTTTTTTTTTGAAATTAAATAAAAATNTATTTTTGAAAAAAAAAAGGTTACATTTTTTTATTATTCAAGTAATTATATTTTGTTTACATAACAACTTCTACTAATTAATCTTAAACACATATTAAATGATATATAAAAATTACATGTAAAGTTCTATTGCAATTTTTTTTCAACTTAATTATTTAAAACATTATTATCTTTTCTTTTCTACTCATTAAACAATATTTTATTAAATTATATAATTTATATTATGGCATACTCAAACCACTTATAATTTTACGCACAATTGTTGTAATAATTTCAGTATTAATTGCACGAATTAGATTATTGCAATCAATATAGTCATTTATATGTAACTTAAATAGTTTATATTAATATCATTTATTTTACGAATAAAAAAATTTGTTCATAAGCACATGATCAAGTACTAGTATAACTTGAATTTACAACAAATCTATTAATAATTGATAATATAAAATAAATATTATTGAGGGACGATCTAGTAATTAGGCAAATTAAAATTACAATTTTAAAATTGCTCGCAAATATTTAAGTTTGTTTTTTAAGTAATATATTTCACTATAAAAATATACATATTTATTTATAAATATAGTTATTTGTCAATTATATTTTGTCTAACATTAACGATTTTGAAGAATCTCATGTTCACTGCACTCAAATTTGTCCATTGCTTATATATTTTTAATAATTCGAATAACGTAAAGTTGTAGTAACCCGAATTTTTTCAACTTTGACCAGAATCTATATTTATATAATAAGAATTAACATTTATCCAAAATAGTAGGTCAAATTATAGTCAATGTCGGATTTGCATTAAATATTTTTCAAAACTGGTAAGTTTTTGTCCTTTTCACACTTCTCATTAATTATGTCTTTTTCACACTTCTCATTAATTATGTTCTTTTCACACTTCTCATTAATTATGTCATTTTCACACATCTAATTAATTCATTAATTACAACATAATTATCATAAATCATTCCATCTGAACGATCTGTTATGACCTTATCTCATTGATATTTCCATGAAGCGTCCTTATCGCGTTCTATTTTTTGGTAACCACTCTATATCAATAACCGGATATTCGGTTAATGATAGCACACGTCTTTATTTCAAGGAGCGGATATTTTTTAACCTTTAATTAATTTGAACTGATTGCCTTGACTTTTCAATTTTTAAAAATTCTTTTTTAAAATATTTCGGCTTAAGATTCAGATTTCATTAAACAAGTCATCGGATTGTTTGAATGAAAATGAATGAGAAGAACAAAAAAAACAGGTAGCCTTATTCATATAATCAATCCTAAAATATTAATTTATTCACCAAAAAAAGACAAATCCTAGAAATCCTAAGATATTAGTTTGTTCACCAATCCTAAGATATTAGTTTGTTCACCAAAAATATTAGTTTTATTTTTAGGATTTGTCTTTTTTGAAAATATTAGTTTGTGATAATGAGGAGTTACCAAATAATCAAACTCATAATGTTGTGTACAAGGAGGTTTTTAATAATATATGATTGTTACCGAACTTTTTATGATTCAACAATGTTCCTATGTATTTTAATGATTTCAATTTCGATTCTAATGCACGTGAGGTTATATTATTCTTCCAAATTTTACATTCCGTACATCGCACGTGTTACGTACTAGTTTACAAATAAGATAAACAGAATTTGCTACTTTATAGTGAGTGACTATGCTTGTGGCATGAACCAAACTCCAAACACAACTTGTGTGACAAATTCACGGTCAAACTAAAGTAAATTTCATTAAAAAATATACTACCGTGTAAGGAAAACGAATTACTCGAACATAATTTTCTCTTTCTACGCAATTTGAGAACCATTTTCAGCACAAGGTCTTGCAATGCAAATTTTGTATGCCATAAGCATGTACACAAAATCTCAAATGGTACACAACCATTTATTGATTTTTACCCAAAATTAAATCCCAATAAAATCCATGACTTTTGACTGTGAAAGCTGGGAAAAAAATGCTAAAAAGATTTGAGCAATATATTGTTTGGCTAATTGTAGATTGGGAAGAGTTGATTGCATTAACATATAGTAACTTATAACATATTTTAAGCTGATTTGACTAATGCAATGTACTAACAGTTTGTAGATTAATGTTATTATAATAACTGATTTCACTAAGACATTGTAGATTATAATTTGATATATAGGGTTGGTATAATTATTTTAAAAATTTTATGTTGTGTTATTTTATGAATCATCTCTATTCAACATGCTACTCCGTTGAGATTTTTCAAAATTAACAATTTAGGCTAAAAAAATTAATTAAATATGATTTTTACCAAACAAGTTAATTAGCAGATATCAACCTCAAAATAAAGATGAATATATTAATTTACATCAATTTGCTAACGCCAATCTAAGTTATAGTCACAATATAGCACTAATATGTCTTTGACATTTCTCTTTCTTAGGGACAAAATTGGAACTTGATGCATTTTAAGCAAAGACAAAAGTCAAAAAAGGGTAGTCTTTGTACTAAAAAATAAAAAAACAGGGTAGTCTAGCAAATTATGAGTGGAGAAGTGCAAAATCCACAAAATAAAATCTGTACATTATGAAAATGAACAATAATAATAATAATAATAATAATAATAATAATAATAATAATAACAATTCATAGAAATATCATAAATATAATTTGATATTCCTCAGATAAACACAATATAACAATTCAGGAGATCTTGACCGTTTTGATTATTTATTTGTGAGCAGCAATCTCTTTACCCTCATAAGTACACGTGCTGCCTTTCATTTCTCTCTCTCTCTCTACTTTCTCTTTCTCTTTCACACATTATGTAATTTGCTTCCCTGCATGGAATTCTCCTACTACAACACACACAACAAACAACAAATGCAAGAGAGAGAAAAAGGGGGATGATTTTTATGTTACATTGGGAGAATTATAAGGAAGAAAGAGTCTTTTGCTTTCTGTTTTTTATCCTTTATCTTAGCGAAACCCATCTGTTCAAAACTTTGATTATTTCCCAAATTAAATCCTTTTTTTTTTCTTCATAATCTTGGAACATTAATACCTTGTGGGTTGTCAAAATTTTTCCTTTTTCCATTTTATTCTATTTTTAAAATTTTCATTTTCATTTTTCTCTCTGTGGCTCCAAAATTACATAAATGGGATTTCAAGTGTGCTTTTATATTCCTTCTGTTGTGGGTCTGATCTTTTTATTCACTCCCACATTAAACTGTCACATTCAAGCAGTTTGCTGATCTTTTTTTCCTCCGTCACTTGCGTGGTAGCCAAAAAAGGTACAAGCTTTGTGATCTGCAAAGATTCTTGATTTTTAACTTGAAATCAACTTCATTTGTATTCAATTCATTCGTATTCAATTTCTTTGTTTGATTTTCTGATCTGGGCTGGCTGAGTTCATTTTTTAGGTTGCTCTGTTTTGTTAAGCAGTTCTTTTTAAGTAGCAGATCAAGAAATACTTCAATCTCAACTGATCTTGATTTTCAGCANTCTTAACATATCACATCAAATCAACTCATCCATGGCTGAGGAGGGTTATTACTATGAATCAAGATTTATCTGCAAGCTTTGCCAAAAAAAATTCCCATGTGGGAAATCACTTGGGGGTCACATGAGGTCTCATGTGGTAGCAAATTCATCCGAATCAGACGAAATTTTCGAGAAAAAAATCCAATCCTTCGTCGATTTCGACCATCAAACCACCTCCAAAGACTCGAAAATCGCCGAATTAATAAACGGGCAGCAGTCGAGCTACGTGTTGAGAGAGAATCCCAAGAAAACATGGCGTGCAGCCGACACTTCACGAATCCCATTGCCTCAGGACAAAATCTGCAAGCAATGTGGGAAAGGCTTTCAATCTATGAAGGCTTTGTGTGGACACATGGCTTGTCATTCAGAAAAGGATAAAAACTCGAAAGACGATAGCTCTTGGACAAGCGAAAATCAAAAAGCGGTGCTCGACAGCTGTTCGGATACTGAAGAAGGAGAAGAAAGGAGAATCAGAACGCGATCATGTTCAAAGAGCAAGAGGTACAAGAAATTCGTCGAGAAATCTCATTTTTTTGCTCTGTCTAACAATAATTATAATAATGTGAATGGCTCTTCGTCTATTTCGGAGATTGATGGGCAAGATCATGAAGAGGTAGCTATGTGTTTGATGTTGCTGTCGAGGGATTTAGGGAATAATACTAATAATAATAATTATTCGGTTGTCGAGTCATCGGATAATAACTCGGTTGTCTTGGAGACTAAGTCTTCTTCTATCGAGATGAGGAAAATCGAGAATGAGAAGAAAATCGCGAATAACGATAGTGATGATAAGTTGAAAGGCAAGATTTTGGAGGATGATTTCAATTCCGATTCCGGCTATTTCTTGGATGAGTGTGCTAAATCCGAGTCCGACTTATCGGTTGATTGGCTCAAGAAGAAGAGCTTGAAAAAGAACGAGCTGCTGCAAAAATCGAGCAAGGGTGATGAAGATTATTACGATGATGATGATCGTGATGTCGAATCTCGAAAGAGAAAATATTTGGCTTCTCAAAAAAATCCCGACTGTAAAAAGAGCAAATACGAATGCTACAATTGTAAGAAGGCTTTCAAGTCATATCAAGCTCTTGGGGGCCATAGGCCTTGCCACAAAAGGACGAATGCTTTTTTCGAGAATAGATATGAGAGTGGGGAAAATAGTCCAGACGAGTCTGCGGATTACAGCAAGAAAAAATCGAGCGCTGCTAAAAAGACTAAGGGTACTACTATTAAGGGAAAAGACCATGTTTGCCCTTTTTGCGACAGGGTTTTTAAGAATGGTCAGGCTTTGGGTGGACATAAGAGGTCACATTTTATTATAACAGGTTCTGTTGAGAATGTGAATGTGAATGAGAATTCGAGTCGTGCAGTTAAGGCTGACGAGCCTCGAGGTTTGCTTGATCTTAATCTTCCGGCTCCTGAAGATGATGGGGATAACTAACTAGTTCGGTTATTGTTTTTAGTTTAATTCGAGATAAACAGAGGTATGGTTTGATGCTTGCTGCTGATTCTTTTTAGTTCGAATTCTGTTACTAAAATGTGTCAGAAAATGGTGAACAGTTATTTATTCTTGCATTTTTATGCCTTCGGTTTTTCTTTTTCTCGTTTTATGCTTTGGGATGAGTCGTGAGGACTCGAACGAGGTTGTTTATTGCTCCTTTTCAAGGATTGACTTGGCAATATAGATGGATTTTTGTAGTGATTTATAATTTATTTGGTTGATTTTTTTTTTTATGTTGGTGCTTTTCTGGAGAAAAAAGTTCAATTTGGTGTATGATTTTGAGTGGTTTATGTTGAGGCCCTGGAATTATATAGTTTTTATCTCTTTATCATCACAATAATTGTGCTTCATAACAGATTAGAAAGTCCTTAGGTAAAACCATTCAGTTGTTGAGGAGACAATTAAAAAGTGGTTCAAAGTGCTTGTTAACCAAGCAAAGTTTTTGGTCATGAAACAAGCCTGTCAAAGCAGCTTCTGTCTTCAGATATATTGGTTGCTTGGATTGGAATTGAAGTTACTAACATATTTTACTTAATTTCATTTCGTCTCACTAGTTTATTTTATAAATGATTCATGAAGTTACAAGTAACTATGATCAAATGAAGATTTGGATCTTATGAGCTTCAGGAAAATATGATGAATTCTTGTCCTAATATGCAATTTCTACTGTTGTCCCTTTTTTGTTGACTTGCGAGAACATATACTGATGTAGAGCGTATGTATGAACGGGATAGAACACGATCAATTCTCAAGAGAAATCTCAAATTTCATAACAATCCAGTCTGCCCTCTCTAAAGAGAAGACGATTATTCATATACAGATTATTGCCCTACTGCAAAAGCCCATTAACAAAAGGCCCAACAACTGAAAATAATAGTAATAGCCCAACATTAAATAAAAGATTGAAACGACACTTAATATGCTAGATACGAAGACGGTCATATTTGTTTAAAAATGCTATCGCGGTCTCGTCTCCATCATATACCTATAGATAAAAATTCTATGGAGCCATTCACCACTTAATGTATTGACACTTAAAAGTAGATGGGCCTATTTTGGCATAGCACATGTTACTTAGATGTAGGCTGCATTTTCTCTATATTTGTTATAACTTATAAGCATAACTATGAATTTTGAATAATTATTTGATATATACGAGATAGATAATTTTAACTCATACTTGATCGAGCATATTTTGAAGTACACAAGATGGATAATTTTAGCACTTAACGAGGATGATGGCATAATAATTACTTGATGGGAGGGAAAAAAATGCGTAAAATTTATGTGCCCACTAGTGTACACTATACAAAAGATATGAAACTCTACAATTCTACAAATATTGTAGTGGAGGATGTAATTTCCTCTTTTTTTTTTTAAATAATTATTTTTCCATCATACATTATTTTTAATTACTAGTATGTGGCCGTACATCAAAACAGTTAAATTATAAATTAAAGAAAAAATTATAGTCTCATTACAGAACAATTCCGTCGGGTTTTAAACATATAACGGTTAAAAATACCGAAGGAATGGTTTCGTAACGGGACTGTAGTGTTTTCCATAATATATAACTTAACATTCACCTTCATTTCCTCATGATGAAATACTTTATTTAGTTGAATTGTATTATATTTATTGGAACAAAAATTTCTCAATATTGAAATCAATATTTAATTTCAATAATCAATTTGACTCATAACATGGTCACCCCAGAGGCAACAAAAGTTATGTCTTATTTTTGGACGATTTTTACAAATGATCATAAATTGGTCCATTAGACATGTACAATAACCTAATTCATTAAACCGGTTGATCCAATTAAATTTCATCTTTTTATGGTAAATATAATTAATTTTATGGAATAAAAAATAATTTGTGATTCATATAGTAAATGTGTATAACAAATGACCATATATTACGACTCCAAATAATAGAATGGAAGACAAATTAATTTTTTTATTACATATATATATTTATAAAATAATACATATATAATTTTTAAAATTTTAAAATTAATTAATTGATTATAATTGACATGATGACTCAATACCAACATGAGTATGAACAAAGCAGTGATATAATGCATATTTATTATATTTTTGTAGTATGTTCTTCATAAGTTATTAAATATCATAAACAAACGATCTTCTAATGAATAAAGTGCATTAAAGATAAATTATATGCACATTTTATATCTTCAAACAAAATTCAATAAAATTATATAGATGTATATAAAATTGGTTATAATAATAATAATAATAATAATATATTGTAACAATATTATTATTATATATTGTAACAATATTTTGTAACAATAATAATAATTATTATTATTATTATTATTATTATTATTATTATTATATATTGTAACAATATTTTGTAATTCTGTTTGAGTAATTTTGCTATACAAAATTTGATTTTTAAACTATTGATATCACATCACTAAAAATAAAAATAAAAATATATTAGGTATAGATAAAAAGATTGATTAAAAGTTTTTTTAAAAATTTAATCCATAGATTTAGATCATCATTGATATCATATAACTAAAATAAAAATAAAAGTTTCATATTATAAGATTATTCGCTTTGAGATGTGACATAGTCCATGGTACTAAGTACATTATAAGATTATTCATTTTGAGATGGTGAAGTATGTACGCTCGTAAATAATTTTCAACTATCATCTCGAGGAAAGTTTGTTAAGGTGATCCATAACTAAATTCATCTAATAGGAAGACCGTGGAAGTGTGGAACTATATTTAAGTATTATAAATAAGAAATTATACTATTTACTGTAATTAGTTATCTGTGCATCCAATAACAATAAATTAATTACCATACATATTAAATAATTATTATGTACATCCAATAAATAAATATTAAGCAGGTTAAATAAATAATTCCATTAAACAGGAAAACAAATTAACAAATCTAACTATTGTGGTCATTAAATATAAGTCTCAGACATATAAGGAAATAAAATCAAATCCATGTCGGAATAGTATTTTTCCTCATCCGGCTGACGACTTTCCCATGGACAGGATTTCCACGCAATCTGCTTGTTGAAGCTGCAAGCTCGAAACTCCTGGCTATCTTCTCCGACAAGATGTCCGACCAACCCTAGTTCTTCTTCTCAATGAACAACATGAAGTCGCGCAACAGCAGGTTGATGATCCTTCGTCCACATCGTTGTCTTCTCCGGCAAGGATCTGAGTCCAACCAACCCGTCGCCCGATTGTGGTTACATAAAAATGTGGTTACAAGAATTCAGATATCACAATTGTTGTTACATAAAAATGCTATGTAAAAAATAAAATTAAGTTATATACTGAATATATACTGACTATAAACACAATATATACTGCATCTTAAAAAAAAAACTGAACATATACTGAATATAAACGCAATACATACTACCTATTCAAAAACTTGAGAATTGAGGAAGTGGCGGTTACATTGAATTGAACACCCTAATTAGTAGGATATCTAAATTACCA
>BKCP01006737.1:1207004-1225486 GCA_008636005.1 Striga asiatica | reverse complement strand
TTTGTTATTGGTACATTTTTTATTTTTAATTATTTACTGCTTTTGCATTTAAATTGTGTTGGTGAGAGTGAATGGAGAATAAGTCCATGTGGGACAAAAGTTTACACCTCAGATTTTTATTCCTTGTAATAAAAGGTTGGTCGAACACGGAAACACCAATGGTCGGTTGCTTATTCCAGTGTATCGTTTTGCATTTAAATTATATTTACCGTAATTAGAAAGTTGAAAAAAAATTAATTTAAGTTTTAACTATTATATTTATTAGATAGATAATCTTGTTATCCCCCTTATATATTAATTCAAAACGTGTTAAGTCTAAGTGGCAGACTCGCATGCTTCGGGATTCTATGTGGCAAAATTACATACTTCGTTGCTAGGTTTGGGTAGATAATTTACTTCCAATCTAAAAATAATTATGTTCGGATTATCCATAAATATGTTGATAATTTAATATTATTTCTTATTATAACCATTGAATTATAAATGTATTTTAAAAGTTAATAACTTTTGTATATTTTTATCAGTTTTACATATATAATATATCAAATTAATCATCGTTTGATGAGCTAATAAAATTATTTTTTCAATATTAATTAAAAAAATAAAATTATTTATCAATTAATATATTTAAATTTGAAGGAGTTCTATGATATAAGTTATAAAAATTATTATAATATAATACATATTTTGTAAAAAATGTAAATAAAATTTAGAATAATTTTTTAATTAATTTTAAACTTAAGAATAATTTTTTAACAAGTATTCGTGTAATACACGGGTATTGTACTATTACTATAATAATAAATTTTTTTGAAAAAACAAAACATCTAAATAGAAATAGCTTACCATCCAAGGAATTGTACCACCCAACGGAAGGGCCAAGACGAAACTACTGGTGACGTAATACATTCCACGTCACTCTTAATAAATAAAAAGAGAAAAAGTGCACCTTTTGCAATGCATTTTCCATGTGAAACAAGCGATCCACTTTGTAAAGGAGCAAAACGCATGTCTTTATAATTAGACTAGTACGTAGTCCGTGCGATGTACGGAACATACGTATTAATAAGTTACTTTCACAGAACTTGTTCGTTAAGTAGCTCGCGCGATTCACGGGAGATATTAAATGAGTGGACCATAGGGCTTGTCCGTTCAAGCCTAAAAAAATAGAGTTTGATCATCTATCTTTTTACATCTTTTCATCAACGTCATTTTTTTTGTCGAAACATTAAACCTGAGTCTGGTAGCGCTAGCCCGTAAATTAATTAATATATTATCTCGCTTACATGTTCATAATAATATAAATTTGATTTCATTATATATATTTATTCATTGATATAAGAAAAATAACAATTTTACGTAATCTTGTTCCTCGTATAATACTTATATTATTTCATTATAAAATTTATTGTAGTAAAATGTCATTATTATTATAAGTTATAGATGTAATCTTCTTCTTCTTTTTGTTTTATGTAATTAAAATATTTAATGTATGTTCATATTATTTATTAATGTAATTAATTTAAATTATGTAAATAAATTTAAAGTAAAACATTTTGTACAAACATTTTACAAAATATATACAAATGTTTTTTTAGAATTTAATTCTTTTACAATAAATAACAGCTTTGAAATTCTATGCAATTATTAAAATCGATTAAATCTGCTTAAAACCGATTAAATCTTTATTTATAGGCTTGACATTAAAACAGATTTTATGAGATTATTTTAACTAAACCGATGTTATGAAATAAAACAAATCTATACTTACATTTGACTTTTCCAGCAAAGGTAAAAAAAATGGGTTCTGATTTTTATCCCATAACAAATCTTTAATGTCAAGCTATAAATACCAAAACAAATCTGTAATTAATGTCATTCTATTTCCAGCAAACATTAGTTATCTATACTTATATTAAAAGGTATCCCATTTACCAGATTTAGTATAAAGAAAAGTCAACAACATTTATTGCATTACTATTTCTGTATTATACAATCTATACTTATATAAAAGGAGATTCTATTTACTACATTTACCATCTAGAAAAGTCAGCTGCATTAAATGTCATTACTATTTTGGTATTATAATATTTTATTTATTTAATTGATTTATTTATTTATTTTATTTTAAAAAGGTAAGTATAATAAAAAGATTTTAATAATAAAAAAATCAAATACCAAATAAAAATGTACACTTTGACTTATTTGATTATATTTGGTATTTAATTATACCAAATATATTCCTATTTAGTATTTAAATTAAATACTTACTAAAGTATTTATTTGTTTTATTTGTCAAAGTTAAGTATAGATTTGTTTATATTATCAAATCATAAAAAAATATTAAATCCATATTATAAAAAAAATCATATAATTTTATAAAAATTCTACTACACTATTTAACAATATTTCTTTATTATTATATAATAAAATAATAATTAAATATTATATGGTGAACAACAATAAGTAAAACTGTTACTTTCTCCTATATCAAGGCATAAAGTTATATGCTAAAATTAAATTTTTATTAGTATAAATGTTTTAGTGAGATAATATATTAATTATTTTACAAGCTAGCCCTAACATGCTCATATTTAATGTTTTACAAGATGTAGAAAAAAAACTTATAATAACTCTATTATTTTTTAGACTTAAACGTTGATTAAAAGAGGTAAAAATTCTTAATTTTTTAGACTTAAACGTTGATTAACACCATAGATTGAGAGTTTATATTTAGTAAAATTCCTAATTGTAATAAAAAAATTAATTTTTGCTATATTTTAGAATATCTTTAAATTCATTATAAAAAAAAAAGAAAAAGAACTACAATGAAAAAAGCAAGTCAGCTACATATCAATTTGTTGTACTCCTCAAATCACATTCACAATTTGGCTACAAAGAAAGAAAACTCATTGATTAAAATATTATTTGTCAGTAGTCTTAATGTACAAGAGACTTTAAGACTCCACTTGAATATTATAAAACTTTTATTGAACATTGTACAATTTTCTTGCGTATTATACACTTTTATTGAATGTTGCATCTTATAATATAATATTCTCCAAATAAATATATCTCGTGCTTCACACGGGTCACGTACTATATATATCCCTTACATTTTTCTTTATTCATGTATATAATTATAAGCCTGGATAAATAGCCTTAAAATTGTACACCCCGTGCATCGCACGGGCTCTGTACTAGTTAATACATATTTACAATATGGATATATATATTAGTACAAGAACTTACTATTATTGCAATACATATTTAGAATATGGATATATATATATATATATACAAACATATATATTGATGTGTTCAAATAAAAATTATATTTTAGTTTATGAACCATGAAAACGTATTTTTAAGTATATGTATTTTCTTAAATTATGGTTTACGTTATTTTAATTAAAATTTATTTTTGAACACAACAATACTATATATATATATATATATATATATATATAATGTGTAAATGAATAGTATTACAACTAACATCTTACACAATTAAAAACGTCATTATATACTGACTGTCATACTCTCACGACTCTAAATTAGTGGTAGCTACTTTTAATTAGAATACTACTCTCTTTTACATACAGCAGAAGTTACTAATTGGTTGATTTTACAACAAGATAGTTTATACCGACCACTTTTTACCTGATAGAACTTAAAAGATGAACTGTACTAATACATTGATATTTATTTTCTTTTATAAATTGACCACAAAATACTTTTAACAAAAATAAAGAGTACTTTTTGTATCTCGGCATATATTTTAAGTATATGATTACTAGAAAATCTTTTGTTGATGGTATATTTTTTTTTTTTTAATATAAAAAAGTTCTGATACATCTAGAAAGCCGAAACCAAGATATTAATAAAATCACCTGTAATTATGTAACACCATTAAAGTTCAATTCAGTTTGTATATATTATATAGGCTTTGTAGGCCTCATGATTTGAATACCGAAAGCAATTCAAAGGGATATTTACTTTTGTAACAAATCCAGGAGCTGATCCATCTGAAAAGTTAAAAGTTGCTAGCAAAAGGTAATTAGTATAATTAATTACAATGAGATAACCACGAGGATACGAGTTGGGACAAAATGGAATTACAGATTACGATCTGACGGTCGATGACTGCTATTGTACAACAAATCTACGGCTGAAAATGAATGGCATATAGTGGGGGTATATATTTCGCTGTAGTGCGTGGTTAGGGAAGATCTACAACACATCATGCCCTCTTTATTTAATTACTGTAATTATCGATTATCACACATCAGCATAAAGAGGGAAAATGGTTCATGCACCAATAAAAGGTTTTGTCCCGGATTAGGACATCAAAATGTGACAATTTAGTCGATGGATATAAAATAGGTAGCGTAATGCATTTGTCCCAGATTACCTGAGCTGTAAAAATAGGTAGCGTAATGCATTTGTCCTAGATTACCCGAGCTGTAGGTAGTCAAAATCAGTTAAAATCAATCAAAATTGATTCTGAATTAAAGTGGTTATTTTAAATAAAATTGATTTAAATTGATCATGAGTTAAAAGTGATTATTTTGAATAAAGTTGATTGAACGATTCTTTTATGGCTAAATAATTAATTTAGATTAAAATGAACTATGTAGAAAATTCTACATTTCGACTAGATATTTGATATAGCACATAGGAGTGGCTCGGTGAACCGGGCAGAAGCGAGCTTGGCCCAAGAACCAGGAGTAGCTAAGATGATGGGATTAGAAGCACCTCGGCTTAATATTAGCTGGGCTGGTAGTACCTCAGCTTAATAGCAGCAAGGCTGGTAGCAAAGCTTGAGAGCGTTAGTAACTCGGGTTAATAGTAGCTGGGCTGGTAGTAGCTCGGGTTAATAGTAGCTAGGCTGGTAGCAAGGCTTGGGAGCGTTAGTAGCTCGGTGTAACGCAGTAGGGGGTCTTTTAAGGAAGGGTCGGCCTGTGGTGATGCTTTATAACCAGCTAAGAGTAGAACTATGAAGGCAGTTATGAAAGGTAGTCCACGAGGGACACGTGTAGAGCGGGGATTAAAAAGGGATAAATGATCCGATGGAGGAGCAAAGTGTATCGAGGAAGCTAATGACTCCATATAAATACGTAAAATAGGAAAGAAGGTAAGGTTAATCACACCCTATACCCTAAACACTTCATATAGTTATACACAACTTTTCAGCATCTTTACTGACCTGATCATCGGAGGTTTAACGCCGGGAGGTGCAGGTCTCTGGGGAGCAAGGTGGTCTAGGAGCGTTGGAAGGTCGGTTCGAGTTGTGAGAGCACATCAGTATTCGTGCAATATTTATTTTCTCAAAACTGATTTTTGGCGAATGATAAATACATTATTAAAGTTAACCATTAATGAACACGTAAATCGTTGGTTGCGGGATTCGAAGGGTCTAGAGTCATTTCCCATATTGAACTCTTAAATAGAATTATCTCTTTTTATTATAATAAATAGAGTAGGAGAAGACAACAAAATCAACAAAGTTATGCACCAAGTGTTGGTGATAACTTCGGTCACATGTGCCCCGTCGCCCGACCGGCCGGCTCGAGCTCGGGCACGGGCCTAGGTCTGGGACTTGGGACTTGGGTTTAGGTCCTTGGTACTTGAAAATTGGTGTAGTGCCCTCTTACTTATCTCTTAGAAAACTCTAAGTTATCATAATATATTTGAACTTTTTAAAACATTTAACTTCTAAACTCTTCTAGGGTACAACTGTGAAACCTCTTCTACTAAAACTTCGCGGAACTACTTTTCTTTTTAAACTTAACATAAGCCGCTCACTTAAGTATTTAGATGAACTCTCTCATTCCAAAACTTACTTTCATGCATGCTCAATTTATAAAACTTAAATAATTAACTTAACTTCGTAAAACATCTCAAGTTTTTAGACAAATATCCAAACTACATAATAAACTGAACAAGTCTGAAAAATTGTCTCAAAGTCATAAAAACCACTTGTCTTAAGCTTTATGAAATAACAACTAATATATATGGGTGACCACTTCACATACAGTGCCCGACCAACTCGTTTAACCTGAAAGGTGGGAAAATAAGAGGGGTGAGCAAACCACTAGCTCAGTAGGGAAACATACTACGTGATGATTCAGTATAATAATTGATACCATAACATTAGCATGAACATGAATAAATTGGTCTCAACTGTCTCAACTTACTCTCCGTCGGGAACGGGGTTAATGCCCAACCGCACAACGAGAGTCTATCTTATGTGTACACACCTTAACTGGCGGGACCTGGGTTACTGCCCAACCAC
This sequence comes from Striga asiatica, assembly GCA_008636005.1. NCBI lineage: Eukaryota > Viridiplantae > Streptophyta > Magnoliopsida > Lamiales > Orobanchaceae > Striga > Striga asiatica. The sequence continues at coordinate 1,219,188 of BKCP01006737.1, read as the reverse complement.
ACACCGAGAGATCTAACTAAATGCCCCGCTCAGGCATAATACTTATATAACATACATCAATCATAATATCATGCGATTATAAGGAATATGACATAGCACAGAATCCCTACCTCAAAAAGCGGATGAAGATATGCTAGATGCTCAATGAAAAGCTCGAAGGCTTGACTCCTCGAAGTCTACAATTTAAGAAATTTATTTTATATAAATAATCTCATTTCCTTAATATTAGTTCAAATGATTTGCTAATTAATTTAATTAATATTGAGGCTCTCGGCTAAAGCTCGACTTAGTTAAAATAAGGCTCGGCTAGAATTTTTTTTGAACTTAAGAATAAAGGTTCGGCTCGAAATGGGTTCACCAGCACACGGCTCGACTACTGGCCACGCTCGGCCACTGCTGGCTCAGTACAGGGTCTGGCTCGGGCTGACCGTACAAGGCACGGTCGCCTGGGTTGCAGTTGACACAGGTTGCTTGGGCGTTGTCTGCTCGTCGTGACCTGGCGCTGCCCTGTCTACAGTCGCTGGGAGACCTTGATCTTTGGCGCTGGGCTGCTGGCTTGCTCGCTACTGGTCTACTGCGGATCTAGGGACCGCACGCTGGCCTGGGACGTCTTGTGCATACTCGAAAATGACGGGGACGACGCTCGCGCGCGGGTCAACGGTGTCTGCTGCACAGCTCGAGGCGAACGACAGCACTGCGATGATGCACGCCAGTGACTCGTGGGCTAATTCAAACATGAACTTAATTGTTCTCATTTCTCTATCAAAGTTTATTGGAAAAAGTGTAAAGGGGCGGCTAGGCTGCGCCGCCCCAATTGATTAAAAAAAAAAAAATTAATTAATGAAAGTTAGGCCAATTTGGCCTAATTTCAGCCGCCCCCCTCATCTCAATTCCCTATAAATAGGGATGTTCGGGCAGAAGGTAAGACACAGAAGAAAAAAGAAAAGAAAGAAAGAAGAGATAGAGAAAAAAAATATTCGGTCCAAAAGAATATTTGAGGGATAAAAATATTGGTGTAAAATTAGAGAAAAATTATCAAAGAGATAATTTTATTCCTATTTTTAAGTGCTCAATTCTCGACTTCGTTCTAGTTCGCCGGAGCTCGTAAATCTGGTGTACTACAGATTTAGAGACGTTTGCTGTTGTATCTTTGGGGAAGTTACGCCTGAACCGTTAGCTGCCACACGGGGCGTATTCTTCTTGCAGAAAGAGTTTTACTCGCCTCAGCTATAATTTTTTCCGTATTATTTTTTTAGTTCTAATTTATTTTGAGTTGTAATTTATTTTTTTCAGTTCGATTGTAATTTTCTAATTTTTAGATTATTTGTAAGAACTGAAAAATACATATCAGTTCGTAGGATTCCCGTGTGTTTTAATACCCAATTTTTTAACAATTGCAAGAAGAATACTGTCATCCTACTGAACTGATGGCTTCCACCGGAGAAGGTTCTCAACATCAGCATCCGATCAACCCGGTTGTCAATAATCCGGTACGAGCTGTCCATGTCCCCACTGATGAGAAGCCCGAAAAATTCAACGGGCTAGATTTCAAGAGATGGCAACAGAAGATGCGCTTTTACCAAACCACCTTGGGTTTGGAAAAGTACCTGAAGGACGATCCTCCAGTAATTGATGAAAATGAAACCAATGTTGAACTACGCAATGTGTACGATGCTTGGATGCAAGGTAATTACCTTTGCTGTAACTATGTCCTGAACAGACTTAGTGACGAGTTGTACAATGTGTACAGCTCGGTTGGTTCTGCCAAAGAGCTTTGGGCTGCTTTGGAAAAGAAGTACAAGACCGAGGATGTCGGGGCGAAGAAATTCGTCGTCGGAAAATTTCTTGACTTCAAAATGGTTGACACAAAGACCGTTGTGTCACAAGTGCAAGAATTCCAACTCATCTTGCACGATATTCCTGCTGAGGGAATGTCTCTGAGCGAGTCATTCCAAGTTGCTGCTGTGATTGAGAAACTGCCGCCGGGTTGGAAAGACTTCAAGAACTACCTCAAACATAAGGAAATGAGTCTTGAAGACCTGGTGGTTCGTCCTCGTATTAAGGAAGACAACCGTAATTCATCGGCGAAGACTCCGATGATGGAAGCTCGTGCTAATTTGCTGGAGCAAGGCAACTCGAGCAAGAGAAAGTCCCTTGACAAAGGGAATCTGCCCGGTAAGGTTTGGAAATTTATAGGTACTTGCTACAACTGCAGAAAGTCGAACCATATGGCGAAAGACTGCAAGAGGCCAAAGAAGGTTGTGCCAAAGAAAGGTAAACCGAGTACCCTTGTGGCTGAACATGGCCCCGTGCCGGGTGAACTGACCGACTTTGATATGTCGGCTGTGGTGTTTGAAGCCAATATAGTGGATAACCCAAGGGAGTGGTACATCGATACTGGTGCCACTCGTCATGTGTGTTCCGATAAGGAGGTATTTTCTGAATACACTCCTGCTAAGAGTTGGAAACTTTACATGGCAAACTCCGCCACGGCTGATGTGGCTGGAGTGGGCACTGTGGTGCTGAAGCTGACTTCTGGAAAGGAGTTAAAGCTTAAGGATGTTCTGCATGTCCCAGACACCCGTAAGAATTTGGTCTCCGGATCTCTTCTTCTTGAGCATGGATTTAGGCTGGTATTTGATGCTAAGAAGTTTGTTCTTAGCAAGTTTGGAACTTTCCTTGGTCGTGGCTATCTCGACAAGGGTATGTTCAAAATGAATGTAATGGCCAAGAGCCGTGTAACCGTTGATAATGAAAAGCCTATTTCTGTTTATACCGTTGAGTGCTCTGATTTATGGCATATTAGATTGGGACATGTAAATATAAATGCGATTAAACTGTTGATGAATTTAGAATTAATTCCTAATTCTAAAATTGAATCACATAAGAAATGTGAAATATGTGTTGAAGCAAAAATGGCTAAGTTGCCTTTTCACTCGGTGGAAAGGAGTACTGAACCATTAGGCTTAATCCATACTGATGTATGTGATATGAAAAGTGTGCAAACAAGAACCGGTAAAAAGTATTTTGTAACTTTTATCGATGATTGCACAAGATTTTGCTACTTATACTTGTTAAGAAACAAAGACGAGGCTGTGGAAGTTTTTAAAATCTATAAGATCGAAGTTGAAAATCAACTCGGCAAGAGGATTAAAATAATCCGAAGTGATAGGGGTGGGGAGTATGTAGCTCCTTTTGAACAAATATGTTCTGAATATGGCATAATTCATCAAACGACGGCCCCTTATTCTCCACAGTCGAACGGTGTTGCTGAACACAAGAACCGTACGTTAAAAGAAATGATGAATGCCATGTTGATAAATTCAGGATTACCCCAAAACATGTGGGGGGAAGCTGTTTTAACAGCAAATCATATCCTGAATAAAATACCACCTAAAGGGAAAGATGAGACTCCTTACGAATTATGGAAAAATCGTAAACCGTCTTATAAATACCTGAAAGTGTGGGGTGTTTGGCTAAGGTTTCAGTACCTGAACCAAAACAAATGCAAATCGGGCCAAAGACGGTCGATTGTGTATTTATTGGATATGCGTACAATAGTACAGCATATAGATTTCTGGTTCATAAATCAGAAAATCTAGAGGTATCTGTTGGTACCACGATTGAGTCAAGGAATGCTATATTGTTTGAGAAGGTTTTTCCTATGAAGGAAAGGGCAGAATCTAGTTCTAATAAACGAACTTATGAAACTGCTAGTGGTTCTGTACCAGAGGGTACTGCTGAAGAACCGAGACGTAGTAAAAGGGTAAAAACGGTGAAAACGTTTGGACCTGATTTTATTACGTACATGTTGGACGATGAACCGACTTCCATTAAGGAAGCTCTGTCCAGCCCAGATGGACCACTCTGGGAAGAAGCTGTAAATAGCGAAATCGAGTCCATTATGCAGAACCATACTTGGGAGTTGGTTGATCTCTCTGATGGTTGTAAACCTTTAGGATGCAAGTGGATCCTAAAGAAGAAATATAAAGCTGATGGATCGATTGATAAGTTTAAAGCACGATTGGTGGTCAAAGGCTTCAAACAAAAAGAGGGGTATGATTTCTTTGATACCTATTCACCAATTACGCGTTTAGCGTCGATAAGAGTGCTTCTCTCGATTGCTGCGTTGCACAATCTTGAGATTCACCAAATGGATGTCAAGACGGCATTTTTGAATGGTGAATTGGAAGAAGAAATATACATGGAACAACCTGAAGGGTTTGTTGCACCTGGACAAGAGAGAAAGATGTGTAGATTGATCAAATCCTTGTACGGACTGAAACAAGCTCCGAAACAATGGTATTTGAAATTTGATGACGTGATGTTGTCAAATGATTTCAAAATCAACGAATGTGACAAATGTGTTTATGTGAAGGGTACATCAAATATATTTGTGATTATATGTCTATATGTAGACGATATGTTGATCCTGGGGAGTAGCCATGAAGTGATCATGGATACGAAAAGAATGTTGAAAAGAAATTTCGACATGAAAGATATGGTTTTGGCTGATGTTATTCTTGGAATAAGAATTATCAGGACCCATGATGGAATTGTCTTGTCACAATCTCATTATGTAGAGAAAGTGCTCAAGAAATTTGATGCCTATGACGGTGCACAATCTAGGCATATGTGTAAGACACCCCTTGATCTTAGTATAAATCTGGTAGCCAATAAAGGTCAACCATTGGCTCAGAAGGAATATTCACGGATAATAGGGAGTCTGATGTACTTGACGAATTGTACACGACCAGACTTGGCCTACACGGTGAGTAAGTTGAGCAGATTTACGAGCAATCCCAGTCATGAGCACTGGAATGCTTTGAGAAGGGTACTTAAGTACTTGAGGTACACCCTTGAATACGGGCTAAAATACTCGAGATATCCAGCCGTACTTGAAGGGTACTGTAATGCAAGCTGGTTATCAGAATCGAGGGATTCTCACTCCACTAGCGGATATGTTTTCTGCATTAGAGGAGGTGCATTTTCGTGGAAATCCACAAAACAACTGTGTATAGCTCAGTCAACGATGGAATCGGAGTTCATCGCTTTAGATAAAGCTGGTGAAGAAGCCGAGTGGCTTAGAAATTTTTTATCCGATATTCCATGTTGGGATAAGACTTTGCCGCCTGTGATGATTCACTGTGATAGTCAAGCTGCTATAGGTAGGGCGCAAAGCAATTTGTATAACGGTAAGTCTAGACATATTCGTCGTAGACATAATACCGTACGCCAATTGATCTCAAATGGTATGATTTCCATTGATTATGTGAAGTCTAAGGAAAATTTGGCTGATCCTTTGACGAAAGGATTGAATAGAGATCTATTGGTAGTTTTGCTAGAGGGAATGGGCTTAAAAATCCACAATGTAAAGAATGATCATAGTGGTAATCCTACCATGCTGAGTGGAGATCCCACGAACTTGGTTCAAAGGGAAAACTAAGCTATGAAAATTCAGTTGAGCACTTGGAACATATGAATGTCCAGAGCTATTCCCTAGAGCACTCCAAGTGCAAGATGACCTGTTGATTGTGGTGAGGGTAAGTCATGAGGACTTTTAATGAATCCCTAACCTTGTAAAGGTAGAGTATGACATGATACTCTTGATTGGGAGGTCACCTATATAAGTGTGAAGTGTGGGCCGCTTCGAATGTAAGTTACTTATGAATCTAAAGTGTTGTCCATGGCCAAAACGGACACAACGATAGAACGGAATGGAGTTAAGACTCTATTGTGTAAATATCATTGTCTCGGTGTACACTATGGAGGAATAGTTCAAGGCATTATATCCACTAGTCCGCCAGTGCATCCGATGATGTTTACAAAGAAAGGTTCAAAGCCAAAAGCAACCTTCTCTGATGCAATAGAGTTTTGTGAGGATTGAGCACATAGTATATTATATTTAATTTACATTTTTGTGGGGGATTATTGGAAAAAGTGTAAAGGGGCGGCTAGGCTGCGCCGCCCCAATTGATTAAAAAAAAATAATAATGAAAGTTAGGCCAATTTGGCCTAATTTCAGCCGCCCCCCTCATCTCAATTCCCTATAAATAGGGGACGTTCGGGCAGAAGGTAAGACACAGAAGAAAAAGGAAAAGAAAGAAAGAAAAGATAGAGAAAAAAAATATTCGGCCCAAAAGAATATTTGAGGGATAAAAATATTGGTGTAAAATTAGAGAAAAATTATCAAAGAGATAATTTTATTCCTATTTTTAAGTGCTCAATTTTCGACTTCGTTCTAGTTCGCCGGAGCTCGTAAATCTGGTGTGCTACAGATTTAGAGACGTTTGTCGTTGTATCTTTGGGGAAGTTACGCCTGAACCGTTAGCTGCCACACGGGGCGTATTCTTCTTGCGGAAAGAGTTTTACTCGCTTCTGCTATAATTCTTTCCGTGTTATTTTTTTAGTTCTAATTTATTTTGAGTTGTAATTTATTTTTTTCAGTTCGATTGTAATTTTCTAATTTTTAGATTATTTGTAAGAACTGAAAAATACATATCAGTTCATAGGATTCCCGTGTATTTTTATACCCAGTTTTTTAACAAAGTTTAATTCAAATCTTGAGATTTATTTTCTAGAATTTTAAGTAAATTCTTGGGACAAGAGTTAAAAGGATTTTTGAATTAATTTATTTCCTTTCTTCTTGGAATTAAGTATTAAGAGAACTCTGCTTTTGATCGAAGGCTCGACGTAGGTTTGCTTGGAGTCTTCTCGGTCAGGTGCTCTCGGACTGATCAGTTGCTGCTCTCTTGCACTCTCAGCCGGGTGTCCACAAGTCTCTCTAATCCTGCTCGCTCGGCCGTGCTCGGATTGTTCTCGGCCTGGTCGCTCGAGCTCGCCGGGAAAAATGCTCTCGGTGCGTGAAATTGTCGAAGGAAAAGATTTGAAATTTTTGGGAGGATTTTGAAAATATTTTTGCTTGGAAACTAGATGATTTGAAAGGTTGATCTTTTACCTTGAATGTCTTAACAGCTCTAGGGGGAGGCACCATAGGCCCATGCCTAGGGTCTCCAATTTTTAGGGGCCTTAATTTTATTTTTTTTTTAGTGTTTACGTATTTGTGTTTAGTTTTGTTTATTTACACAAATAAAGGGGCTAATGGCTAAATATGAACTTAGTCCATTACACAAATCAAGAGACTAATTAATGAAGAGGCTAATAGCAAAATATGTACTTTGTATAGGAATTTGAGGCCCTAAATATTTCATTTGTTTTCTTATGATGTTCGGTCAGAACAATTTGTGTGAATAAATATTCTTTTCTGTAATATAATTTTATTTTCTCCTCTTTGTTGTCTTTGTGACTGCTTGAATGCAATTTATAATTTATTAAAGGTAATTTTTCAGAGGTCTAGAAAAACAAGAAAAAATATTTTTTTCAATTATTATTTATTTAATAGTCTTTTGAAATTAGATTTTTTTTCTTATATGATTTTATCTACAAATAGCCTACCACGCAAGTTCAAATCGAGAAATTCGAAAAGGTAAAATTTGTCTAGAGCCTCCAAATTTCTGGAGACGGCTGTTAACCACAACAGTTGAAATTCAAAGGTAAGGAATCAGTTACAAGGCTGAATTCAAGGGAGTCTTGGAGGTTACAAATGGCTAATTAAGGAAAGAATGCATGCTTTACTTTTTCTTCCAAAATGGCCGATTCTTTGTGTGAATTTTGCTTGGAATACTTGGACAAAAATGGTTGGAATTAAGGGCTCTCTTGGAGGTTACAAATGAGCTACTTATGGTAGGTTGACGCTCATGAAAATGGAAGTTATCATTTGATTCAAAATGATCGTTTCTTCTTTTTGCTATGGCCGAGCTTTCCTTGACATTTACGTTGGTTTTGCAACGACTCAAAAACCAAATGGAACTAATGTTGATCTCCACCTTTAAATGCCTTAGTTTTTTAATTTTAAAATTTATTTGAATGATTTATTTCACAAGTGTTAATAATATTAAGGGTTTATAATCTTCATGACTTATTCTTCCTTTTCTATAAATACTTTGATAATAAATTAATAAGCTTATTTGATTTAGTCGAGCTAAACTTTTAAATGAAATGAGATATGTTTATGCATAAAAATGAATTTTGCCATTATTAAAAGAACGAGGCACTACAATTGCACTGTGGGTTTGACTTGAGAGACTTTGGACGGTCTGGGCCGGTGCCGGGCTTGGTGCTTGGCTCAAGCCCCTATAATTTTTTTGCTACAAATTTATATGCAAAATTGCGACTCAAAATAAAATTCAAACCTAGTTGGATTTGGACTTGGGTTTTGACCCAACCAATGTGACAGGTTCACTGAACCTAGACTTGTGTTATATTTCACCTGACTATTTCGGTGGTTATCTAGTGGAGTGAAACACCTGAAAACATGACTAGGTTATTTTATGCCCATTATAGCAGCCATGATTGGGTTGTTACCTGCCTTTAGTGGCAGCTGAGTGGTCAATCCCTACGTGACTGGAAGTCCTATAAATAGGACATGGTAGAGACATAAACACAACACAATATCATCTGCATCCTTGCATTCTCTCATAGCCTCATGTATATACATTCTGCTCAATTTTCAGCTTCGTTCAAGTTCGACGGAGCTCGAAAGTCTGGTGTGCTACAGTATTTGAGATGTCAGTCGTTGTATTTTTTAGAACGAGACAACCGAACTAGTCAGCACATTACGGAGCGTATTCGTTTTGCGGAAAAGACAATATTCATCTCGCCTATTGTCTTGCCGTTCTCTGTTTGTAATTTTATTTTCTATTTTTTGTTCAATTTGTGAAAAGTGAATTATACACTACAATTCCTAGGATAATATGCAATTGTAACAAATAACTTATGCGAACCTAGAAAGATTTATTGGATAATATGCAATTGTAACAAATAACTTATGCATGAACCTAGAAAGATTTATTGCGCTGCTTTCAATGCACTTTTTCATCGCTCTGCGGAAACTTCAATTGGAAAATCATTAATTTTCATAAGAGTAAAACATTAGAAGAAATGTGGTTAGAATATTCATTAGAGTCCAACTAAAATTTTAAGTGAATTTTTACAATATTTTAGTGTATTATCTTCGTTAAAATGTTCATTGGAAATTTCCAACAAAACCGATAACAATAAACTATTGTAGAAATTTATGTTACTATAGTTTTCTATTGAATTTTGAACATACAAAAAAACTGACATTTTTCTAGAGAACACCATCTATAGTTATATTTTGCTTGAGAAGTATTTTCCTTAATAATAAATATAATATAAATAACCCGACCTTGTAGGTGTTTCATTTTTTATTTTTTTTTTCCTTAAGTGGACATTGACATTTAGCATATAAGCGTCACCACCTTTTGAAATTAAAAAGTTGAAGTCAGATTTCACTACCAGTTTTATAAGATAAATGCATCCACTTTAAATGTGTCAAAATTTAAAATTAGTCCTATAATTTGATAAAGTCCAGTTTTCCACTCCGTCATTAACCACTTCCAAACTAAGTCCACTAATTTGATAATTTAATCAAGAGACAATTATTCCATGTACTAACAGAACATTATATATTGCATAACCAACACCAGGAGAGAGGCACCGCAGATAAGATTAGGGCTTTCAATCGATTCGATTTGGGGGAAAATGGCTTTAGGAGGGAGAAAAGTTGCTATTTGTAATCCCTACTCAGGATTATCGATACATTAAGCTTTGTGTTTTTTATTATCTCAATATGATATAACTATGTACGGACATTGTTGTTTCTATTTGGTTGGATGGCATTTTTTGCATTTTCATAACATGTCTTCAATTAAACGAGAGCTCTTTTCTTTTTTTTCTCCAATGCATGCCTTAATTAGACTCAGAAAAAATCTCCATGCCCTTGATGATAATCATGCTTCACAAAGTATTTTTTAAATCTATACTCGTATAAAAAGTCATCCTATTTACTAGAAATAGTAGGCAAAAAAGTCAAAGGTAATTAATGTTTGCTGGAAATAAAATGATATTAATTACAGATTTGTTTTGGTATTTGTAGGCTTGATATTAAAGATTTGTTATGGGATAAAAATCAAAACCGATTTTTATACCTTTGCTAGAAAAGTCAAAGGTAAGTATAGATTTGTTTATATTATCAAATCATAATAAGATATTAAATCCATATTTTAAAAAAAATCATATAATTTTATAACAATTCTACTACACTATTTAATAATATTCCTTTTTTATTATATAATAAAATAATAATTAAATATTATACGGTGAACGACAATAAGTAAAATTGTTACTTTCTCTTATATCAAGGGATAAATTTATATGCTAAAATTAAATTTTTATTAGTATAAATATTTTAGTGAGATAATATATTAATTATTTTACCAGCTAGCCCTAACATGCTCATATTTAATGTTCTGGCTAAAAAACAACGCTGTTTAAAAGATGTGGAAAAAAATTTATAATAACCCCATTGTTTTTTAGACTTAACGTTGATTAAAAGAGGTAGAAAATAAATAATAACTCTATTATTTTTTAAACTTAAACGGACAAGACTGTGAAAATAACTCATTTAATACCTAAGTCCCGTGCATCGCACGGGGTACGTACTAGTTTTGATCAAAATCAGTACACTGACAAATCCAAATTCCCTACAAAAAAATAAAAATAAAAATAAGCAAATAAATAAATAAATGTTGGGCTTCCGTAAACAGCTCGCACAGACCTCGGCGGGCCCCACGAACCCCTTCGACTTTGACCCCGAATCCGACAACCGCAAGAGCAAAACCGCCAAGCGTAAAACTTCCTTCGAGCCATCACTCCTAATCCCAAAAAACGATGATGACTATTTCGGGCGTGGGCCCACTTCGCAGAAAAACGAGGTAGAGAGCATAGAAATTTCATCATCTCCCAGATTACGCTAATTTGCTTGTGTAAATGGTTTTGTTCGTTTGGCTGGTACCAAAAGTTTGCTTAAAGTTCTGATCTTAATAATTTTTCCCATATATTCTTTAATCTTATATGAAACATAGAAATTTCATAGTTTCTACAACTTTTATTTCTTATATATATTACTTGCCTAAGTTGCTTATAAGTAGTATGCATGACTGATAAAAGTTGTTGTCATACAGGCAAAACAAGGCTCTTGATCATCTTGAAGATGATGTAGACGAACTGAACTCTCCAACCAACGTGCACGTCGAGTGAAATGGTTGTATAGAAAGCTACAAGCAATTTGCAACACAATTGTTTATTTTGTACCTTGTTTACGCCAGCCTCTGTGTTATTCTTGAGGAGATGTTCTCTGTATACAAGAGAAGCTTTTAATCCTAGAATCAATCTGTAATTTTTTGTTTTCTTGATTTTAATACAACCAGAAAATAGTCGAGCAAACCTGTTGTAATTGTATATATGCTTTGTGTGTTTACCTGTCGGTGGAGGAATTTTTCGAACAAATTCCTTTGTCACCACTTGTCAAATCAGGTGAACTTATCTTCTCAATTTGCAGCAGTTGTTTTTGTTTTCATCACATTTAGCCCTATGTTTTTAATAAAAATAGATATTTATGAGTTTTTCATCAAAATCGAGCTTCCAAGAAATGAAGACGGACTTGGCTTCCAAAAACTGAAAGGTTATATCCATGAATCAAATGCCCTATTTCACCAGCTCAGATTACTCAACCAAATTACAAAACAGAGAGCACAGGATAAGCATCAGGGACTAAACAAGTTAGAAGATGACAAAGAAAATAGCGAAATTCGACTAACATAGGGAACCGATGAAACATGAAAGCCATAAATCAGAACTCTGAGTGAAACGTAGGTATTTGTCACGGAGTGCGCTAATTGTAGTACGAACTAAAACAAAAATGCGGAAGCAATAAATCGAAGATTTAAAAACTCTTCAGGGAAGCGTCCCACTTCCCCTCAGAGCTCTTTCATTGATAAACCGTTTGTGCACACTTGTATAGTTTGGACTTACACGACTCGAACTCCCTTCTAGCCTAGCCACAACTACACACGATTCTATCAACTACTTCTCCGACCACGTCCCGTGGATTTTACCTCTCGAATCCCTCGAGCTAAAGACAGTACTTAATCACTAAGCACTGATCACACAAGTGTTTGAATGAAAAACAAAGAAAAGAAAACAAAACAGACTTCAGTTCTTCGATGACGTAAGAACACCGAAAACTGACCAACGAAAATAA
>BKCP01006737.1:1187613-1206440 GCA_008636005.1 Striga asiatica | reverse complement strand
ATAAGAATGCTTACATTGATACATTCTCAAGAATTCACGCCTCCTCATTTTTCACAGCCGTCCACCTCATCCCGAACCCACCTTCCCTCACCGCACGCGAGACAAACCCCAAAACATAACCCACAAAACCCCCCAAAACCAATACGCTCCCCACCATAACATACCACGACGCTGCGGGCGGGCCCCACTCACGTCTTGCAACAGCACCACCACCACCATTACCACCACCACCAGCCCGCCCGTCAAAAACCCGGCCCGAACCCAATATCTCCACAACATCATGCACCTCCCCATCATGATTCCCCACATACGACACCGTGAGCTTCTCCCTATCCGCAAACAGCCTCACGTACCCAAACTCCCCCCCACGATACATCGACCTCACGGGCTGCGGGAAAATCGGGTCGTTCGGGTGATCGGGCCTCGGCTCCCAAACGGGCTGCCAGTCCTGGCCCGCCATCCCGATCACCATATGCACCGGGCCCGATTCTCCGCACGTAAAATTCCTCATCGGGCAGAAACGTTCGTACCTGTGCACGTGGCCCCACAGCGCGAGAGTCACGTTGTTTCTCACGAGAAGAGGCTCAATTTTCTCGAGCAGCCTCTCGTTAAAGGGCTTATCCCTCGTCTCGCGGCTCGTCGTGTACATGGGCCGGTGACCCTGCACGACCACGTAAGGAGTTTTGACCCGATTAACCGACTCCAAGTCGTTTTTCAAGAATTCGTATTGTTTGCTCCCAGGAAGGAAATTAGTCTCGGTCGACAAGTAAACGAAATGCACCACTCCAAAATCAAACGAGTAGTAGAGGTTTCGGGTTGGCGGGGCCCGCGTGCCCGTGGGCTCGGATGAGTTTCCGGGCATGAGGAAGCGGAGGCTGTAAGGGACCCCACACTCGCCGCCGCCGTCTTTGCCGTAAACCGAGTATGACCATTCGGGCTTCCAAGGCTGAGACGGCCAGTCGTATTCGTGATTGCCGATGCAGACGTGGTAAGGGGCTCGGGAGGCGACGGGTTCGATTTGGTTGAAGAAGTTGTCCCAAAGCCAGGAATAGCCGCGGGCGTAGCTTATGTCACCTACGTGTGAGATTAAAGCGGGCTTGTCGCCGATGGCGTCGATGTCGCGGTTTATCCACTTGATGGTCGAGATGCTTTCTTCTTGTGTGCGGACGAAGGTCGAGTAGGGTGTGGCGGTGCCCATGTCGCCGAATAGGAAGGCTATTGTCTCGGTTGAGTCCTTGATTGGGGATATGAAGGTGTGTGTGGAGCTCCAGCCACCGGAATCACTACCGACCTGCCATGTGTATATGTTGACATAAGACTTGAGTAGTTAGGTGTCGTGGATCGACATGTAACAAGGGACTTTTTTAAGAAGCTGGAGGACTGTTTTTAGAAGGACAGAGCAACAATGGAGGGTAACATTCATTATCTTCTCTCTAATTTGTGGGCCTTAATCATAAGTGGTGGCATTTGAATAAAAGTGGTGCATAAAAAGTAACAACTGAAATGCTGGCATCTGAATAAATTATAAATGTACTGAATTTATTCAATGACGCCCTAATATTAGATCCCATATTTATTCCCAGAAATCAAGGGAAACTTATCCCAAAGCCATTTCCATGTCAACTTGCAAAATATTACAGAACTTGGCATAATTACAGATTACCTTGAAGTTCAGCTCAATTACTGTAAAACTACAGTTAACTTTCACAATCACAACTCTTAACTGAGATGCATTTACTAACAAATAACCTCTGTTTCAGTGATTGAACTATGAAACAGAACTGAATCTTTCCATTAATTAGACTTATCTTTCATAATTAGCCTTAAAATTTGAATGAGAGGGATAATTATTACCTGATAATAGTACCTCTTTCCTTCCTTCAAATCCAACATCACACCATCATGGATAAACCCAGGGTCCCTCCACCCCACGCTCTCATTGGCCGGCGCATCGCACATATCTTCCCTCTCGTACCTCGATACCCGGGTATTCACGACCTGAATCAGTTTATCCCGGGCCAAGCCGTACCTCACGGAATTATCTTTCCCGTCGTGCGTCACGAACATGACCCGCATCTCCCCATCCCGGCCCGTCAACGCCAGATGAATCTGCTCGGGCCCACGGCCTGGTTCGAATCGGATCGTTTCCGATTTTGCCAGGAGATGCTTGGTCCCCGGCAGAGGGTTGTGATCGTGGTCCTGCTTTTTCGGGTTGATTTCCGACTCCGTCCAGTGGAAGATCCGGAACTGGTAATCGGATCTCAGGTTGATCAACGGGAGCGTAATGGAGCCCGACCCGGACGGCCATCCGGGCGAGGACGAGAGGAAGATGTAGCCGATGAAGTCTGCGTGCGAGGAGTTCGAAGGTGAGTAGATGCCAAGCCAATCAAGCTTCGACGGGGAGTCAATGCCGGACCATCGGATCGTGATCGGGTCGCTGGATTTGGGAATGGATCTCGAGCTCACAGTAATGGCGACCGGCGATGCGGACAAGGATCGGACGAGGAAATGGAAAATTGTTGCTAGAACAGGAATTACCTTCAATGGGATCATGATTTCTTGGCTGTTGATGATAAATTTGTGGGGGGATTGGAAGTGTGAATCTTCCTAATATGGATTGTGTTTTGGGGATTTATGGTGGTCAATCGCCATTGCGTGGAAAAACAGCTCTGGAAGCTATATCTTTTCAAAAGGGGCCGCTTGTTGACAATTGTTTATTTTCAATTTTCATTGTTTTCGGCGACCAGGATAATATTAATTAATAAAGTTATGGAGGTTGATACTGTGCAAATAATGAATGATCGATCAACGTTTTTTCTTTTTTCAGAACTATAGGAGAAATATATTAACAAAGAACAAAGACTGAATACAACGAAGAAACTCCCTAAACTCAAGAATTAAAAAGAAATTTGCTCCTTTAGCTCATACATTTGAGGGGTAATTCGCGATTGAGTTATTCTCCATAGTAGGCTTTTGATACTCAAAGGAGTTTTTCAATGGACCAAGAAGGAAGCACGAGAGGCTAGTTGACAAATCAAGTTGAAAAAAACGGCGCTCGCGGCTACCGTGTACTTCATTTAGAATGCGAGAAATAAGTTGATTTTTGAAAATGAATCCGAACCCCCGAGTCTAGTAATCCGTAAGATCCAAACTCATATTTATCGTAGAATTTTTGTGTTGTATCTGAATATGCTTGCCGAATATGAGAGGAAAGCCCTTAGAGTATAGGCTTGTCTCTTTCTTAGAAAACTTGACGGTTGTCTTTCTGTCTTATTTTGGGACCTGAGTGAGCAACCGACCTATTGTTCCGCTCTTAGACTTATTATATGTGAGTCAGGAGCCAAGCTTATGGTTGCCCATTGCACTTTTGTATGTCATTTGTCGGTCGTTTTTNAGAGCGTGCCAAAGGCGTTCTAGACATATCTACAGCTGTAGCTAAGGCAAAAACATCTGAGCCCTTAGTCTACAATGAACTAAACTCACAACACCAACCAAACTAAGGAATTCATAGCCATTGTTCGAACACAAACAAAACTAAGGAGAAAACAACAACCAAACCACCAACAGTCTAAACCACAAGCCTAAACCAAAGGCTAAAAAGGAAGAACAACCAAATAAACAGGAAACGAATTATAAACACACAGCATTAAACTCCTTTCACTCCCTCACTGCACATTTGATTACCACGGGATCTTCTACTTTTGAAAGAGCCATAAATTCTGATATTTCCAAAGCCACCACAAAAGATATGTAGTTAATTGTATCATTGCTTTAGACTCCTCTGATTTGTCAATTGAGCACATTTGCCACCACCAGGACTTAAAAGAGCGATCTTCAGTGTTGATTCTATTTCCGTTTAATGGTCTAGTTTCCCACTTCATTCTGGCTCAGTCACAATGAAAAAACACATGTTCAATAGTTTTTGTGTGTTCCCCACAGCTCTGACAAATGATATCCATCTCTACTCCTCTTTTTCTTAGGTTCAGTTTCACTGGAAGGGCGCCAGTGAAGCATTTCCAAATAAAATGCATCAATTTCTCTTTAACTTTCAAATTCCAGCTTCTGATTCTGGCAAAATGATCCAGTTTACTAGTAATGCTCCCTTCAAGTAAATCCAAGCCTTGAACTTTCTGTTCAATTAGATGTGCATAAGATGCTGAGACTGAGAACTGGCCTTTCTTATCTAATCCCCATCTCCACTTGTCAGCTAGGTTGGGGTTAAGAGTTTTTATCTGCAATATTGTTTTACTATCCATCTCATTAAAGACATGCTTTATTATCCAATCATTCTAATTAGCCATAGTGTCTGTCATCAAATCCTTCACACAAAGACCTCTAGCAATCTCCAACAGTTCCGATTTTTCTTTAGATAAATTAGGCACCCAATTGAAGTCCTGAATTTTGGTTGACAACCCATTTCTAATTTCCACGCTCACCCCCTTGGCAAGGAGAGGAATAATGTCTAGCCAACTTTGCAAGAGCCAAGATGCATTATGTTTCGTTTCAACTTCTAATATAGAGGAATTAAGGAAATACTTACTTTTCAGAATTCTACTGACCATAAGCTCAAGTTGGGTAGTGATTCTCAAGAGTTGTTTGCATATCAAGCTTCATTGAATTCCCGAACGTCCTAAAAACCAAGACCTCCTTTGCATTTAGGTAAGGTCACCAAACTCCATGCTTTCCCGTGAATACCCTTTTGTTGGTCATCTCCCTTACTCCACCAAAACTGAGCACACAGAGTAGATATTTCTTTGCACAGAGAGATTGGTAATTTGAAGCAGGACATGCAAAAACTGGAAGAGAATTATATTAAGAATGGCTTTTATAGGAACCTCCTTACCCACTGATGACAACCATTTATTCTTCCAGCTTTGCAAATTGGATCTCACCGTCGCCAAAATGAAGGTAAATACTTCTTTCGTTGATCTCCAACGCCAAGAGGGATCCCAAGTATCTAGTCTATTTAGACCATTTTTATTCGTGACCCCATGGATGGGTCACGACATTAAAAAAAAAAAAAAAAAAGAAAAAAAAAAGAATGGAGCCTAATTTCAGCGACCCAGGTCACAATGTGACCTTGGGTCGCAACCTTCCTTATGTGATTTGTCCCAATTTTTATTGGATAAATGTGATTTTTTAATTAAAACAATAAAATAAAAAATTACTAAAAAATTTATATTTTTTAATTCTCTACAAATAGAGAGCACGCTTGATATATTTTGGAATAAAATTGAAAATTTTAATTTAATTAAAATAAAATAAATATTTAGGTTGAGTTGGGTTGGGGATAAAGATAAAGTAAGTTGTAAGGTTGAGTTATGTAGGTGGAGGAGAGAGAAATGATTTTTAATTGTTATGTTGGGTTGGGGATAAGGATAGTCTTATGAATCTTGACCGTCTGTAAAACCCCACAAATACTCGATTGAAGGTGTGCTGGGGTACTTCTGCTAAAGAAGATAGTTGATTTCTCCCTAATTACTTTTTGACTTGTGATTAATCTGAATCTTTCCAGTATATTTAGCAACACCATGGCCTGATCAACACCTCCTTTACTGAAGAATAATGAGTCGTCTGCAAATAGCAAGAGAGAGATAGCATGACCCTTTCTTGATAACTTCAAGCCAGTTAACTGCCTCTTATCAGTAGCATCAGAGATACACATCACAAATAAAAGTAACTAAAAATATTTCCTAATTTTATTTTAATGTATATTTCTCATTCATAATTGAAATGTTTTATAAATAGTTATAACAAATAGTTTTATATATTCATAATCTTGTCTTAGATTTACTTATTAATATATTTATATTTATTAATATACATATAATAATTTATATAACAAATGAAGAGCATAACAATAAAAAAAAAAATTAAAACTAGTCTCACAGATACAGTGTCATGTAACGCGTGATGATTATCGTCACCTTTGCGTCACGTAGGCCTTTTGATTAATTTTTGAAAGATGTGTGACTATTTTGATTTTTACTATTCCGCTAGGCCAAAAAATGTCACCTATGATACTAGTTTTAAATTTTTTACTGAGCGATTGCATTGGAATTCATTTTATGGCTTACAATGTATAATCAACTTCGTGGGAGATCAAAATTTCATTATGGAAATAGTTTGTAGCACATCGTTATAATAGATTAATTAATCAACATCGTTGCGATTTGCTGCACAAAGTAATAGCCTGATATAGTGACAAGAAAAGATCTATTAAGNNCAAATATTATTCGTGCAATTCCATCCATGATATTTAGATTAATATGTTTGCTCATATTCAACGATGTTTTTAAAATAGATAACCCCAATACCCCATACAACAGTTGACTAAAATGAAATAGGTCATCTCTAAATATTACTAGTTTAATTGGAATTATGGTTGCTTCTTACTTAATTTTATTTTTTAAATTATAATAATTGAAGCCAATTCCGGCTTGTTACTATATGTCTATTGTTTGATGTGATATATTGAAAAAACAAAATAACTGATAGCTCTATTTTTTAAATTTAACAAATAATTATTTAGAATTATTCTCTACAATATAAATACATCAAATTATGAAAAAAAAAAAATATGCAATTTTATATATGTTCTTTAGCGATATCATTCGAACACGACCCACAAAACAATGACATGTAAATTCTTATTATTGGGATTACAATATACTCAGCTTGACAATTTTACTATCATCACCGAATTTATCCAAAAGAAGAATTTAACCAAGATTTTCTTGTTGAAAGTATCTTAATTCGACTATATAGACGAATGAGGCCAACAAAATTAGTTAATTTGTTTAGTACGATAGCTGTTAATTAGCACGTAATTGCATCTTAAATATTATTATTTTTAACATTATATTATTATTATTTGTCTGCTTCCAATCCATATATAATACGCGTATATCTCTGTCATCCCCAACAACATCAAACAACTCTTTCACTTTCTCTCTCTAAAAAAAAACATGGCGGTGAGAAATTCTGTAAGCATTCATCTCCTTTTCCTTCTCGCCATGGCTTTTCTTCTCCTTCTCCTCGCCGTACCCTCCATTTCCCAACCCCACCACACCACCATGCAGCCGCGCGTGTGGCGGCGCAGCCCTTTCTGCCGCCCCATCTCCGGCCAACTGCCCCCGCCGGCCAATTACCCTTCACAGCTCCGCCGCCTATGCATCCCGCTAACGCCGCCGCCTCCGACGCCGCCGGACGACGAGATCGACCCAAGATACGGCGTCCAGAAAAGATTGGTGCCCTCCGGCCCTAACCCCCTTCACAACTGAATTTTCTCCTCGCCTTACCTAATTTCGTAAATAACTTTTTTTATTATTATTTTCTTTTTTTTTATGAAAAAATATTAGATTTTGCAATAATCTTGATCATATGGCGTTTACTTTCTCTTTTTTTCTTTTATCTTTATTCTTTAGAAAGATTGAAGGGTGAAATTCGATTATTATTCAGCAGAAATTTGGGGTTGCTGCGTGGTGTGGAAGCAGCTAAAATGGTAGTGGAAATAGTCAAATCTTGTTTGTACTTTGTTGTATTTCATTAGTTTTTAGTTTTCAGGAGCATATAATTATATTTGATCTATGTACTAATTCATGGTGTAAAACTTTGCGCCTTAATGATTTCGTTTCAAATACTTCAACTACTGTGTTTTGTTATTTTAATTTTCAGTATTTTTTTGCTACGTTGCCTTACTATTACGTCGGTATAATACATTTTTTTAAATGTCAAACTTTAATAAACAATACTATAAAACATGCATGACATTTGATAAGTTGCTTAAAAACAAGAGAATTTATGTTAAGTAGGAGTTTGGATTTTCGAAAGTTTGGGGATTCAAGAAAATCCCATGAATGTCATCAATTTTGTTTTGGGACTGTTTGGGATGATGCCGAATTGAATGACTTGGTCACATTAAAGGGGACAAAAGCGTCTTTTCAGTTACTAAAGTCATGCATAAAAACATTGTGTAATTGATGCATGCATATATTAGTTCAAATTTATGATTTATCACGCATCCAATTAATGTCACTAACATGGAAATAATTGAAGATATATATATATATATATATAATTTCAAATCTAGAGTAAATTAAAGGGTGTGAACAGATATTTTATTATCTTAATCTATCGCGAATATTGCAACTTAAGTAATGTAGATACTCAAGCATTGATGTGTTGGGCATTCTAATATCTAAAGTGTGTAAACATGATTAAACTTTGTGACATGCATGCTCAATATTAGTCTGGATACCAGCATTGATGTAATCCACTAGAAAATTGTTTGGTGTTTAAATTTAAGATATAAAAGAAAATAGAAGAAGTCAATGTTTTAAACTATTGATTGAGTGAACCGCCATGGATATCCCATGACTAAATTGGTTGCATTAAAGTCAAGCCAAGTGGCATTAATCTACTCATTTTTGTTTCCATAATTGAAAAATGATAGGGATTGAGTAATTCTACAGATAAACTAGTACATAGCCTGTGCGATGCACGGGATATAAATATTAAATGAGTAATTTTCACAGAGCTTGTCCGTTAAGTAGCTCGTGCGATTCACGGGAGATATTAAATGAGTGGAAAATAGGGCTTGTCAGTTCAAGCCTAAAAAATAATAGAGTTTGAATATCTAACCCGTAAATTAATTAATATATTATCTCGCTCACATGTTTATAATAATATAAATTTGATTTCATTATATATATTTATTCCTTGATATAAGAAAAAATAACAATTTTACGTAATCTTGTTTCTCGTATAATACTCATATTATTTTATTATAAAATTTGTTGTAATATAATGTCATTATTATCATTTATACAAGTTATAGATGTAGTCTTCTTCTTCTTTTTGTTTTATGTAATTAAAATATTTAATGTATGTGAATATTATTTATTAATGTAACTAATTTACATTATGTAAATAAATATAAAGTAAAATATTTTGTACAAATATTTTACAAAATATACACAAATATTTTTCTAGAATTTTTTTTTTTATAATAAATAAACATCTTTGAAATTCTATGCAATTATTAAACATCCTCGATATAAATTCTATGCAGTTATTAATTCCATTCGATGTTATGGGAAACAAATCATTCGAAAATGTAACAAAATGATAAGGAATTTTAAAATTTAAATTTTTAATGAGATATGTTTTTACTTGAATTTTATGCAATTATTATTTTGTCCGATTTTATGGCAAACATTTCATTTATGATTTTAATGTAACAAAATAATAAGAAATTTTAAGATTTAAACTTAAATTTGAAATGACACATGTTTTTACTTGGAGTCTATCTGTCCGATTTAATTGCAAAACACATCAATTAAGGATAGAATTAATGCAGACTGATTTTTTAGCAATAAAATAATAATACAATTAGAAAAATGATAAAAATAGAATGCATTAATTGTCCTTTGATTTTTCTTTCCACTAAATTTAGTAAATAGAATGGCTTATTATATAAGTATAGATGAATAATAACATGTATGTAAAGGTGTGCATATATGAGTGGATCCATAAAAACAAAATATACAAATGAGTCGTTTTATGTACACATTTTTGAACAAATTATTATGCACAAATATTTCTAACCGTTAAAAATTATGTGCATAAAATATTTAAAAATAATTGGTACATCATAAACATCAATAATTGAATATATAAATAAATCGGTGAGCAAGTATCGATTAATTTAAAAATAATTTTATTATTTATATTTTATTTTATTCATGACAAATTAATAGTTTAAATTTAAATTAAGTGCTCACCTCGTCCATTTTAAAATATGTGTCACACTTTAACTAGTCAAAACTCTAATGTTACTTGATAGACCACTTCAACTTGAATAAGGAAATTGGGCTCATTTATGCTAGAGTTGGGCCTCATTTATGCTAGTTAACCGAGTGGGCCACGGAAATTACTTGGGCTCGGATTGGCCTAGGCCTCATGGGCCGTGCTAGAGGTCGCAAGCGTTAGCCTAGGACCGTGTGGCTAGGCTCGGCCTTCGGCCGAGGCGCTATGCGCAGCTTGACTTGGGCTCTCGGCTCGACCGGGCTTCGGCCCATTCTTAATATTTTTCTCGATTTTTCTAACGCTCGATTCGGGAGAAAAATGGCCAAATAAGAAAAAATGAACCGGTACTTAGGGTAGATAAATTCGATTTCGGAACTAAAAATCGAATGGATCCTCCATGGCTTAGACTTAGAATTTATTAATAAATTTAAATGCTATAAATATAAATATAACTTGAAATAAATAAACTTGTTATTTATGGAACTAAAATTGAGCTCATATATACTAAAAATGTTCGGGGCGTTACACCAGCCTCAAATTGAGGTCAATCTTATGATCCTTCATGGAAGTCGGTCTTCGTCCTGTTGATGAGGTCGGCCTACTGAGTTTCATGCCAAACTTTTTGCCAAGTCGATTATTCCCTCTAGCCCCCTCCGATACTTGTTTGAGCATCTGAGATTAACCTTCTTGATGGTTGACTGCTATATCAACATGTCGTGTGGGATGTCATACGACCCGTGTGATACCTGGAAGTTTAAAACAACACCAAATCCTCACTCTCAACTTGGTTCGTGGCTTTTGGTCGAATTTCCAGCACCCCAGGTAACTTACAGAGGTCAGACGGTGCCTAGGTCATCGGGAATGGCGATTTTCCCCCTTGGCTAGTTTGATTTCCCCGCTTCGCTTCGTTTGGACCAACGGAAAAAAAATCTTTTAATCGGATTTGAGTTCCGATTCGGGGCAGGAAGGTGAAACTCTCATTAGCGGTGTTGGAATCTAGATCTCTGAAGCAGCTTACCAAAATGCTAGTAGTGTCAGTGAGACCAAGTCCCTAATTAGATAGAGAGGTGTTTCTTGATTCGGCTGACTAAGTCGGTGACTAACAAGTTAGCTTATCAACTAATTTTACTAAACAATTTTATCATATAAACTAACTTTTTCAGCTATAAGTTATAAGTTATAAGTTTAAAAACAACTTACAATATATAAGCTAACTTATCAGTTATCACTTATCACCTAACTTATTAGTTTTAAAAATAACTTATAAGTTACAAGCTAACTCATTAGCTATCAACCTTAAACTAAAATGAATAAGTAATAAAGATAAAAGGAAAAAAAGAAAAGGAGGCACCGACGAGATCGATAGATTTCACGCGTCGTCCCCAACTCCTTGATTGTTTTCATCACATCATTTCTCATTTTGCACACACTCCACACAGTGCAACACTAAATGTGATCTCCATCTCTGCCGTCCAGGAAAATCCCTAAATTTGTCAATGGCTACTCATCTCCGTTCTCTTTCTTCAGTTTTCAATCTTTTTCTCGTAGTTACCATGGTCCTCAACGACGTAGTCCTATGCAAGACGCTTAAGCGAGACGGTGATTTTCCCGATCCATCAGTTTTTCCTATTTTGTCGCAGTTAAATGTTCGGTTGATGCTGTGAGGAGCTAGTTTTCGTTATATATTTCATCTTAATTTAGACGAAAATTTGGTCTGGTGATAAATCGTTGGTTTGAATGAGCTTTTCCAGTGATCTATTATTTTGGGTTGCTTTCGAGGACTTGTATGTGTGTATCTGTACGGCATTCGGTTTGATTTTAGCTGAAAAGGAAGTTTCGAGTGATGAGTAGGTTCTAACTTTGAGTGAAAATGGCATCGCATTGTTTGTTGAGAGGGGAGTTGCATCAGATCCGTATCTTGTCCAAAAAAGAAAGAAAAAAAAAAAAGAAGTATGTAGCTTTGGGCTGCCAAACAAGATTTTGAATCTCTGATTAGGCCATTAGGGAACAATGCAAGATTATACTGAAGTACATAGTTGAAACATAGCTTTGAATGGCTAGTTATATTGTTTGGCATCTTTATCACAATTTACCACCTGTCTTTGAGATCCGTCATTTAATGGCTAATTCTTTTATCCAAGAATCTGTGTTACAGTTTAAATGACTATGTATTGTGGGTATAACTTAATTCACGTGAGAATAGGAAGAAGCTGTAATTTGATTAGATATTCATACTTACTGAAGTTTCCATTTTATATGGGTTTGTTGTTTTGGCTAATATACAGTGAAGGCATTAAATGAAATTAAGGCGTCACTTGGATGGAGAGTAGTGTACGCTTGGGTTGGAGATGATCCTTGTGGAGATGGTGATTTGCCTCCTTGGTCAGGTGTCACGTGTTCCACTGTGAGTGGGAGTGATTATAGAGTTGTTACAGAACTGTGAGTTCCATGTCTTTCAGTCTCTTTTAGGCTTTCGTTTCATTAAATGCATAGTGGATTATCAGACTACCTTCTTTGTTATTTCTCTTTAGTTATTTATTAAGCAATTACCTTGCAGAGAAGTATATGCAGTTTCGATTGTTGGTCCTTTTCCGCTTGCAGTTACTAATCTGGTGGACCTTACGAGGCTGTATGTTTTTCTTTATCTTATTTTAGTGTTATCAAGCAATTCTTTGTATTTTATCTGGAACATAAACTGTTGTTTTGCTAGCATTCTTTCATTTTGCATTTCCAAAATCTTTGATGCTATTGATTTTTGCAGGGACCTACATAATAACAAATTGACTGGACCAATTCCGTCGCAAATTGGACGACTAAAGCATCTTAAGATACTGTAAAGTCATGTCCTTTCTTGTTCCAATGAGCAACCTTTGTCTATGATTACTCTAGCTAAATGTGTAAGG
The DNA here is from genome assembly GCA_008636005.1 of Striga asiatica. Classification (NCBI taxonomy): domain Eukaryota; kingdom Viridiplantae; phylum Streptophyta; class Magnoliopsida; order Lamiales; family Orobanchaceae; genus Striga; species Striga asiatica. Next base: position 1,193,727 of record BKCP01006737.1, on the reverse strand, counting down.
ATTGTTGGATGCATTTTTGCCCTTCACCGTCATATACCTAGTTGGGTTAAATTAGTCTCAGGAATCTCAGGGAAGCATATGCAAGCTACGAGCGAAAAAAAATATTATTTGTCTGGTTACCTCCAGCACCACAGGGATTCTCTTAGTTTGATTTTTTGTTAACAAACTATTTATGTTGGGGGTATAGCCATATAGTGGTGTATGCAATTATTTGATTGATCAGTATTCTCGGAATTGAATGCATATTTGTCTTGAGGAGCATTGCTCACATTTGTTTTTGGCTTGTCTGGAAGATTCTTATTCTTTTTTGGAACCACTTACTTCACCGATTTCCATTTAAATTTGAAACCGCCATATTGCGTTTTGTATTTCAAGGTTTTCTTTCTATCTCAATCTTGTCTTTCTCCAGTCTCCGTAGAGCCTGTTACTGATACTTTTTCCCTTTTGTGTCTTTGTTGTTTTAATAGTAATTTGAGGTGGAACAAATTCCAAGATTCCATTCCTCCTGAAATTGGTGAACTAAAGCAGCTAACGCATCTGTGGGTGATATTAATGATTTCAGATACTCTGGAGCTGTCACTGTCTCAGTTTCTTTTATTTCATTGACATTCGTGTTGCAATTCTGCAGCTACCTGAGTTTTAATAATTTCAAGGGTGAAATTCCCAAGGAGCTTGCATATCTTCCTGAACTTCGTTATCTTCAACTACATGAAAATCGTTTGACTGGGAGAATTCCACCTGAACTGGGAATGTTGACAAATCTACGGCACTTGTAAGATTATGTTATAATGGGTTACCTGTGTCTTTCTAATGGTCATCTTAATCGATTTTTTTTTTTACAGGGATGTTGGCAACAATCACTTGGTTGGGACCATAAGGGAACTAATTCGTATTGAAGGATGCTTCCCAGCTCTTCGTAATTTGTATGATTTGTTTGCTATTGCTAATTTCATTAATAAGACAGTAATTGAGGATCTTAAATGTTACAATATTGCAGGTATCTTAATAACAACTACCTCACTGGAGGCGTTCCATCACAGCTTGCCAATTTAACGAACTTGGAAATCTTGTGGGTTTCTGTATTTAAAAAGTGAATAAATGGTTGTTTTTGCGACTTCATATTCCAATCCCTTTGTAATTCGTTAATTTGCATGTTGCTTGTGTTGGTTCCAGATATCTTTCTTATAACAAAATGTCTGGAGTTATACCATTTGGGCTGGCTCATATTCCTCGATTGACCTACTTGTAAGTATACATAATTCATATTGTACATATATTAACTTATTCTATATTGGATATGTTTATAAATTATAAGACCCCATGAAATATCCCTGCATTAACTTGTCTATCTTTAGAAATCAAGTGCCCAATCTAGTGATCTACGCGCATTTATTATAAGAAGCCCGACAATGGTAAATATTGTAAAAAGCTGCCGCATCAGTAAACTTTTTCTTGTTTACCCTGCATATTCTTATTCAAAACACTTTTGAGAAAAATGGATCAAATTAACACAGGATCACTAGTTTGTGTCATCTTCGATTGGACTCTGGCTCAAGTGTTCGAATCAATAACAGAGTTCTTTGGTATGTGACTCTAGTCATTTATTTGCTTGTTTTCTTTTCTCTTATTCAGGTACTTGGATCACAACCAATTTTCTGGGAGAATTCCTGATACCTTCTACAAGCACCCATTTATAAAAGAAATGTAAGTTTCACTTTGAATTTTTATTTTACCTTTCCTTCTTTTTTTCCTGAAGGAAATGTGAGTTTCACTTTGAATTTCTTTTTTCTTTGGGCATTTTCGGCCAATAAAGTTTTTGGTTTACGATTTATTGATTCGCACAGGTACATTGAAGGAAATTCGTTCAGGCCAGGCGTGAAACCTATTGGTGACCACAAAGTCCTGGAACTTGCTGATTCAGAGTTCCTGTTTTAGGCAAATGAATTACGATTCATCTCAAGTTTTGACCAGAATTGATTTATATTATCATCTGAATTCTCACTCGTACGAACTCATCCAAATATATTTAAAAAAATTGATGCCACAAGATTCATGTAATGTAGCTTCCAACAAGAAGATCATTGAGGTTTTATTGAGCCTCTTTGTTTGGCTGAATTGTAAATAGATTAACATCATTTTGAAGTATTACCTTATAGTTATTGGTTGCCTGTGTTATTATATCATGTACTCTTTTGTTCATCAGTTATGCTAAAATTGATGTTGGTTCCTTGGAGTTGATTTTTCTTCGATTTCTGGTATACTTGGACATATTTTATTGCCTTATCCAGCTTTCATTTCAGTTGACCTTCAGTTCTTCCAGCAATATGATGTCAAAGTGTTCCGTTTAAAATATGTTCTGTCAATTTGATAAATATTAGAAATAATGAGAATACATTTATTTAATTTAATTTAATTTAAATGAGACTGTTATTTATGGGAAATACTACGGTCTCGTTACGGAATCATCCTTTCAGGAGCTTTAACCGTTGGATACACATGTAGTTAGTATAAGATAGATGACTTCACGGTTAAAACACTCGAAGTTCCGTAATGGGACCATAACATTTTTTCGTTATTTTATATTACGGGATTACTTTTACAAACTACTTTTACAAGTATCAAGAGAATTCATATAAAGAAAAAAAAGAAAGTGACCATCAAGATGAAGAAAAGTATACTTGACATTCATGGTTTCCAAAAGATGCAAATACATATTATGCATGCAAAGCATATTCCAATGTTTGCTTGCCTCCACAAACATAATCCTCCCCAAGCTTTCTCCTTCTTTTGACGAAGAGATCTTTCAAATAATCACCAAAAACTCATGGAGAGAGAAACATACTCTTTTGTCTCTCAAAAAAATATATTTGTTTCTCACAAGTGATGGAGAGCTTGATTAAGCAAACAAGGTAAAAAAAATAAAATAAAAAAACAATCTTAAAAAAAAATGTCCATCTTAATTACAAAATTATTCTATGAAAAATTATCTTGCATTTCATGTATTTTTACAAACAGCCCGCGTGCAATTTATCTCAAAGGGATCAACAATTTTGAAAAACTGTTGATTTTTTTTTTTTTCAAATATTTTATTACTACTATAAAATTTGTCTATACTTCAAATCTAGTNGAGAGAAAAGGAAGCCAGAGCTGGCTCAGAAGACAGTTTTCTAGACAGACGAGTTCGGATAATAACGACTTAAGTGGTGCCGATTATCAAGCTGCAGTTGCTGCAGCAGCTTATGCAATTCAATCACTCGACGATTTGAAATCGAATGATAATAATAAAGAGGCAACAAACAAATCCTTGAGCAAGATGAAGGACAAAGCCGAAGCCACGATAACTCCACTCGAACCACTTAAAAGTGCACTAAAATCCGCAGGTAATGATATTTCATTTGTGAAAATCTGCACTTTTTTTTTTTGGTACTATTAATAGAATCATTTTATTTATGCATCAGATGAAACTTTAAGGTCAAGTTTCAAGAATCCAAACCAAACAAGCTCGACTAACAAAAAGACACCCGAAAAAGAACCCTCTTTCAAGAAGAGAATAAGCTTTGCAGATAACGACGAGACTATTATAGGCGAAAAACCCGAAAATTCTGAAGTGGGGCCCACATTTAGAGCTGACAGCAAGAAGAAGCCTGAGACAATCATGCCAAAGACGAATTCTGTGGATTTAACTGCAGTAAAATCGGGACTCAGAGACTATCGAGCGGATGATTGGGAAAAAGAAGAGATTGCAAAGATTGGAGAACGGTACAAGTCGCAAGTTTTTTATTGTGCTTGAGTGAGCAAAATGTTATCTTTTTAGCCTAATAACGAAAAGGAACACAATTTTTCTTTCAAAGTTACAAACTTTTCATCAACTGCAGCATCACAATGGGGTATTTGTGATATTTGAAGTTTTTAGAAGCATTTTTCAGGTATGTGAAGCTGAGAGCCACCATTGATAACTGGGAAACTAAAAAGAAGAAAAACGCAAAGCGCAAAATACAAAGGGCAGAGGTTCTCTGTTTTTCTTCACCCCATTAGTATCTTTTTTGAATATAAGAATACAGAGCAATTGAACCTTTTCTTCTTCTCATTTCTATTCAACTTTTCGAAAGGCTGAATTGGACAAAAAAAGAGCAAAAGCCATACAGAGCAACCGAGACAAAATCACAAGAATCGAAGCAATTGCACGAGGAGCTCGAGAGCAAGCAGATGAGAATAGGAAAAAAGAGGAGTTCAAGGCAAAAGAGAAAGCAAATAAAATCAGATTGACAGGAAAAATCCCAGCAACTTGCTTCTGCTTTTGAGAATTCCAGCAAGACTCTGATCTCATTATACTGCAAAAAGTTAAAAAAAAAAAAAAAAATNAAAAAAAAAAAAAAAAATGTAATGATGTTTGTGATTTTTATTATTGTTACTATATATGTTTGTTTACACTACATTATGACTAACTCAGGGGAATGAAGTTGTTAAGTTTGTATGACAAGGAATAGGTTGAAAGCTTATATCTTGGTTTCTGCTTGACATTTAGCAAACACAATCATCCATAACATACAAAATGAATTATATAACCCCACAACAGAACAAGTGAATAAAGGGTAAAAGAAGTTGGATCTGGTAAGCTGTCAAGGACACCCAATAAACTGGGCCCATGAAAAAATTATTGTTTGACCATCCAATAAAAATTTTAGAAAAAGCTCAAATTCTTTCACATATATAAAGATTTGTGGTAATGGTGCTTTATAACAACCAACAAAACAAAAAATGAAATCTAGCCATTTTTTTTAAAAAAATAAAATATAGTCATTTAGGCATGAGAAAATATATAATTGCCCTTAGACACCATTTTATCAATTTTTTCCCATTTTCATCATTTTCTCCCTTTTTTTCACTTCATTTTCTAGCCCCCGTTTTATCAAAAAATGACTACAAACCCGAGGCTCTGAAAATATTTTCTTGATCAAATATAATAAATAAAAATATAACATTCACATATAACACCGTTACATCGTCACACCGTACTCTCAACTTTTACACAAGTATTACGTCACACCATATTCTTTTACGAAATTTTTACATAAGTGAAAGATGCATTATTCATAGATAATGCACGATAACAAAAAAAAGAGAAAAAAGCAAACAGGACAACACTCGGAAAAGCTGACATACCACAATACACAGTACACAGAGAGTGTGAGAGAGAGTAAAAGCGCGTTTCACAGTTTTTTATTTGTTCAAGAAACCGCCGGCCATCTTCATTACATCACCATATCCGCTTTCCGGCTTCTCGTCTCCATCACCGCCGGCCGAGGGCTTGTTCAGGAGACCCTCTGCCATCTTCAAATACTCCCCAGCGCCGCCGCCGGACGGCTTCTCGCTCTCAGTGCTCTCCTCCGCCTCTTTCTCACCGGCGCCGATGGCCGGAGCCGATTTCTCATCGGCGGCGGCGGGAACCTCTTTCTCATCGGCGGCTATGGCGGGAGCCGATTTCTCATCGGCGGCGATGGCGGGAGCCTCTTTCTCATCGGCGGTGACGGCGGGAGCGGGATCTTCCGCGGCGGGCTTCTTCTCGCCGGCGGGAGGCTCGTCGGCGGAGGGTTTCGGGGCGCTGTACTGGCGAAGGTAGTTCTCGGCCTGGTCGACGTACTTCCCGACGCCCTGGGTCCCGTCCAGCTTGCCGTACTCGGAGCCGGCCTCGAGGAGGTCCGCGGCGGCGCCGGCGACTTTGTTCTTGTCGAGTTTCTCCGGCTCGTTTCGGAATTGGGCTTGGGCCGCGTCCGCGACAACCTTGGCGCTGGTGAAGAGGTCTGAGTTGGAGGCGGGCTTGTGGGCCGAGTTGTTGGGCTCATCGGAAGTGGGCTTGGGCTGGTCGCTGCCTTTGACCATGCTTGATAAGAAATTCATTTTTAGAGGGGAAAAGTTGTGGGAGATAATTTAACGGGGGGAAAATTGGGGAGCTGTGTTTGGTGATTGGTGAGGAAAAATTGGAGGAATTGGAGGGGATTAAATAGGAGAGGAACTGTAGAGTTGAAGTTGGATGGTGTTTAAATCTCGGTGTTGGACACGTGTCATGCCAATTGGGGCTCGTCTGCAAGTAGGGTCCTGTTTGTTTTGTTTGAT
>BKCP01006737.1:1165740-1187602 GCA_008636005.1 Striga asiatica | reverse complement strand
AGAGAAGACACAAAGAAAAAAGGATAGCACACAACATCAGAGTCACCATACTTTCGGCATAGACCGAAATGGAGATGATGATTGTTGCCTGTTTAATTTTGCTCTCACTGTAAATTGGATAAATTTTATACATATATGAAGACTAAGTGAAAATTAAAATAGGTTAGTTGATTTCGAGTTTCAACTATCATATAGCATAAACCATTTAAAACGAACTTAAAGTTTATGTACTATCTCATCATGACGAGTTCACCAATATTTTTCTATTATTTCATCTTGTGTTTTTACCATTTACTAGAGTGCATCTACTTCAATTTCCTAATAACACAAGCAAATATATATGATAAAAAGAATGTTGTGTAAACAAATATACACCGGAACAATGGAAGAACACTACAAATGGAGGCAAAGGGAAGAAGAAAAAATAGTTTGGATGAGGCCAATGGAAGAACACTGCAAAAGGAGCAATGGGAAGAAGAAAAAAATAGATCTTGATGAGGCCACCATAAAGAGTTGGCAAGTAATAAAGAAGATGTTTCATCTGGTTATGAGAAGTGATCACTACCAGAATTTGGTGCATTAGTAACGAAATTTTACAACGGATTAGTATTGGTGTCATATTACGGTATTAGTAACATATTATTGGTCAAACATTGTTGGTCAAAGGATTACGAAATCTTGCAACGGATTAGTATTTGTGGTTTGCATAGTATGTTAGCTAAAAGAAAGTCTTAGCGTGTAATCCTATTTGTACATGTGGTCAATTTTACATGTTGGTCAAACATTGTCCAGTAAAAGAGTTTAGAGGGACAGTGAAATGTTCTATTGAAAGTTTGTTTTATTAATTTTGGCTTCCGTAATTTATATGAACTTATATTACGATCATTTTACCTGCAACTACAATCATCCCTCGAAATTTCAAAAACCAATTCAATCCTAAAACCTTTTCACGTTAATCAATTAAGAATCCACAACTAAAAGTGGAAGTATACTTGAATATATAATTTGAGAATTATTAAGTTGTTTGTTCCTCATTTTTTGGTATGATCTTTCGAATGATCGACCTTAACACATAACTAGTATGAGTCCCACGGGTAAGAAATATTCATTAATATTTATAAATTAATAATTCTTATTAAGTAATATTTATAAATTAAAAATATGAAATCAATATGTAATACAATTACCTATACTAATTTATTGAAAATGTTATATAAAGTTTAAATTGTATAAAATTACATAAAAGTGTCTATTTAAAATCAATACATGACCCGTGTGGTGCACATACCTGATAATAAATTACATTATATTCGTTTCAAAATAAGTATCATTTCAAAATTTTTATTCAGAAATTCGATTTAACGATAATGTGATTCCATAAAATAGTTATTTTGTTTCATTACTTAAAATATTATTTTTTTTGTATAAACTATTCAAATAAAAAAAATTAAGTAGTTGAGTAATTTATTAAACTATAAATAACTGACTATTTCGTTTACGTCCAAGTTAATATTGACCTGTAAGTTATGCATATTATTTTTTTATTTTAAATTTTAAATAAATTTTTTATATTTTTTAATATTTTATATACGAAATTTAAACCATGCAACTAATAAAGGTAGTACCTGCAAGTTTTGTCAATATATTATATTCCAAATTTAGATCATGCAACTAATGAAGGTAATAGCCGCAATATTTGACCAAAATTATTCTGTACATTAATTTAGGCGGAATTTTTAAAATTTTTGCCAAAAATATTACTCAATATAGTAAATATTTTAGGAGGGAAACTAAATGTTTTTTTTTTTGTTGAGTTTTAGTTGTTATTTCAAATAAATATCATTGACTTTATATATTCATAGATATTTTTATTCTGTAACTATAATTTGTATATCTTCTGTAACTGGTGCTACTTTAGGAAAAATGTATATATTCTGAAATCTACTTGCATCTTTCTATCATTTGGATCTATTAGTAAGTAATTAAAACTTTTTTTTATTCATCAACAAACAAAAAATCTCATAATAATATACTACAATTTTTTTATTAAATGTCATTTTGGTTCTATAAAAAATTAACCAAATAAATGACGTTTTGTATCTTTCGTACATATTTTTTCATTATTACTCTCATCTACCTATTAAATACACTACATATTTTCATATTCACTCTTCATCTTTTCTCAAAACATCTATCTCTATTCTCATTAATGAAAGTTATTATTGAAAAAAATAAAATTCTTAATTACTGTGTAACTTCTCTAAACGACACTTATTAAAAAATGGAGGGAGTATATATTATTGAGCCCATGAAAAATTCGATATTCTCTTCAAAATTAAAAATTTAGCAGGTTACTTTAATTATAATATATAATTTTTATATTAATTATACATATTTAACTTATATATATTGTTTTACCATATAATAATATAATAAGTATGTTTTAAGGTGGAACCATTTGGGAGAGAGAAAAGTTTGATCGAAATGATATTGTCATTTTCCTTTCATTATTTTCTTTTTTAAAGAAAATAAATGTAGATCACAAGATATTTAATATGCAACTGTGTAATTGAATTTTTGAAGTGTAGTGAACGTGTCGCGGCAAGCAATCATGCTTAAGGCCACGTTTGGCAACGCGATTGATTCTAGGCTTTAGCTGTGGTGGGGGCTGGCAAGAAACAATGTCGGCGCATGGAAATTTCCAACTACCAACGGATAACGGCTGTCCCACCTCTTTCAAGCTTCGACAACCACTTATCTATTACTGTCGGCAAGAAAAATTGTTTGTGGTCGGGGTACAAAAATATTTTAACGATCAAGTAAAATTTTTTAATTGATGAAATAATATAATGAAAGAATTAAATAATTGTTTTGATATAAAAGACGATAATTACTAGCAATATAATATAAAATGTAGGAAATAGTGGTTGATAGTTATAACTATGAGTAGATGATTAATAAATTTTATAGAGCATTAATTAAATTTTTAATTTAAAAAGTGTATAGAAAAATGTAAAACGATTAATTGTAACAGATAAATATATATGGAAGATATTCCCATAGCTATCTTTAGTATATTTGATTTGATTTGATATGATTTTATCTCTATTTGATTTTCTCTTTTGTAATCTCTATATATTCTATGTAAACTCTTTCTACGAATATACAGAAAACTTTCTTTCTTCCATTATCATGTTCTCTCTTATGATTTTAGCATGGTACCAGAGCAGTAAATTTCGCCGTCGACATCATACCTAATTTTTTTTTTCTTTTCTCCACCATCATCATATTCTTTTTTTTCATCATGTCATCCGGCACCGGATCTCATTCAAATTATAAAACTATCTCACCATACGATATCACGTCGAGTGATAATCCCAGATGTTTGATTTCTACGGTCCTCCTCAAAGGGCAAAATTATATTGAATGGTCCTCTTCACTCCGGACGGCTCTTCGGGCACGCAAAAAGTTTGGTTTTCTTGATGATTCTATTCTCACACCTGCGGACGACTCTCCGATCCTCGAAGATTGGTTCGTCAATAACTCGATGTTGGTCTCATGGATAAAGAACACGATCGATCCGACACTTCGACCCTCCATTCTCAAATAGAACTCGCCAAAGAACTATGGGATCATCTTCGTCGTCGTTTCTCCGTTGTTAGCGGCACTCGAATTCAGCAATTGAAAGGCGAATTAGCTTCTACACTACAAAAAGGTATGACTGTTAGTGCGTACTATGGCAAGCTGCGCACGTTATTCGATGAATTAAACTCGTATTAACCACCAATTGCTTGTACCTGTGGACATGCTCGTGAATTCGAGGCCCGTCGAGACGCAGAAGAAACTCACCAATTTTTATTGGGCCTGGATAAGGAGGTATATGGGTCGGCTCGCTCTGGTCTTTTGGCCAAAGATCCCTTACCTTCTTTGGAATGGGTCTATTCCGTCATCTCACAGGAGGAACGACTTTCCTCTCCATCTGCTCCGACAACCGACGTGATGAGCTTCGCTACCACTGCAGCATGCCAATCGTCTTCCCAATCTTCTCGCCAGTGCAATGTCTGTGGTCGATCTGGACACGATGCCACAGTTTGTTATCAAGTAAAAATCTGCCCCCACTGCAATCGAACGGGTCACGATCCGCGTCGTTGCTATGAAGTTGTCGGCTACCCTGCCGGTTGTTCCGGCAAGTCTTCAACGGCTCCTTCTACGGGCGCGTCTCCGGCGGGACTAGGTCAATCGAACGGCGCCTCTTCATCTTCTGCTGAAAATGACCGACGACTTGTTCCTTCAATTTCTGCCAAAGCCCACGCTGCCAATATTATTGGGAGAAATTCTATTGGGCCTGGTCATGTTGGGCCAGGCCTTGCTGATTCTCCTATTCCATTTGGCTCTTATGGGGCTAATTCTGTCCCGACATCTACAGGTTTGAGTCCGGATCAATGGCAGGCGCTAGTTAATCTCGTGCGCCCATAATTCTGATACTACCACTTTTAATCATTTAACTGGTAAGGATTATTCTCGTAGTTGGATGTATGATTGTGGTGCTACACATCATATGACTGGATTTTTTCAGTATCTCGTTGATATTTGTGATATTTCTCCACGACCAGTGCAACTTCCTGATGGACATTGACTGTTGCGACTAAAGCCGGCAAAGTTCGCCTTAGTCAAAATTTGATTTTGATTAATGTCCTATTTGTTCCTAGTCTTAAATGCAGTCTCATTTCATTATATCATTTGTTAGACGATCATGGGTGTACAGCCCAGTTCACTAATGTTGATTGTTTCATACAGGACCGTACTACGAGGACGGTGATTGGTCTGGGTGAACAAAAGGGGGGGTTATATTTTTTCCGTGATCCGATGAAGACTGTGACGGCTAGTGTATCTGTTGGCGGATCTATGGACTTGTGGCACCAACGATTGGGACACCCACATTCACAGGTTATTGGGAAGCTTTGCATTTTTTCTTCTAGTCATATTAGTAGTTTTGATAATAAAGCTTGCGATATCTGTTATCGTGCCAAGCATACTAGAGACTCCTTTCCTTTGAGTGCAAGTACCAGTTTGGAACCTTTTGCTTTGATTCATTGTGATTTATGGGGTCCTTATCGAGTCCCCTCGTTTTCTGGAGCTAGATATTGTTTGACAATCGATGATGATTTTTCTCGAGCTGTGTGGCTTTATTTGTTGAATGACAAAGGGTGTGTTTTTGATACTTTAATTGGTTTTTTTGCCATGGTGCAACGACAATTCAATAAATCTGTAAAAGTTGTTCGAAGCGATAATGGGACTGAGTTTATGTGTCTCACCTTATATTTTCGGGAAACGGTATTTTACACGAGACATCTTGTGTTGCAACCCCCCAGCAGAATGGTCGAGTGGAACGCAAGCATCGCCACATCCTTAACGTGGCACGTGCTCTGCATTTTCAGGCTAATTTGCCCATTGAATTTTGGGGACACTGTGTCTTGACTGCCAGATATTTAATAAACCGTACTCCCACTGAAGTCCTACGTGGGAAAAGTCTCTATGAAGTTCTTTTTGGAAAATTGCCTTCTCTTACACATCTTCGTGTTTTTGGCTGCTTGTGCTATGTTCATAATTTGGATCATTCGGGGGATAAATTTGCTAGTCGTAGCAAGAAATGTATCTTTGTAGGCTATCCCTTTGAGAAGAAGGACTGGTCTGTTTTTTATCTTGACACTCGACAGTTTTTGGTCTCTAGAGATGTTAAATTCTGTGAGGATCAATTCCCGTTTTCTACGCCACCTGACTCTGAGACTAACTCTGTCTCACTTCCTTCTTCTACACCATGGCATGTTATTGATGACGCGTCTTCACCTGTGCTTGAATCTGAGCCAATCGCCTCTCTCGATCCTACATCCTCATCTCCTTCTGGGACTACTATAGTCAGGGGGGGTTCTGACTCTATGGTGTCCAATGAGCTCTTGGGTCGAGGCCGCCGGACGAAGTTTCCTTCCGTCAGACTGCGTGATCATGTCACCAACACTATTATTTCCCCCCCAGTTCACTCCTCACCCACTTCATCGTCCTCAGGTACACCATATCCCTTAGCTCATTTTGTTGATAGTACTGCTTTCTCATCTGCACATAAGACTTTCTTGGCAGCTATAGAGGCCTCTGTCGAGCCGTGGACCCTTACCGAGGCCTTGGCTGATTCTAATTGGCGTTCTGCCATGCAGTCTGAAATTGAGGCTCTTGAGCACAATCACACTTGGAATCTTGTTCCGCTTCCTCCTGGTAAAAATACTATTGGATGTAAATGGGTGTACCGTATCAAACATCAGTCTGACGGGTCCATTGAACGATATAAAGCTCGTTTGGTTATCCTTGGGAATAAACAGGTCGAGGGTGTTGATTATACTGAGACCTTTGCTCCCGTCGCCAAAATGGTGACTGTTCGAATCTTTTTGACTATTGTTGCTGCCCGACAATGGAAATTACATCAGATGGATGTTCATAATGCATTTCTGCACGGTGATCTTGATGTAGAGGTGTACATGAAATTGCCTCCTGGTTTCCGGTCTAGGTTTTCTAATCTTGTTTGTCGCTTGAAGCGGTCCCTATATGGCCTTAAGCAGGCTCCTCGGTGTTGGTTTGCGAATTTCACTACGGCACTTCGCCAATATGGCTTTCGTCAATCTTATGCCGATTATTCTCTTTTTACCTTGTGCCGCGATGGTGTTCAACTGCACGTTCTCGTTTATGTTTATGATCTGATCATATCCAGGAATGATAGTGGGGCTATTTCTTCTTTTAAGGCTTATTTAAGTCGTTGCTTTCATATGAAGGATCTCGGCATTTTGAAATACTTCCTGGGATTGGAAGTCGCTCGCAATTCCTTCGGCATTTTCTTGTGCCAGAGGAAGTATACTCTTGACATAGTGTCCGAGGTTGGTTTTCTCGAGGCTAAGCCGGCCTCCTTTCCATTGGAGCAAAATCATCAGCTTCCGCTTGTCACTGGTCCTCCACTATCGGATCCACAAAAATACCGGCGTTTGGTCGGAAGGCTTATTTATCTTGCTGTCACCCGACCAGACTTGTCTTATTCCGTCCATGTTTTGTCTCAGTTTATGCACAATCCTCTCTACGATCATTGGGATGCTGCTCTTCGTGTTGTGCGTTATTTGAAAGGTCGTCCTGGTCAGGCATTTTCTTCCCCGCTGATTCTGATTTACCTCTTACTGCTTGGTGTGACTCTGATTGGGCGGGATGCCCACTTACGCGTCACTCTCTCACTGGTTGGATCATCCAACTCGGATCCTCGCCCATCTCGTGGAAGACAAAGAAACAATCTACTGTCTCTCGCTCTTCCGCCGAAGCAAAATATCGCTCCATGGATTCTACCACTTGTGAGCTGACTTGGTTGAAATCCCTTCTGGGATGTTTTGGTGTTGATCATTCGTATCCAATCTCTATCCATTGTGACAGTAAGGCAACTTTGCATATTGCCTCCAATCCCGTGTTCCATGAACGCACTAAACACATTGAGATTGACTGCCACTTTGTTCGTGACGCACTATTGAAGGGCCTTATTGCTCCTCGTTATGTTTTCACCATGGCTCAGCTGGCAGATATTTTTACTAAGGCCTTAGGTGGACAAGACTTCACGAACTCTCAACAAGTTGGGCATTCGGAATCTTCATGCCCCAACTTGAGGGGGGGTGTAACAGATAAATATATATGGAAGATATTCCCATAGTTATCTTTAGTATCTAGATATTTGATTTGATATGATCTTATCTCTATTTGATTTTCTCTCTTGTAATCTCTATATATTCTCTGTAAACTCTTTCTACGAATATACAGAAAACTTTCTTTCTTCCATTATCATGTTCTCTTTTACGATTTTAGCAAGAATGAAAAAAATAAAATGAATGAGTATTGTATAAATATAAATTTTGTACCACATCAAATCATTTTTTTAATATTAACCCTCAATATAAAATAATTACAAAATTTTCAAATAAAAAAAGAATACTCCCTCATGTTTATAATATATGTCGTTTTGAGAAGTTACACAATAACCCTCTTTAATGAAAATTAATAACATGAAAATTAAGAGTGGATATGAAAAGACGTAGTAGTGTATTCATTAGCTAAATGAGGGTAATAATAGAAAAATATGTACAAAATCTAAAATGTCATTTATTTCGTTAATGATTGATATAGTCAAAATAACATTTAAAAAGAATAAAAGGGAGAGTATATACTAAAACCGAAACAACCGAACACATAAAAAAAACTCTATAAACTAAAAATTGAATTATATAGGAAACGTAAAACCTATTAAAAATGAAAAGAAAGGAAAAAAAGATTTTTTTTTTGAAATAAATAATGAGAAAATAAACTGAATAAATTAAAATAAAAAATCTTAGAAATTGACAAACAATAAAACTGCAATTTTATTTTCCCAAATCCCAACCCTGCTCACAGATGTTAATTTGAAGGCATAATAATATCTAATGCTCTTGAGATCGTTATTTGGCCATGTAACCCAAATTGTTTGTGTGCATGTACAAGTATACAAGTGTCTGATTTAGCATCGCTCTATTTGGTTTATTTATTTATAGTGCCACCTGTTAATTTCTCAAGTGCTGTACCCATCACCATTGCAATCTAAAATCCAACTGGCAGCACAATATTTGTATATTAATATGATAATAAAAAATAACATACATGAACATAAAATAGTTAATATATTAATTATACAAATAAAATAATAAATATAAAATAAATAATAAAAGAACTAAAACAGCTAGTAGAATTATAAAATCATTTCAAATTTTAGGGGAGAAAATATAAGTGTATACTATATCATTAGTTTTATTTATAATATTTTTGTTTTTGGCTGTGGAAGACTGATTTTTTTTTTTTATCCGATTTGGATGAATTTGATGAAGCTGATGATTTTCACCGACTTCACGACTTGACGAGACATCATCTTCTTCATTTTGAAATATTAAATTTTATGTGTTTACATATATAAAAAATTACACAATACAATTTATTTCAATCGTCTTATGTATATAACCTTTATATGAAATCCTCTTATTTTAATAATGCATTTTAGAGGCTTCATTTGTTGGATTAATTAAATGACGTTCTCCAATTAGAACGTTCTTGAATATTTAAAAAATTTTCAAATCTTCTTGCGATAAATTTTCAAATCTCTAGAATTTGAGGCTTGAATTCTGAATTGTGTATGTGTTTTACCTTAAGGAGGACCCTTATTTATTAATGTAGAAGATATAGTCCTATCAAAATACATTGGTGAAGAATGCGATTTGATTGATTTTTTAGGATTTCATATAATCTATTTTCTTATTTGGTTTTCAATAAAAGGTCTCTGTTCTGTATATCATCTCGGGTTTCCCCCTACTAATTTGTTGTTTTTGTTGTCACCATCATCATCATTTTGAATTAGTTTTTTATTTTCATAAATACAATTTATATTAGTAGAAATATTAGTTTTGTAAGTAATTTTCATATCAATGTTTTATTTACCATATCAAAAACTAATTTGGTTTGTTTGGTATTACTATTACCAATTTACCATCTCTCACTAGTTTTTGTTATTCGCTTAATGCATTTCAAGTTTTCGCGGGGACTGACTTGCACAAAGAGATGGTGAACTATACTGCAATTGGGCCTATACTTAAAATAAAATAGGCCCAACTGAAGCTCCCGAAGACATCAATTTTTAGCTTCTAATTGAAAATCAAAAACATTTTGAATTATGCCGAAGAAATTAAGACGATGAGAATTAGTGAACTAGTCCTAATTTATTTTAAACGGTTTTGCTATGAAGTCAACCGGGTAGTTCTATAGTAAAGTCAACCTTCTATATACAACAAGTAAAATATATCATATTGATAAAATTATTAGTATTATTTAAGTAATATATGGTATAATTTACTTATTGTATACAACATCAAATTATCATGACTTGTAAATTATATTTGTCAATAACCCTCTCTACATGCAGATTTTTTTTTTTTTTAATTTATGTATGAATTTGTGCTTCGTAATTATATGTAGCAATTTGTGGTCAATATAGATTTGGTCTTCTATCCATGTCTAGTAGGAATTTTAAAATTATAAAAATTTTGACTAACTTAAATTATAAATACATTTTTTAAATTAATAACATTTGTATCTTTTATCATATTTTCATAAATGAGATATCAAATTAACAATTTCTCGAGGAGCTTAAATTTTGTAATCTATGTTGCATATATAAGTAAAGATACATATTTATCTTTATAATAAAAAAATAAATTATCCATCACTATTCATAAAATATAATAAAATTATTTATCAATTAAATAACTTTTTATATATATATATATCGTGTAATTAACCTTGTTGAAAATGCAGCCATTTTCAGTAGAGCTAACGATTTAGACAAAAGTTTTAGACTCTCTATTGGTTACCCAATTCTTTGGTCACCAGCTAAAACTAGAAAAAACAAAAAGAAAAAGAATAAAATAATATAATATAAAAATTCAGAAAGTTGCACATCCAAGTCACATTCTAACTTGGGGTTGTGACGTAATTTGTAGGTGGGAATGAGACATTTCTCCCATTTTTATTAGTTGTCATAATTTTTAGATAAGATATTTATAAATAATTTCTAAAGCTTAATAATTCATATCAATTTATATTTAAAAAAAATAACAAAATTCATATTTTACCATTCTTTATAAATAAATATCACATTTGATGTATTTTGGAATAGTACTGCAAATTCTCTCTTTTCACCCTTTAAAAAAATTCTACTTTATTACTTTTATCATCTATTTCCTTTTTCTCTTTCTAAGTTCCAACAAATATTATATAGATTCAAATTTTGAATATTATCTCAACTCTCAAATTTGTCAAACTCTGAAAATTTTCAAATTTCATAAATTATTTACATTAGCCATTTTCTTCAAAAATTAATTGAGTTCAATTTTTTTAACAGTGTGGTAAAATATTAATTTTTTAGAATCATTACGACTTTAATTATAGATTTCTTTTTTAATTTGTAACAAATAAAAAAATAACACAAATTAATTATAGATAATACTTAATAAATAAATAAATAAAAATAAAATAAATATTTTAGGTTGGGCTGAGTCACTAGTAAACATAAGTGGAATTGTAAGATTGAATTGTGTAGGTGAATTATAGAAATTTTTTTTAATTATTACGCTGAGTTTAGTAGTTGATAAAGATAATCTTATTCTCGAGTTCAATATAAATGACTTCATATAAAATAGGATTGTAAAAGTGGCTTTAAGAAGGGTTATCACTTCTCAACGAATCAAACCACACTTAGCCATAGTCAAAACGAATATCAGGCCAAGGGTTTGACGACCTTGAACCAATCCAAACATATGCACAGCCAGTTCGGTAAACTACCGGTTCTGAATCGGCCTAGTTCATTAAAAAAAAAAATTAAAAACAAAAATCAGAAAATGATAAAAAAATTCCAAGAAAATGGACGAACCCCGGTTCAAGTTCGGAATGGGCCCAACGATTCAAAAAGTACATATATAATATATGTGGCCCGAAACTGGCCTGATTAAACCAAGGCTCGGTTCAAGGCCCGTTGACCACGAGCTGTGGTCATGTCTAACCAAACTGCATAATGTAATTCACCAAATAAATAAAATCCCTACCATTTTGTTACCATAAATTTGGAAAATACTCAGGCTCTATACATTGATCCAATGGATCTTCAGATTTCAGTCTGCTGGTGGCTCTTAGTGAGAAACAAAGAACAAAACTCACTCAAAACAGAAACAAAGTTGTGTGTATATATCAAATCAAAGCTAACATTATTTCCTCAACAACACATCAAAGGGAAAAAACTACAACCACAACCCAAATTATAACCAGCCTACGACGAAATTTACAAAGACAACGATCTCCAGTCTCACGAAAAAACTCGTATACCGAGCCTCCTCCTCGAGTCTCATCCCCTTTCATGAGGTCAACACAATCAAATTATATAAAAGTAAACTCTTTTCCTTTTCTTTTCTTTATATTCTTCTCATTATTTTTAAATTATGTTAATGCAACAGCAGGCGGAGGAGGATTATTATTATTACTACCGTTGCTATTGCTACTATTACCCGCCACCTGGCACCTCTGCCTTCTGGGCCGCCTCGTTTTCTTCCCCCATCCCAACATCTGCTCCTCAGCTGCTGCATGGGCCCGCCGTCTGCCCCTTGGGCCCATATTCCTCTTGGGCTGGCCCGGTGACCAGTCCTGGCCCATGGCCCGCATGAGCCCACCCAACACCTGTATATCCTCAGTCACTTCTTGCCTTGTTAAAGAGGCAAGGCCCGGGAGAATGTCTCGCTGGAAATCCCTCCTTTGCTGCCTCCCTCTCCTCTGCTGGCCTCTCCTGGCCCGGCCCACGTAAATTGCGGGCCCCACTTGAACTGGGCCAGATGGAGCTGGCATGTAGTCCTCCTCTTTGGTCTCCTGTATTTGTAATGTCATGGCCTCAAAATCGTCAATCTCTCCATGCGGTGGTGGGCCAGGCCATGGCACTTCGGGCCCGTGGGCCTCAAACAGGCCCGCGAGCCACATTAGAGACTCAGCTAGAGGATTGTAGGATGAGATGGAGACCATTATATCAGCCGCATTTATCTCAACGTCGTCTTCTTCGATAAAATTGCTATCGCACGAATTCAGATCGATAAGCGGCCCAATTCTTCCCATTTTGCCCTTCTCAGCAGTTTGTGTATCGACTCGTGGATCTTCGTCGAGCTCACACTCCAAATTTAGGTCGATTGTCCGGTTTTTATTTTTCGGGCAGTCAATGACAGGTGGCGCGCCCGTTTCGAAAATGGGGAATCCCATGAGTTTCTTGGAACTTTCTGTCTTTTCCGTATTCGAAACTTCAATGTCGTTCGAAGGTTGATTGAGATCCGTCGTAAGCCAAGGCAAAGTTTGCTTATTACTTTTATTATTACTACCATCTTCGTCCTCATTCAAGTCGATAATTATTACGGGTTTTGAGTTTTGAAGAATCTGTCCGAATATTCGATTGGTCGACTGATTACTAGCGGCCCTACTACTGCAGTTCAGGTTATCAAAGCCCGGAAAGTTATTTGCTTTTGAGGACGATCCGTGATAAAATCTGTTCTTTGCAGTTATTTTATGTCCAGAAATGAGATTTGAGTTTGGCTGTGAACTGGAAAAGCAAGAACTAAAGAATGGGCCCGAACCCGAAGCCCGATTAGGCATGCCTGTAGCTGGATGAGAGAGTATTGGCATCTTTTCTTTTTGAGTTGCATAACTGAGGTTGCTTTTACTTGAACCTGAAATATTCAGAAAGTTGGGAGAGCATTTTCAGTAACAGAAGAATTAGCAATGCCCAAAACTATAGAGCTCAAAGTGTCTGATGAGAGGAAAGTTATTTTTGTACTTTGTGCACAAATTAAAAGGGATGCTTACAAAATGCAAATTTTGAAATAATGAATGAATATAATAAAGTATGGAAGTCTTATTTCAAGTGACACGACAACGGGAAAGAATTGTTTACCACAAAGCTGTAAGTGGTGTGATGAAAATCACAATTTTAGACTGCATGGATCAGCCCAGATAAATCAATAAAAATAAAATAGGCTAGCTTACAACTCGAGTTAACACTATTATTTCTTCACAGTACCCATTTGGTGAAGAGATTCCTGATAGTAAATCATAAAGTAGTAACTTATACAAGCTTACAATTTAACAGTAAGCTCATGACATAAATAGAATAAACGACACTGAAAAAAGAAAATTGCAGCTTTTTTTCCAAAAGAGGGTTAATTGCTACAAGTACACTCGCGGTTTACCCTTGCTATAGGAAAAAACTATATCAGCTTTCCGAAGAATTTATCAACGTCCCCGAAAAAACTTGGTCTCGCACACAACACCTATTTGCAATGCGAATAACATACTTTCATCGCAAAAATCAAGTTTCGAAACAAGTTTAAGCATTAAAAAATTCTATGGAAAATAGTAAATAAAGACCAAAATAGAAGAATTTATCAACGTCACCGAAAAAACTTGGTCCCGCACAAAACACCTATTTGCAATGCGAATGACATACTTTCATCGCAAAAGTCAAGTTTCGAAACAAAAGTTTAAGCATTAAAAAATTCTATGGAAAAAGTACACCTGAGATTCGTTTTTTTGTATTTGCGCTTTTCAAAAGTAAGAACATTTCAAAAAGAAAAAACCTTTGTATTCCCTTATTTTTACACTAAATCGAACTTCAGGATTTAAAGTAATCTCTCCCCATCTCTCTCTCCCTCTCTCTCTGTTGTATGTCAAACCTCAGGGTGGTTTATATCGTAATAAATCTTCACCTGCTTCGTATGGATGCGAGAACCATGCACTCTCATTAACCTTACTTGCAACACAAGACTTAAAAGAAAACCCGTCACAAATTCCTCGCTTTTTGTCTTCATTTTCACCAAAATAACAACCCGCATCCGACTTATCAACCCGACTCCCGCCTTTTTTCATCCCACCAAAATCGAGGAAATCAACAGTAGATGGACCCACAGACTCTTCAACTTCAAAGGGCTCATTTAAATCGGCCAACTTAATCCCACGATTGCCGAGGGACAAATTCGTAATTTCACGTCCACGTTTCGTGCAAGGAGAATGACTCGACATGTCAGATACTTTGCCCTCTTCCTCCTCTGTGTCAATATATTCATCTGCCGGGAGTTGAAGATCGAACAACTTTTTCCTTTCCTTAAGAGAAGGAATGTTGTGGAAAGGAGAGTGACTGCTGGGCTGCGTGATGTTGTACCCTTTGGTACAACTCATGGGTGAATTCTCGATTTCCAGTCTGGAATGAGACATCTTTTCTTGAAGGAAGCCTGACATGTGCCATTTACGAGGATCTTGAGACGATGATTGCTCAGTTGATACTCGGAGTTTTTGCTCTTCTTTCCTTTTCAATTCTTCCATCATGTCCCTTTGAATTTGGTAAAGACGGTGGAGTTCGTAAACCTGGATGCATATAACTATAATTATACATATACACAAAAAAAAAAAAAAAGCAAGAAAAAAATATTCCAGTGTTTTCAAATGTCAACTACATCTTTAAACTCTACATAATAATAGCAGAGTTTAAATGCTGGGCGAAACGGCCAAAATTTTTCGTTTTCATTCTGCTAAAGGCTATGTTTAGTAACCAATAGCTTATTTTGTTAGCTTATATAAGTTTCATGTATTTAATTCGTTTGGCAGGACGAGCTTTTTAAAAAAAACTCGAGCTTATCTCATAAGCTTCTTTAGGTAGCTTTTCAAATAAGCTCATTGAAATTTTTATTTCAGCAAGCTTATCAGCTAATTTTACCAAACACTTTTATCATATAAACTAGCTTTTCACCTATAAGTCATCAGCTATAATCTATAAACTCGAAAATAGGGATCATAATACAAGGTACCAGTTAGATTGTGCGTGACAACTGAAACTTGATGATGAAAAAGGAAAACAAGAAAAGTACCTGACTTCTAAAAACTGCCTCATGTTCAAGCATTTTCTGCTTCAAAGCATCCTTGCCATACCCTAGATAACCATCTGTTGTGATATTCTGCACAAACCCGTTATGATATTGCCCGTTTGCCATGGCCTTATTATCCCCATAACTTGCGGGCCAGCTATTACTGCTAGAGTCCTCGTTAAGATCCCTCATTGAGTAATAATATCCTGGCATGTAGCACTGTATCTTTGTTCCCATTCCTGCAATTTTGGAAAGATAGTTTTAGTAACTTTTACAACTCCAAATCGAATGTTAAAAAGGTTTCCTTCACGAAAAGTACTATAAAACGAAGAAAATAAACATGAACATAGAGAAACTCAAGAAAAATCTAACCAGGATTCGCAAGTTGGATATGAAAAACAACCAACTGAAGGAAAATAAAAGAAAATGGGAGACTTTAATGATAAAGAAAAATTATCCACACGACCAAAACCAAATCAACCAAGATTCTTCAAATACAATTTGAACATGGAAGAAGAAATTTTAACTTGAATCTGGGAATTTAGTTTTATCCGGCGCAAGGTCAGGGACCACCTTATCAATGCCGTGCAAATGACAAGGGAATATCAATATTTTAAAACTAACCTCATGAGCCATAAAAGACAAAAAACACGTGAAGTAGCTAACGCAACGTAGCATACTCCGATAACGGTAATATTACAAATTGTAAAAATTTAACAATCTGTATACAGATAACATCACCAAAACAAGAAATTATGAAGAACTATACTCCTCAAGAAATTATGAGCTGTAACTATAAACAAAGGATGCTAACCATTTCAAATTGTAATATATGAAAACCTGTGCATTTATGACTGGACTTAAGTATACTACCTTGAAGCATAAATTCAGATAATGTCGCCAAACTAAGAATTATAATCCCAAGGAATAGCTTTAGAAGCCAAAAACTTACCAAGAACAAAATTGCAGTTTATGTACACTGCAAAACAAATGATAGCAAATAGAAAGCAGATCCTAAATGAATGATCATACATGAGAACAAAACCCCCTTTCAAGTAAAGATCAAATTCAAGATAAACTGATAGCACATACAGCTGAAGTAATACAATCAATCTACCAACGATATCATTACCATCAAGACTTCTGAACTCAGAAAAGCAGACATTTTGAATATAATGATGACCTCAACCCAAGCAAATGATTTGTCAAAAGGTGAAATTTTGAGGGGGAAAAAAGGGAGAAGCGTTTTTCTTCTTCTGGGTCAGAGTCAAAACCATGTATATCTTAAAAAAAACAAAAATATATTTTAACAAACAAAAAAGAACCAAATTACCTCAGACCCACATCCTGAAACTGCTTCTTCTCATGAACCCCTCATGAATTGAATCGAATAACAGTATCCCCAGTTCAGTTGAATATGAAGTTGGAATTTTGCCAATTCAAAGCCAACAACAAAGGGAAAAACAAATAATAATAGGAGCAGACAAGATAAAGTAACACTAATAATTGCAAAATGAAACAAAGGAAAAATTAAAGGAGTGGTCTGTTAAACTCCATAGAATCAGCTCAGATCCCATGAAAACCAACTAAAGATTGGAGACTTCGATCTGATGGGCCAGTCTCTCCCTCTCTCCACGCCAAGGAAAAGAAACCATGGAACCTCTAGAGAGAGAAATGGGAGGAAAATCGAAAACGAAAAAACAAGAAAGAATAGTTACTCTTGCAAGTCAATATATATTGAGCGGTGCTTATCAACAAAGTTAAATTCTTTACTATAAATAAAGTAAAAATTCTCTCTCTCTCTCTCTTTTTTTTTTTCTTTTTTTAATCAAGAAAGAGAGAGAGATCCCAAATGAGAAAATCTCCTCATAAACAAACGACCTTGGAAGAACAGTGACACGAAATTTGTCAACATCCGGTCTCTCTTTTTTATTCTCTGCTCTTTTTTTCCCACCTTCTCTCTAAGCTCATTCTCTCTCATCATTTCATTTTGGTATAGAGGAATTCGAATTCAGGACTGTTTTTTAGGAAATAATGGGAAATGGGCATTTTTCTAGATTCTCATCGCATTCCCTAGCTTTTCGTACCAGATATTTGTGAAAAAATTTAAACATCAATTATGGAAAGCTGTCTCCACCTTTTGATAGAACACACACATTCATGTAATACTACTCACTAATTGTCAACATCCCTCCGTTCGATACCGTTACAAGTAAATGTTGCAAGCGATGAATTTTTATTCCCTACGTAATACTTATGTTTGCTTTTCTAGACAAAATAGATTAATTTAATCTTGAGAAGCAAGGTTTAGATTAGATTGGTCTCATATTTCTTGTGTAAGACTAACATTTAGATATTTGATCTTGTATTTGTTTTATATAACTAGACATAAGATAAAATCAATCCTTGCATTCTTGACCAAATAATTGCTCCGCAACTATATTATTAAATATAGTTCAATTATTTATGAAGTCTATCATTTAGATATTTTATCTTGTATTTGTTTTAACTCAACCACATTTTTTAACACAACTTTAACCCAACTCCATTATCATCAATATTATCAATATAATTAAATAATATCAACCAATCATTTTTACGCATCACATAAATTTTAGTTCACTATTCATCCACTTATATAATTTTAATCAACTATCACTTCAAATCATCTCTCTCATATTTTTACATCAAATCAACTTTAATTATTATATATTAAATATTATTTTAATATACCCACTAACAACTCACCATACTACATTTTTCAAAATTAACCCAACCAAACCCAAAAATTCAAACAAATCCAAAATTTTTTATATCCAAATTATACCACATTTGTGTGTTTGTAGTGTGTTGTTATTTAAGCTACCTTTGGTAGGTCTCCCTCTTTCGGCTAGTTAGCCGGTTGAACTTATGTGTTTATTTATGAAGTCTACCGTTGGATTTTGACGATTCCAATAATGGTAAAAATAAAAATTTCAACGGAAATTGCTACGATCAAAAGCCGTTGGAATCATCAAATTTCACCTTAAATTATAATGAAAAATACATTCCAACGGAATATTTTCATTGGAATTTCCATTGGAATCATTCCAACGGAACCAACGGAAGTCATACCATTGGAATATATTACCATAGGATTTTCCGTTGAAATATAACAATTTTTTGACAGTGGTTGTTTGGAGTGTTGCAAGACAAAATATAAATTAAGAAAGTAGTTTTGAATGTGAAAAAAAAAAATGATAATTGTTCAGCATTACAGTAGATAATTCATACCTTAAACTTCATTTTCCATCAATTAATAAAGTAGATAATGATAAAGTGAATTAATCATAATTAAATGGGATAGTATATAGTTCATATTGTTCGATAAAGAAATTATCATGTGATAAATATTTCCTGGGCTTTTTTCTAATCAGCCCAATATCTATGTGGTAAACTTGCTACACAAAGGGTGATAGGGGTAATTATTGATGTTATTAAGTTAGCATGAATTCATTGATAATGGAAAAATAATTGAATAGTTGATGGCTGATAGCATATTAGTTCATAGATATGTAAATAAGTCGACTGCACCGAAAAATTAATGAAATTCTCTGAAATGTCAGCATAAGCATATATTACAAGAAAATGATGAAATTCCAACGGAAATATATTCCAATAGAATTCCAACGGCAATTCCAATGGATTTTTCAATGCTAAAATCCAACAAATATATACCATTGGAATGAATTCTCCATTGAAATTTCTGTTGGATTTTGACGATTCCAATGGTGGTGGAAATAAAAATTCCAACAGAATTGTATATTCCAGCGGAAATTCCTACAGTCAATAGCCGTTGGAATCATCAAATTCCATCTAAAATTTCAATAAAAAATACATTCCAACGGAATATTTTCATTGGAATTTCCGTTGGAATCATTCCACCGGAAGCTATACCATTGGAATATCCGTTGAAATTTTCATTAGAATATATTACCACAGGATTTTCCGTTGGAATATAACAATTTTTTTATAGTTATATATAATAAGCATATGAAATAAGTTCTAAGATAAAAGGTTATACATCCGAGTTAACTAGACATTTAAATAAAAGAATATCATAAATTGTTTACATAAATTTTATATATATTAACTTATAATGATTACTAATCAGTAATCACAGATTAAGGTAGAGCGACTTTCTGTGAGACTGTGTAATTTGGATTTGGGCATAGTCAACTGAAAAGGTTGATAGCTTATGAAATTAGCATTAATTAAATTGATTTTTAAACCAGCTTGTGAAATCTATACTTATATAAAAGGAGATTCTATTTACTACATTTACTATCCAGAAAAGTCAACTGCATTAAATGTCATTACTATTTTGGTATTATAATATTTTATTTATTTAATTGATTTATTTATTTGTTTTATTTTAAGAAGGTAAGTATAATAAAAAGATTTTAATAATAAAAAAATCAAATACCAAATAAAAATGTACACTTTGACTTATTTGATTATATTTGGTATTTGATTATACCAAATATATTCCTATTTAGTATATACATTAAATACTTACTAAAGTATTTATTTGTTTTATTTGTCAAAGTTAAATATAGATTTGTTTATATTATCAAATCATAAAAATATTAAATCCATATTGTAAAATAAAAAAAATCATATAATTTTATAATAATTCTACTACACTATTTAACAATATTTCTTTTTTATTATATAATAAAATAATAATTAAATATAATATAGTGAACAACAATAAGTAAAACTGTTACTTTCTCTTATATCAAGAGATAAATTTATATGCTAAAATTAAATTTTTATTAGTATAAATATTTTAGTAAGATAATATATTAATTATTTTACAAGCTAGCCCTAACATGCTCATATTTAATGTTTTAAAAGATGTAGAAAAAAAATTTATAATAACTCTATTGTTTTTCAGACTTAAACGTTGATTAAAAGAGGTAAAAATTCCTAATTTTTTAGACTTAAACGTTGATTAACACCATAGATTGAGAGTTTATATTTAGTAAAATTCTTAATTTGTAATAAAAAAATTAATTTTTGCTATATTTTAGAATATCTTTAAATTCATTATAAAAAAAAGAAAAAAAAACTATAATGAAAAAAGCAAGTCAACTATATATCGATTTGTTGTACTCCTCAAATCACATTCACAATTTGGCTACAAGGAAAGGAAACTCATTGATTAAAATATTATTTTGTCAGTAGTCTTAATGTACAAGAGACTTTAAGACTCCACTGGAATATTATAAAACTTTTATTGAACATTGTACAATTTTCTTGCGTATTATAAACTTTTATTGAATATTGCATCTTATAATATAATATTCTCCAAATAAATATATCTCGTGCTTCGCACAGGTCACGTACTATATATATTCCGTACATTTTCTTTATTCATGTATATAATTATAAGCATGGATAAATAGCCTTAAAATTATGCACCCGTGCATCGCATGGCTCTGTACTAGTAGTTGTAATGGGCCATACAGTTTATTTAGGTCAGCACAATCTCGTGTGGGGAAAACAGGTAAGAACAGTTTTATTATTCCGATCAGTTTCCACTAATCAACTGTCTTTTTTTACATAATTCCACTAACAAACTTTTATATAGGAAAAAACTTTCTCTGCCATTCTCTTTGAACAAGATATTCCCTGTTTTTCATTCGCATGTTATCATAAAATATTGGTAAATGAAAAATGAATGCTCTTACAAAGTAATTACGTTTTAATTATTATTTATATCATTTAACTTATTATTAATTTTGGTATTATATTTTATTATCATGTTTGTCTTAATTAATCAATATTGGGAAAATGGAAAGGAAAAAAGAAATATGATATGCATCATTTGTTGGATATGTGTACTCAATAGCTAGATTTCAAGGTGGATGTTTGGATATCAAACAATTTATAGTGCAAGTTGATTAAACTTCTTTTCTCTTTTTGAATGATTGATATCCACATTTAGATCCATAAATCTCGGGACCAAGACCAAACTTAGTACCAAAGCATTTTTAGTTTTAGTTTCTTTTTTTTTTAAAAAAAAAAAATCATTTATTTTTAATTTTTGGGTCCGGGTCAGGCCATGTTGGGTCTGGTTTCGGACCTGGCAAAAAATTAAATTTGGACTGTTGGAGTTTCAACGGCCTAGTTATTTTATTATAAATGGTTTCGGGCGGGCGGTTCGAACCCGAAATCGCCAACGGTCTGAATTTTGAATCTGACCGTTGAAAT
The DNA here is from genome assembly GCA_008636005.1 of Striga asiatica. Lineage (NCBI taxonomy): Eukaryota > Viridiplantae > Streptophyta > Magnoliopsida > Lamiales > Orobanchaceae > Striga > Striga asiatica. The sequence goes on along the minus strand of BKCP01006737.1, from coordinate 1,165,811 downwards.
CCAACAATCAGAGCAGTTTGAAGCGCCGGGATGACCCAGAACCTCGGTTCCATAATTTAGAAAGAAATGTA
>BKCP01006737.1:1106836-1133930 GCA_008636005.1 Striga asiatica | reverse complement strand
TCTAGTTTTTGTGATTGTTGACGATAGTATTTCGTTGTGTGTGGCAATTTTTTATAATCTGGAGTAACCCATATAAATTTGTAAGTATATTCATGCGACATTTAAAATTATATAATACTTTCTAATTTAAATTATAAATATATTTTTATCATAAGTTTCGATTTAGCATCTATATTGTATATGTATACATATGTGTGTATATTTATAATGAAAAAATAGATTATCTAAATATATTAATTATAAAATAATAAATTTATTTATCGAATAAATAAATTTATCCATTAAGTTCATCATATAATTTGACTCCGAAAATTATTACATTATATGGGAGGTAAGTCGTACTAATAATGAGTATTACTCAAATATAAATAATAATATAATTTTTTAAAATAATATTTTGAAACATAGTAATACAAACTTCAATCTCTTAAAAAATAGATATGAATTTTTTTTATTATTATCACTAGATTACTACGCGAATTATTATATTAGGTATAAATATTATGTAATACGAAAATTAAGGTGATCAATTATATTAGTTTAGATACAATGAGTGATTATGTAATGTTATTTCATTAAATAAAATTGAATAATGAAAAATATATTTATCATATAATATGTTTTTTATATTTGTCCATTTGAAAATTTCATAAAAAAAAAATATGAAATAGATGTAATCGATAATCGATTTTACCAACTCATACGAATACATTGGTACATTTATAGATTAAATTTTTATTATATTTCGTTAAATATAAAATCAACATCAATATAATAGTCTCATATAATTCAATGTTCATTCAATTTAATTTATACTGCTTTTCATTAAATCGTGTATTAACTTCAGATACTTGGATCAACAGAGTAAAATCATCCAGATATCTGGGATTGCCTCTAGGTGTGGGGAGGTCAAAGAGAGATAATTTTCTGCTTGTGAGTGAATGTGTGAAAAAAAAAATAAAAAATTATGAGTTGAAAAAATAAATTCCTAGATGAAACTGAAAGAGAGATCTTGATTTAATCAGTGTTGAGTGCCCCTCCTACATACGTGATGTTCTGTTTTAGAGTTCCTATTTCCATAATTACTCAAATTTGCAGTGATATTGCTATTTTTTGGTGGGAAAAAAATGCAAGGGTGGGGATGTGTTACACTAGCTGAGTGGGGAAGTTGTCTAAGTCTAAGGAGGAGGGGGATTCGGGTTTTAGAGACTTGAGGGCTTTTAATGAGTCTCTATTGGTCAAGCAACTGTGGAGAATTTTAACTTTGCCAAACCTGTTAGTTAGTATAGTATTAAAGGGTAAATATTTCAGGAATAGTAATTTGATGGAGGTGAAAGCCAAGAATAGTGACTCCTGGCTTTGGAAATATTGGCTTAGTGGTTGATAATCTCTAGGGCTAGGAGCTAGGTTTGAAGTTGGGGATGGGTATTCTATTTATGTTTAGTATTCCCCTTGGATCCCAAACACTTTTTCTTTTAAACATAGATGTTGTTTTTTGGAGGATAGATTTAGAATCAATAGGGTGAGTGATCTGATTAAGGAAAGGGGAAGAGAGTGGGATAGTGAGTTGATTCTTCAAACTTTTGATCCTATTGATGTTGCTATAATTATGAAATTTTTTCTCTCTAATTAGAGAAAGAAAGATAGGTTGATTTGGCACTGGAGCAAGAAGGGAGCTTTTTCAACAAAAGCAGCCTATCAAACCATTCTGGAGGCTAAAGCCAGACATACTGTTCAAACCTCTTCTATTCAGACCGGTGCCTAGTGGAAGAAAATGTGGGTTTCAACTTGGCACTTGCCCATAAAGCACAAGGTAAAACATTTTATTTGGAGATGGTGGTTTGGTTACATTGGGTCTAAAGTAAATGAATAGAGGCAAATACAATTTGTCTGGTATGTGGAGAGGAAGTTGAGGATTTAAACCATACATTGTTTCTCTATTCAAAATCTAAATTATGTTGAAAGATGAGTAGTGTGGACTGGAACTTAATGCAAGGCAATCAAATGGACTTTCAAAGGTGGTGGATGGAAACCTGTTCATTAGGTATGTCTGCTGATTTAGAGGAAAGGCTCGGTTTATCTGCATACCTGATGTGGAACCTCTGGAAAGCTAGAAACAAATTGGTTTTCAAATGTGATTGGATACATGAAAGGGAATTAGTTGATGGTGCCAAGTCAGAGTGGTTGTAATGGAGGCCAAGGAAATTAGAAAGAAGATCAGGAGGTAGGGAGTTGCATCCTGGAAAAGAGCCCTATTGAGATGAAGCCTCAGAGAGGGTGGCCATCAGTGCTTATTTCTATGAAGAAAGTGATGTTTCAGTGGATTATGTTGTTGTTCAAGATAGAGTTAACAAACTGCATTGGAAATGAAGCATAACAGGAGCAACTCAAAGAGCTGAATTGAACCTCCTGCGTATGTTACCTAAAGAATGTTGTTGTTGAAAGGATTTGAAGGGAAAGATTTATCTTTCCTGTTCTTTTGCTCCTCTCTTGGAGCATGTTATTTCTCTTTTGGTTGTTTGTAATGTTGAATTTTTTTTAAGTGTTGTAGGGTGTTCGTTTTCTGTTTGATCTTGTTGGTTTTTGAGAGGAAGAAGTTACTCTTTCTCGTGGTTCTTGAGTTTTCTTGGTCTGATCTCTCAAGTATTATGTAATCAGTTGATTACTCGTTGTACTTGTACTGTTTCTTTGAGTTATAAATTTGTTTGTTTTTCATTGGAAAAAAAAATCATAATATTATATTTATAAAGCCATCAAATGTCCACCTAGTTAATCCCCTTCATGTCCTTTACTTGACACGCTAATTCTCCGCCTCCGTTTTAGGACAAAACTCAACCCTTGTTATGAGTTTTTCGACCCTTCAATCAAGTTGGTATTTCACTAAACAAATTATTGTGTGACACACTAGTTCTCCGCCTTTGTTTTAGGACAAAATTCGACCTTTGTTATGAGTTTTTAATTTCGACCCTTCAATCAAGTTGGTATTTTATTATAACAAATTATTGTGTGAGTTTAGACTGGTTGGCTCGTCGTAAGCACATAATTATATTACTAAATGTCATATTTATATTTTTGTTATTTTTTATAGTATGTTGTTTTCTAATGAAATTATGTATACGTATGAGAAAAGTACATCAGTTTAATAGTTAGACCTTACTTACCATCATATTTATATTCACAAATTTTTTATATAAGTCAACTTAAATAATAGACAGAGTCGATCCGATGTGATCAACAATGCATACTTATACCAAATGTTATATTTTTGTCATATTATATTTTAAAATATGAAATTTTTTAATAAAAGTATTCATATTTATATATTACAAAAATGCCACGGTTAGATGTGCGATTTGCCCAGCATAAGATGCACCGATTTATAGTTACTAGTGAGCAACCCGTGCGATGCACGGTGAGGCTTGTTCCTCAAAACCTATTTAAAACTTTATTTTTAAATATAATTACTAAAGTTTAAACATTTTATTTTGGCAAAAAAATAGATACAGAGTATGAAAAATCATATATTGTTGAACAGTTCCCTATACACAATATTTTTTATTTGAATATGTGGCAAACTTTCTTGTCAACAAATTAAAATTTTCAAACAATTGTGTGAAAAAAATTAAATTATAATATATTATTTATAGTGTAAGAAATCGTAATATATTATTTTTAGTGTGATAAAATGTGTTGGGATAACTATGACCATTTGAAAAAATATATAATAGTAATCTTAAAACTTTAATAAATTTAAAAAGATAAATATGACCATTTGAAGAAATATTTATTTGTAATCTTAAAATTTTAAATTTTGATAAATGATTGTATATATGCGCCAAGTTTTTAGGAACCAATTGATCATATAATATAAATTCTTATATGATTTCCAGAGTCTTACGAACGTGACATGAACTTCATTTTTTAATTTCAAATTTAAACAAATCAAAAGACAAATTATTAGGTAGTTATGGAAAAAAGTATCCAACAAACTATTTTTTAATTTTAAATTTAACAAATTAGAAGACAATTATTAGGTAGTTATGAAAATAGTCTCCAACAAACTTCAAATTAAACGACACACAACCATCAGATCTAGAGTTGGTTGCAGTCGGTGATCACCACCCGTCTCGAGGTCCGGTGGCTCCCCGACCCGACATTCTCCACCGCCTTCAATATGTCGTACTCCTCCACCACCTGCCCGAACACCACGTGCTTGTTGTCAAGCCACTTCGTCCTTGTCGTGCAGATGAAAAAGTACGTGTCATTTGTCCCCGGAACAGCCTTCGCCATTGACAGGTCCCGGTGTGCTTTCTCATGATGTTCTCGTCGGTAAACTTGGCGTCGTAGATCGACTTGCCGTCGTTACCCGCAGTGAAGTCACTGATCTAACAAATGATTGGGGATTATACGATGGAAGGATGACCCTTTGTGGTGGAGGGGCTTGCCAGATTTGCCGACGTCCTTCTCGTTGGTGCATAGGGCATAAAAGTTCTCATCGGTCTTCGTGACGACGTCGGCGAAGAGCTCCATCACGATTCAACGGCGGGGCTGCTATTCGTTATGTCGAAGTAAACCCTAGGATTCGATAGGTTGATTTGAATTTTTTATTTAGGAGTTTTTTGTGATTTTTTTTTTATTTGTGACTAACTGATTTTTTTTTTGGTCTCAAACTTAGGGTTTTGTAATTGGGTGGGGAGGGGTTTATATAAGGGATCGATTGAGTGCAAACTTTAAAAAGATGAATTCTTTCTAAACTTTAAGAAGATATTGTAGTTAGATAAATATGGAGAAAAAAGTATTTACCAGGAATTCACATAATATGAGATTCTTTCCAAACTTTAAAAAGATTTTGTAGTTTAATAGATATGGACAAAAAAATATCCATAGATAGAGATTTACCCGGATTTTCAAACCTTTTTTTGTATATATATATAAATATCAATTTGTGCTTTGGGTGGAAATTTACGGTTTTTTTTAATAAATTCATTATTAGTAAAAACGAAAATTTAGGCGGGATTTTACATACTATTCACAGCTAAATGTTTTGCCTTTTTATATATTCATAGATATATATTTAAGTTGTGAATTTTTTAATATTATATGATTATATGGCTAAAAATATGTTAGTTTCAATCAAATAAGTCATATATTATTTCAGTTAAAGAATATAAACCACCAAAAAATAGAAAAGTAGTTAGGATATATGTCATAAAATAATGTAATTTATTATTTTTAAGAATAACAAATCAATATATTTACACACAAAATTCATAAATATAAATAATTTATGGATTAGTATAACATCCATTATTCTCGGAACAACTTTTTGTTTGATTTGCAACATTAATTTGAATGAAAAAAATCCGTAATTGTGGGAATATCTTGATTCAAAATCTCAATTTTTTGGCATAAGAATCTCCAAATTTGTTACCAATAAAAATGAGATTCGTATTGATGAAATGAATTAAAGTTTGGCATAAGAATCTCCAAATTTGTTACCTTAAGAATCTCCAATTTTTATGGGATATCTCATAAAATTTGATTCCTAAAGAAAATAAGTTATTTCAATCAAATAATTCATATATTATTTCAATTAAAGAATATAAACCACCAAAAAATAGAGAGGATGTTAGGATTTAGGTCATAAAATAATGTAATTTATTATTATCTAAGAAAACCAATCAATATATTTACACACAAAATTCATAAATATAAATAATTTATGGAGAATTGGAGTTTATCAATATTTAGTATAATATCCATTATTCTCGGAACAATTTGTTGTTTGATTTGCAACATTAATTTGAATGGAAAAAAAATCCATAATTGTTGGGATATCTCAATCAAAATTTCAATTTTTGCCATAAAAATCTCCAAATTTGTGACCTATAAAAATGAGATTCGTATTTATGAAATGAATTAAATTTGGCATAAAAATCTCCAAATTTGTTACCTTAAGAATCTCAAATTTTTTTGGGATATCTCACTTAAATTAATTTTCTATAGAAAATAAGTTGTTTTAATCAAATAAGTCAAATATTATTTCAATTAAAGAATATAAACCACCAAAAAATAGAAAAGAAGTTAGGATTTAGATCCTATAATAATGTAATTTAGTATTATTTAGGAAAAAAAAATCAATATATTTACACACAAAATTCATAAATATAAATAATTTATAGAGGATTGGAGTTTATCAATATTTAATACAACATCCATTATTCTCGGAACAATATTTTGTTTGATTTGATACATTAATTTGAATGAAAAAAAAATTCGTAATTGTTGTGATATCTCAATTCAAAATTTCAATTTTTTGGCATAAGAATCTCCAAATTTGTTACCAATAAAAATGAGATTCGTATTTTTTAAATGAATTAAATTTTGGCATAAGAATCTCCAAATTTGTTACCTTAATAATCTCCAAATTTGTTACCTTAAGAATCTCCACATTTTTTGGGATATCTCCCTTAAATTTGATTTCTAAAGATTCACATGTGCTTTTTTCAAAATTTCTACTAATAGTAAGTCAACACTTTATTTTTAAAGTCAAAGTTACTATTTTTGTATTTTTCCAACAACCTCTTTATATTACTATAGATAGGCTTGTTGTAGCATAGCCAATTAGTCAACGGAGGGTCTTTGAGCTCAAGACGACGTCGTAGCATGGAGTCACTACACATTATCCCACGAACAAACTCGCTAATTGCTATGAACGACGAGAAACAGCAAAACAAAATGGACCTGAAAATTTCAGAATCAAAACCCTAGTTGTGAAATCCAACTAAATCTTCCCAGAAAAAGAGCGAGGGAAGAGATAGCTTGATATGAAAATGGCGATATCAGCAGATATCAGTGTATCTATAGCTTTGAGTTCACACAAATTCAGTACCCCTCGACCTCGAGCCTCATCTCATTTTCCCCCTTCTAAGGTCTGTTTCTGTTCTTCCACGTTTTTTGGTTTAATTCTCTAAATGCTATGTAGTTTTCATTATTTTCTGTTCATGTGTATGTATTGTGGGCGTGTTTGTGTTTTCTATTGCATTTTATTTTGAGCTGGGCATCGCTGCACCATTTGGTCCCAGAAGAACTGCTTGATTTCGAGGTCATGTGTTTTCATTCTTTTTTTTCTTCTTCTGATTTATCTCATTCATTCATTTTTATTTTTATTTTTTGTGTGTACGATATGATAATTGGTTACTACTTATTTAAATTTATGTTTTCTCCTTTATTGATCTTGCTGATAACTGGATATTGATTACCAGAACACGTGCAATTTTAACTTGGGCACGATTTGCTCATATGCTTCTTTTGATTATATTTTTCTGAATGGCGATTTATGGGTTATGCCCATAAGTTAATAGCGATCCTTGTTCCTTAAAGTTTGGCTACTTTGAATGAATTTTATCTTGTATGTATATGTGTGTCCGTATGTTAGACTGTATGTTAGTTTCCTGCTTTTGATTTGTTTGTTTAATGCACAGCATGGAGAAATGGATGGAATCCACTTTTCTTCTTTAATAGTGTAAACGTGCCACAGTAGTTCATGATTAACATCTCATGAGTCTTGCATGGGATTATCAGGATTTGTATACCGTGTCGCCTTTAAATTCAATGCAAATACTTGGGAATTAGTGACAGTATCTCGAGTTTACTGTTTAGAATTACACATTGTCATAGACATAAAAATTGACTCAAGGAGGCTTATAGTTGGAAACGTGGGATTCTTACAAACAACTTACATGGACTTAAAATTTTGGCAGAATTAGGTTATAATTGGATACATGAGGTTTTGCACGTTTTGTTTGTTATTATTTGCTACGCTTGCATGCTCCAGTAATTATAATTGATCGGCATCAGAACTAGTTGATAACAACAGGCTCCACGAGACTTTTGGTTTCGGCTCATGTTAGTTACTGCAAACACTTCAAATAACCAAGGGCATTGATTTGAGTTATTTTATTGGTTTGTTTAGAACCTCTCTTTTTTCCTTTATTTTCCCCATTCCTAAGAGATATTCATATCTGTCCCTTTACTGTACAGGTGTCCTGCAGCGTGTTCACCAATGGGACACTACCAAAATTCTCTCGTCGTTTACTAAGTTGCGATACCACACGTTGCCACTCTAAAAGGCCTCTTTGGGTTTTCGGAGACTACAAGCTCTCGCAAAATCCCATCAGCCAAGAATTCGAGAATTTTCTACTCAACGCAATCAAATTAAACTTCTTCGAAAGGCTAAACCTGGCATGGAAGATACTATTCCCATCACCCGCCGCCACCAAACGAAATTCCAACGCAAACATCGCCAAACAGCGCCTTAAGATGATCTTATTCTCTGATCGATGTGCTGTTAGCGAAGAGGCCAAACAGAAAATCGTGACCAATGTCGTGAGTGCCTTGTCTGATTTTGTCGAGATCGAGTCTCGGGACAAAGTTCAGTTGAGTGTCTCGACTGATCTTGATCTCGGGACCATTTACTCTGTCACGGTGCCCGTTAGACGTGTGAGGCCGGAGTATCAACTTGATGACGAGGCTGGGTCGATAACGAATATCGAGTATAGGGACAGGGGAGAAACCTCGGGCTCGGTTGATGTGACTTTTGATTTTTATATTCCGAGTGACGAAAAATCGGAGGATTTTAGTGTGTGAAAGGGGAGGTGATGCGTTTTATTTTTCATTTTTTTTCTGCAGGTTAGTGATGTGTTTTGTTCGTTCTTTGGATGATGTCACCACCGAGGAGCAGAATGTATTCTTGTATATAGTTGGGAAAGAACTTTTAAGGATGATTTGATTGTTGAAGTAGCTTTGTCTGATATATTTTTGGATATCGTTTTGAAATCCTACTTGATGGGAAATNACCAAAATTAGGCTCCATCAACGTGTTACTACATTATATTAATCCATAAGTAAATACATTACATTAGATTGTAAAATCCCCCTATATATTAATTGAGAACGTGTTGAGCCTATGTGGCAGGCTCGCATGCTTCGGGATCCTATGTGGCAAAATTACATGCTTCGTTATTACGCTTGGATAGGTTTGGATTATCTATAAATATGTTGATTATTTATGGTAGGGGTGGGCGCGGTCCGGAACGATCTTGGATTTGACTTGTCCGCATACTCATCCCACTTTTATGACGGGATGAGACACTCCCCACCCATGTAATACATGGGTGTTATACTAGTTCTTTTTTATGGTGAAAAAATGAAAACTGATCGTCAATCTATTCTTAGGTGGACTATTCAATTGAAAGTAATTAGTTGGAAAGATTATGGCGTGATTGTATATAATTTGTACAGTAAATATTCCACTCAAAATTCAAATTTAACTCAACTTTAACTCAACAGCACTATCTCCAATATTATTAATATAATTAAATAATATCAACCAATCATTATTACACATCACATCAACTTTAATTCACTATTCACCCACTCACATAATTTTAACTAACCCTCACTTCCAATCATTTTCTCCTACTTTTACATCAAATCAACTTTAATTATTTTAATTTAAATATTATTTTAATATATCCACTAACAACTAACCATATTACTTTTTTTTAAACTTAACTATAGTTAAAAAAAGCTAGTTTTTTACTAGTTGAATTCATATCTAATCACCTCCTTAGTACTTTATGTTCTCTATATGCTGCCTATTGTATGGACTCTGGAAGGTTTTTGTTAAATTATTGAAGTTTATAATGATATAATTAGATTAAGAAATGAGAATATCTGAAAAAAAAAATCCCTTACACATTCAGTGATTTTTTTTTTTTAAGTCCTTTGGTGGTTGATTAATTTACTTTAGATATTATCTTAATCTTGGGCAAATATACAGGTGACATCTTCGTATGGAAATAACTATCACAATTCTGAGCATGTGAATGAGGGGCATTTTGCATTTCAAGCAGTTGAGGCAGGCGATTACATGGCTTGCTTTTTTGCGGCCGATCATAATCCTGCAACGACTTTAACCATCGACTTTGACTGGAAATCGGGTGTTGCTGCAAAAGACTGGACAAATGTTGCGAAAAAAGGTTCTGTTGAAGTAAGTAGCCAAATGCTTATTGTTAGAAGTTATGTTTGTCCCACATTGATTAGTTATTGGGGTGCTATTTATACTTTGAGTTTGTTTGCTTTGTAATTGTTATGGTTATGTGGTTGAAAGATGAAAACTTGTATGGTTAGATTGTGTACGCACGTTGTTTCTGATTTAGTACTTTGATTTCTCTACTTGTTTGTTGTTTAGTTTGACTTGAGTGCTAGAATTTATTTGATGGTTAAAGTGATAGATATTGAAGAAAGGCTGGCAATGTTTAGGCTCTTTTAACCTTTGCTCATAACATGATACTTATCGAAGAAAATGGCTGTCTTGTAGTGGTGAAATATATTCTTATCTATTTCTTATTCAAGGATTAGTGTATGTTTGTTGCCTCAATGGTGAATAACTGCTGTTCAACTTATCTAATCTTTGATATTCTAATTGAGTTTCATTTGCACGTAGTGATTACATCTCTTTCTCTGTTTTTCTTTTGCTTTTGTGATTGAAGCTATTTATGCTAGCCTACTAGGGAGATGAATGTACTTTTGACCTTAATTCAGCTGGATTTAGACTTTAATTTAACTTGTATAATACTATATGCAGTATTGCTTGTTTCCTTTAGCTCCTTCTTTTTATTGCGTATAGTAATACACACGCATAATATGTTCAATACTTGATTTGAAAATTTTCTACTTTGACTGCGTTTGCAGTTAATGGAAATAGAACTGAAGAAAATGTTCGACACAGTACAATCCATTCACGACGAGATGTTTTATCTACGTGAAAGGTAAAGTCCAACTTGAATTTTTGAAATGATTTACCGTGTTATTAATGTTGAACTCCTGAGTTCTCACTTTGGTGAATTTATCTTATTATTTTTGCAGGGAAGAGGAGATGCAGGAACTAAACCGGTCGACTAACTCCAAAATGTTTTGGTTCAGTTTTCTTTCTATTCTTGTTTGCCTTTCGGTTGCTGGGCTTCAGCTATGGCATTTGAAGTCTTTTTTCGAGAAGAAGAAGCTTATTTAGAAATGAAAAAAAAATAAAAAAAATCACTGTTCTGTAATCGATTTCCGGATTTTTCCTATTTAAGTTATATATGTACAATTATCTAGAGAAGAGGTAGATTACAGTTATTGATTCATATGAGAAAGGCATGAATCGAAACTGTAATAGGAACTTCATTTTTCGTTTTAGGGAGTTTAACTGAACCGAGAATGGGAAGACCATCACAAGTGAATTTTAGTGTCTGCAAATGCAAATTTCTGGTGCTGGTCTTCCTTCAGAGCTTATCAACTAATAAATGCTCTTTTAATTTGAATCAATTCCCTGCTTTAATAGATCATATATCACTAACTTTTAATTCTTTAGTTATCATCACTAACTTTGGGCGTTCTCTATGATAAGAGGGTCAACAAAGGCTAAAAGGTAAGTTTTATAGGACGGTGATTCGTCCGGCGATGCATTACGGTGCTGAATGTTGGCCTACAAAGCCTACAAAAAGGCAACATGTCCAACAATTAAGTGTAGCAGAGATGCGTAGGTTGCGTTGGTTCTGCGGGCACACAAGAAGGGATAGAATCCGGAATGAAGATATTCGAGATAGGGTCGGGGTGGCTCCAATTGAGGAAAAATTGGTTCAACATCGGCTGAGGTGGTTCGGACATGTCCAACGAATGCCTCTTGATGCACCGGTGCGTAGTGGAGTTCTTCAGCGGTTCGAAGAAGTAAAGAGAGGTAGAGATCGGCCTAAACTCACTTGGGAAGAGTCGGTTAAGAGAGACCTTAAAGATTGGAATATCTCCAAGGATTTAGCGGTGGATATGAGCGCTTGGAGGCTAGAAACTGTGACTTTTGCTCCTTTTTTTTTTGCTTCAATCTCTTTCTTTTGTTTCAACCCCTTTTTGTGTTTCTTTTACCGATGGTTCTCTTGGGTTTCATCTCTAGCCTACCCCAACTTGCTTGGGACTAAAGGCTATGTTGTTGTTGTTATCATCACATTCATCACACGTTATGAATTTATGATGAGAAAAAAAGGTGGAAATCAACGGATAGTGTGGATGCTACAACATCAAAACACACGTTGCTTTAAAAGTGTAAGCAAAGAAGTGAATTTTTTGAAACACTATGAAGAGAAACATGCTATAACCAATTTATATTCTTCCAGACAATATAGGTATTATCAAGCATATGTCCTAATTTGAGTTATATTTATGTCCTCCTCACGTAAAGGCATAATAGCTATTGTTAACTATATCCTTTTTCAGCATATGTCCCAATTTTCGTGTCACATTTTTTTATTAGATGGCTTACGTTCCGGTTGTTCAACAAAATCAAACTCGAGAAAACAAAATCAACTGAAGCAAGATAACGAGTAATGAAGAAGAAATGCCAATTACCAAACAAAAACTTAAAAAAAATTATCTGCAAATAATCCAAATATGTCCACTCAGGGCATGGCTGCCTCCATAGAGAGTAAACCTATCCCAGCCGACATCAACTTATTTATTAACAATGGAACTAAAAATAAAATACTTAATTATTAACAATAGAACTCCCGAGCAAAGCTTCACTGACTAGGTGGCGGGAAGAAGATCTCTTCCCCCTTCCTCTTCGAGCTGAACTTCTGCTCGACTTCAACCGGAACATTAAAAGCCGCCTGAAGCACCTCCGACGACAGCGCCTTCCACACCGAAGTCCTTCCCGCCAAATGCGTGAAAATCGGGCTGCAAAAACCAGAATTCAATATTTTTTCAACTCTCAAGAACTCAATAAACACAATTATTCATGTGTAGTAATAATTGTAACAAAAAATAAATAAATAAATAAATAAAATCTTTCAACTCACTTAGGAGTAGTTATGATGGAGAACCAGTCCATGCCATCAGGGTCCGCAATCTTCGAGACCACAAAGAACCTGGGCACAATAAACAGATTCCCAGCCTTAATAGTAGTCTCCAAAACCCTCTTCCCATCAACTCCCACGACCTGTACACGCCCACTACCCCTCACAATGTAAGTCACCTGCAGAGCCGAATCACACGAAAAGCCGGGAGAACACATTGCACTGCCATTCAGTTTAACAAGGTCTGCCCCAAGCCCAACTTCCCCAACTAGAGGCAAATTCTTGGTGTTCAAAACAACTACCTTGCCCCCACCTTTGATGTCCACGTCAAGTGGGGCCTCTTCGCAGTTGAGGGCCATGCCGTTATAATGCTCCTTATTGGGCTCGGGGAGCTTTGTGTTTGGGCCGAGCTTGATTATGCCGTGGCCATGCTGGCTGGAGACTAGGGCTTTGGCGGTGGGCTCGTCGACGTCCCAGGCCCGGCTGACAAACTCGGTGGAGAAGCCCGTGAAGATGCCTTTGGGGCCCGTGAGGAAGAAGTCGGTGAAGGAGCCGCGTTTGTGGGCTTTGGAGGTGTCGCCAAGGAAGAGGATGAGTAGCTCGGTGTCTTCCTTGTTGTGGTACCATGTTACGACGCCGAAGGGGAGGGCTATGGCGTCGCCCTTTTTTATTGGGAGCAGCTTTTCTTCTTTCTCTGGTAGGATGATGCCGGCCACTCCACTGCCTGGGAAAATGGATCGGGCAATTTATCGAGCATGATGAGTGCAACATTTTCAGTAGCAGGAAATTTGAATTGCGTGAGTTGTGTTTCGTTATTCATCACTATGAAGTTAGTTAGCAGTAATTGAATTACTTTAATAGCATCACTGATACGAAAGCACGAATTTAGCAGGAGTGAATAGCAATTAAAACGGATGAATTTGAAATTTTCTCGGATTTCCAGTCAACTTTATCTGAAAAACAACTGCATGAACGATTTGTATAACTGTAGACAGACAATCGGAACACATTGCAGCAACAGAAGCACGATAAAGATCTACCATCACTCTTCGATTATAAAAGTAAAAGGAAAAAAAAATCACAATTTAAATTCAGGAACAACACAAAAGGTAAAATGATTCACGATCAAATCCATGTTTTACGTATCGCGATCATGGAAAAATCTAATTATATCGAACTCGAACATAAAAAGGAAAACATGAATCAAATTCGATCAATAGGTAAGCCACGTGCGGATCTGAGATTGGTTACTAGTATACCTTGAAGAACATAAGCAACTTTAGCAGAATCGGAGTATCGAGGGGGCGCGAAGCCGTTTTTCTCGAGGGCGAGCTTAGCGGCGCCGATGTTGCCTTCGCGGAGCATCGGGAGTTCGTTGGGGCACCACGCGTAGTACGCGCCGCCATCTCCGCCGTAGATCTTCTTCGCCAACCTTGGTGTCAAGTCGAGCTCCATCTTTTTAGATCACTTCTCTTTCTCTCTCTAAATCAAACGAAAAGGAAACGCAAACTGAGTGAATGCTGATGAGAATTACGGATGATCCTGTTTGGTATTTATAGGGGAATATGAAAGAAGAGTTTAATTGTACGATTAGTTTGTTAATTGTTGATTAGAACTTATCTTCGAAGAAAACAAAATTATCTTATCCATAATTGTCATTTATTAGTAATTTTCTTTCTCCGAATAATTATTACTAATATTATGGATAATAATATGGATAGATATACACGAGATATTGTAATCTTATGACTTAGGGAAAAAGAAAAAGTTATTTGAAATTGCAATTTGTATGCGTGACTGGATTAAGATTCTACCTCACCGAGATAACTTTTGAGTAATTTGGATAATATACTAGAATTTGTAGCATTCCCTAAAATATAAGAGCGTTTTATGTTTTAGATAATTATCACCATGAGATAGTGCATATTTAGGGGATTAGGATTCTATCTCACCGAGATAACTTTGAGTAATCTATATATATATATATATATATATATATATATAATTAATCCATTAATAAATTTTATTTTATAAATTTTACCTAATAAATTATGCACCTAACTTTCCAAACAATGAATTTGTTAATTAAGACAAAAACCGTTATATTTTATATTAATTGAGTAATAATTATATTTTTTTATAGTGTAATAGTTATTATTAGAATTAGTACTTATATTTTACACTAAATGATATATGAAAGTTAGATAAAACTTCGAAGAAAACAAAAACTAGGACTCTTATTTTATCCATGGTTGTCGAATAAACTAGTATGAGTTCCATTAATATTTATAAATTAATAATTCTTATAAGTAATAATTATAAATTAAAAATACGGAATCAATATTTAATATAATTACCTATACTAATTTATTTAAAATGCTATATAAAGTTCAAATTGTATAAATATTTAAAATTAGTACACAACACGTATGATGCACATAACTGATAATGAATTTCATTATATTTCTTTGAAAAAAGTAACATTTCAAAATTTTTATTTAGAAATTTGATTTAACTATAATGTTATTCCATAAAATAGTTATTTTGGTAAAATGTTATCATATATTTAACAATCTATGTGAATAATAAGTATAAATATAAAATTTATATTGTAATAAGTATATTATATACTAAATTTAAATCATGTAACTAATAAATGTAATAGTTGCAAGTTTTGTCAATATATTATATTTCAAATTTAAATCATGCAACTTATAAAAGTAATAGCCACAATATTTGACCAAAATAATTCTATACATTAATTTAAGCGGAATTTTTTAATTTTTTGCGAAAAATATTACTCAATATAGTAAATACTTTAGGCGGAAAAACCAAATGTTTTTTTTGTTGATTTTTAGTTGCTATTTCAAGTAAATATTATTGCCTCTTTATATATTAATAGATTTTCTTTCTGCGAATAATTAGTGATAGTATTATGGATAATATTATGGATGGATATACACGAGATATTGTAATTGTATGACTTAGGGAAAAAGAAAAGGTTAGTTGAACTTGTAATTTGAATGCGTGATTGGATTAGAATTCTATCTCACCGAGATAAGTTTTGAGTAATCTATATATATATATATATATATATAAAGCGGTTGTTGGAAAAATACATTAATAGAAAGTTTGACCAAATAAATATAATGTTTGACTTACTATTAATAGAAAGTTTAAAAAAACACATGTTAATCTTTAGTAACAAACTTTAAATCTCTATTTTTTTGGTAACAAATTTGGAGATTTTTATGGCAAAATTTGAATCTCATTTTTTTCGTATTATATTTTATTTTTTTACCAAAATTTAAATTATATCGTTTTTTGTAACAAATTTGGAGATTCTTATGCAAAAAATGTGTCAATTATTTATGATAATAATTCTGAATACAAATTAATTTAAAAACCGTACAAATTGGATACAAATTTAGGAAGAAAATAGGTGTATAATTGTTAATCAATTCTTCCAATCTTATTGAATAATTTTTTTCTTTCAAAAAATTTGTGTAAATTGGATAAAGCCACGTGCAAATTTTATTTTTAAATAAAACAGATATTTGGATGGGATGTACATTCAAATTTGTGTTCACATTTTTTGGTAACAAAAACGGTTCATCATTGATATTTAAAGTCACTTTATCCAATTATTTAGGAAAAAATGTGTGCAACTTTTCAAAATTTAAATGCATCGATTTTTTTGTATTCTTATGTTTTTTCTTAATCATGTTTTACCGAGATTTGGGTAAGTTTATATCATTTTTTTTGTTAAGTTCATATAATTTTCTTTAGGAAAGAGACAATTGTATAAACATTAACAATTTATTTCAATTTTTTATTAGAATTATTTTCAAATCAATTTATTTGGTACAAAAATCGGTGCAATGTTAGGAAAATTTAGTTGCATTTTTAGAAAAAAATTGATGATTTTTGTATTGGTTTAAAAAAAATCGGATCAATTTGTTTGATAAAAAATCGGTTTATTGGTAGGAAAAATGTTTTATTTCTAGGAGTAACTAATGATTCTTTTTAATTTTTTTTAATTAAAATCTAGAATTAGATTTAAAATAAATAATGGGTAAAAGTCCTTAAAAATTTTTACTTTTTTTTCTACTTTAATTTTGTTTAATAAATAAGATCCTTTAATTTTTTTAAAATTTGTTAACTAATAACTAATAATATGCAATTTTGGATAAATTTGAAAATACCTATGTAGTACTTTACGTACCAAAGAATCAAATCAATAATGTTGTACATAAGGAAGTGTTTAATAACATACAAAGTTCATTTTCATGAAATTTTTAATGGCATGAGACAATTTAAATATAAAATATATTTAAAAAAAATAAATAGGTAATAAATGTTCCCGTGCATTGCACTGGTACTGTACTAGTTTGGATAATATACCAGAATTATTAAATCATTTAGACAAAAATATTATAAAATAAAAGAGCGTTTTATGTTTTAGATAATTATCACCATGAGATAGTGCATATTTGACTGTGCCTTGTGTTAATAGATTTGACTAATAAATTATAATCTATCTATATATATCCATATAAAAGGAAGGATTGTGTTTACTTAAAATAATATATTTTTTATTAAAAATATTTTTTACTAATTGTACTGTAATTACGATTAGTTTGTTAGTTGTTGATTAGAATTTATCTTGGAAGAAAACAAAAATTATAGGACTCTTGTCTTATCCATGATTGTCATTTATTAGTAATTTTCTTTCTGCGAATAATTAGTAATAATATTATGGATAATATTATGGATAGATATACACGAAATATTGTGTAGATATACACGAGATATTGTGATCTTATGACTTAGGGAAAACGAAAAGTTACTTGAAATTGCAATTTGTATGCGTGATTGGATTAAGCTTCAATCTCACCGAGATAACTTTAGAGTAATTTGGATAATATACTAGAATTTTAAATCATTTAGACAACAATATATTATTTAAAATAAAAGAGCGTTTTATGTTTTAGATAATTATCACCATGAGATAGTGGCATAGTGCATATTTAGGGGATTAGGATTCTATCTCACCGATATAACTTTGAGTAATCTATATATATAATTGATAGCAATTCATTAATAAATTTTGCCTCATAAATTTTATCTAATAAACTATATTTTCCTGGCACCTAACTTTCCAAAAAATGAATTTGTTAATTAAGACAAAAACTGTTATATTTTATATTAATTGAGTAATAACTACTATTATATCATGTAATCTATATATATATAAAAAGAATTAATATTTTTTAAAAATATCAAGTCAAATCCGGTCATCATTAATTTACCTACCATTCTTAGTAACTTTTTACTTTTTTTTCCCAAAAAAACGAGTAACATTAAATGCTACCCTTAAACTATGGCATTTGTTACCTTTAAATTTGATACTTTCTAAAAAATATGGTAAGTGCAAGATAGAACTGAGATCGTATTTGGCTTCTTCATTAATTCATTAACGCTGGCATTAGATGGGCTCACCATTAAGCACAGCAGAAATCTTAATAAAGTAAAAAACGAATCTTTATTTAGGGAGGAGTAAACGTGCAAGTGAAATTTTTAGCAAGGGCTATTTATTTATATTAGAAAGGGGCTTAAGAAATTGGGTTGATTTTTCTGTTGGAGAGCAATTAACCGAATAGATGTCAAGAAAAGGTGGCCTCCATATGTATATCTTTTAGGAGCAGAATTAGTATAAGATGCTCTGCTTAAATCTTGATGATGGTGATTTATACTTTGAAGTGTGAATTGGTGTCATGCTGATAAATATGGGACTTGGTAAAGTTTTTTTTTTAATTTTTTTTAATTACTATCTTTTTATTTATTAATACACTTCATTTATTCTATATCCTAAAAAATATACAACCCGTGCATCGCACGGGGTTATGTACTAGCAGTTATTATTAGAATTAATAATTATATTTTTACACTAAATGATATATGAAGTTACATAAACATAAAAAATTATATTGTAAAACTTTTTGTTTAAGTTATTTATTCTAAGATCAATATTATATTTTTTTGCTTAATTAAGCGATTGTTTTTTAAATGAGCTAATTTGTTTAAATGTCATAGTAAAATTTCTTAAAATCTCATAAGCAATTGTTATATTAAATTTAATATTTTTTAACAAATTAATTGGTCATGATCTCTCAAAATTAAAATATTACATTACTTATTAAAATTTATGCAATCAAATAGTTGCGTACTATTTTCTTTTTAAGAAAAGAAATGAGCGGGGATAGGATACTCCTAGCTGGGCTCAAAGAAAAATAAAGAAAACAGAAGAGATTAAAAAAGGGAGCGAGACCAGAACATACTCATAAGTCGGTCTTGGAGAAGGTCGAAGAGAAGTATCAAGAAACCGTCAAGAAAGCTCATTGGAAAATAGCTGAAGGTAGATTTCTTGCAGAAGAAGTTTGAATGTATGGAAAGAGTTAGGTTTCTAAAGGGTGCAATGGAGGCTTTTATAAGCCAGAAAAAGTAATAACCTGCCAAATCTGACCATTGGAAAGTAACTAATTCAAGAATCTCTGAAAGTGGGCCGAAATCTGGTACAGTGCGCCCACGTGTACAGTGTACATGTCGAAAATTGAGATTGGAATAAGTGAAGGCGTTTTTGGCGTATCTCATTCTCCCAGGCTGTCTGATCGTGTATTAAATGTAAAAGCAGGTCAGATGCAGAGGCTAAGTAAATATTTACATTTCAGCACAAGTCCTGGTAGCTTATCCTCAAACGGGGGGAGAGGAGGGGGTGCTAGATAATGTAGCACTCTGAATAGCTCGACAGACTGACATGAACAGTCATCTCGGATAGGTCAATCCAGGAAAGCTCTAGCCTGTCCAGTAGTAAGTAACCCAGTCAAGGAGCTCGTATTCGAGCTGTAGGTACTGGCCAACCTGAAAAAGATGACATGGAGGCATTGACCTTCAGGAGCCTGAACAAGAAAAGTGACCTCAAGGATATTAAGGTCATAAGACCTGAGGTCAAGTTCGACCTTAGGAGGAGGTCAGGTTCGACCTCAACTAAGTCGTAGCAAGAAGGTCAGGAGGTCGTGGTTACGGCCTGAGGACCTAAGGGCTGCACGGTAAGGGAGAATAATCATAATAAGAGGAAAAGTATCACTTGCTAATGAGACTTTCTAAGATAGAGACGTGGTAAGTTAGGAAATGTGATCTGATTGGATCTCTTTTCTAACAAGGGCTCTCTTGGGCATCAAGATATATACCCTATATAAGGCTGTCAAGTTCTGCATCATGGATATATCGCATTCTTACGCCCTAAGTCTTATTTTTTTCTGTATATTCTCGTTAAGCAAGTTCTGACTTCAGCGTCAGAGGTTTTTCGTCGGGACTCCCTCATGGCGTATTTTAGGTCATCGGAACTCAAAGGAGAAGGAAATTCACAACGTAGCAGGTTCAACCTAGTTCTAGATTGAAGCGACACAGCAAGACCGATGAGAATTATTCTACCCTATAATGAATGACTGAAAAATAAAGAGAACACACTACAATTTTGTCGATCTGTTTAGAGATCGACAACAAGAGTGAATTCTCCGGAAATATGACCGTAGATAGTGTTTTTGTTACAATGGTGGCTCTAGCTTTGAGCTTTTATAAAGTATCATTGTACTGTTGTATCATTTCTATCATGTTTCTGTTTTTGTTAGGTGCTGAATGCCTCATTTATACGTGAAAAAAAGTAAAATATAATTATGGTTGATTGCCACCATGGTGGCTAGGTGATTGACGCGAGGTGATATGCAGAAATCCGTCTTTTGAGGACGGGATATATATTCTTCAGCCATGTAAGACAAAACCGATTGGGCAATGAGACAAGACCTTTTAGGCGGTGGTTTCACCGACTTCAGTGGCTTTACTGGTTTGATTTGTCAGAGGGCGTTCACATTTTGCAGAAAGATATCGACAGTGGGAGATCGGTAGTGTGGGATTGGCACGGACTGACTCCGGCCGATCAAGAGATCAGCAGACCTAGTCCTCTCATTTTAGGCCATCTTCGATGTGTTCCGTGCGTCTCATGAGCCTTACTTTAGCATCTGATGCTTCATTTTTAGTGGGCCGCATCCTCTCTCTATTTATGTAGGCTTTTCGGAGTGCTCATACAACAGTGTATTTTATAACTTTTTTCTTTTATAACTTCCTGTACTTATATGATCTTTTTTTCTTACTCATCACTTTTTCTTTTCTCATCTGTTTGGCAGTTTTTTAGCAATTTTGGAATTTTTATTTTACTCTATTGGTATTTATTTTTTTAACAATACAGTTATGTATTTTCCCTACACTTGCTCCCTTTGCTTCCTTTAAGTTTTCAATTGACGGTTGTGTTTGTTAAAGAAAAAACTCAAACCAAATTAATTCTACTCAAAATTTAACTGAAGATTGATTCAACCCCATTATCCTCAATATTATCAACATAATTACATAACAACAACCAATCATTAAATAATAACAATCAATCATTTTCACATCATATCAACTTTAATTCACTATTCATCCAATCACATAATTTTAACTAATCATCACTTTATATCATCTCTCTCCTACTTTTACATCAAATCAATTTTAATTATTTTATTTTAAATATTATTTTAATATAAACTCAAAATTTCACTAACAACTAACTAGACCACTTTTTCTAAATTAACCCTAGTTAACTCAAAAAAATTCACTTTGAGTTAATTCACTCAGCCCATGTTTGCTTTCTAGGATAAGATTGGACTAAAATAGTCCAATTGTGAAGAATTGTACTGTTGGGATAAAACTAATTCTATGTTTGTTATAGATGATAAGGGGTAGAATAACTTTAGCTTTAAAAAAACTAGTACAGATCCCGTGCGATGTATGGGGTGGACAATTTTAAGGTCATTACCCAACTTTATTATTATATTCGTGAATAAAGAAAATTAAATAAATAATACTAAAAAGACTATTACATAATATTAAAAACGTCCTTGTAGACAAAAATTTTTGCCTTGTAGGCACACCATTATAGTTAATTAAAATCGCAATCACATACCTCGAGTCGAGTAAAATCACCATCAAAATAACTATTTATAACAGCACATTATACCAAACACAATTCAAATTATATCTAGTAAATAGGATTAATTAAATTCGACTACATTTATACCATAAAATCGCCTACTTTATATCAAAATTAGATTTATTAATAACAATAAATATAATAAATAATTTTTTTAGGAAAACTATTACTATTTTAAAAATAATCAAAAAAATTTAAACTAGAAACATGAAAGCAGACACTTCTTATTGTTTGTCCGTCTTTATTTGTTAAATTAATCCATTTTAATTGAAGTACGCAATTACAAATTCACTTCCTACATAAAAATAATATTCAACACATAGTATTTTGAATTTTACTAATAGTATTATAAGTTAAAGATTGCATCAAAATCATGATAAGTAAACTATATAAATACTTGATGTTAAACTATAAAATTAATTAATCCGCAATAAACAATTAATTAATAAAGGTAATAACCACAATATTTGAATAAAATAATTTTGTACATTAATTAGATTGATTTTTTTAATTTGAATTTCAAATAATTTCCTCAACTTTTAAAAAAATTTAAAAAAGTTACACAAAGGTAAATTGAATTTTTTTTGCGAGATTTTAGCTATTATTTCAAGTAAATACAAATCTTTTTATATAGATATTGATATAGATATACAAATGTGAATATCAAATAAATCATACATATCCTTTTTTTAATGAAAGTATTTTGTATCAAACATTCTTTAATTAAAATATTTTGTATTAACTTTTGCAGGATATAATTGTGATTAAATATTACAGATTTGGTTGCTCTACAATTGTGTAGGGAATTTCGAGGATCATGACCAAAATCTCGACAGAAGATTATACACGTGATTTTTCAAAATATATCAGTTCAAATTTGGGTCACATATCTGATCAAAATTATATTATTATGTACATTGGTTAAATATATTTATTTTCTTTCCTTTGTTATATAGGAGTAATATTGGAACAAAAATATCGGACAAAATTCTATGAAATACACCGCCCGCAATTGTTGACCAATCCATTCAAATATTGATTTTTCTTTAGTTTAAATTTTTAAAAAGAACGCCATTTTTCATTTTTTTAAAAAAAAATTACTAATAAAAGTAAAAACGAAATTTTTTGACGGGATTTCAGCGGATTTTTTTGATAAATGGCAAACCTTTTTATATAGATATAGATAGATTTAGTTAAATCATAATTTTTTTGAGTCGTCCTACATTTTTAACAAAAATTACATGTTTCTGAAAAAAAAAATCGTATCCCTACAAATAAATATCTCAACATTTAAAAGTATTTGTTCCAATAAGTTAGTTAAAGCACGCTAGACATATATTCATGATCAGGTTTGTGATTCGCTAAGCACAACAATTAACTTATTTGTCCCAATAAATCAATTCATCCAAAAACAATAGATTTTAACAAAACAAAATATAGACACATGCACATTGTTTCTTGAACACCCTTGTCAAGACAGAATGTATTTAATATAAGTGAGACATAAAACTACACGACAACTTTTAAGTGGGGAAATATTTTCACTCATAGTATCACAGTGCAAAATACCTCTCACTGGTAATCATAATAAGAAAAAAAAAAAATAAATCCACCAAAAATCTTTAAAAGAATTAAAGAAAAAAGAGAGAAAGGAAAAAAAAAGAGAGAAAGAGAGAGAGAGAGGGAGGTGCAATTTTTTTTAGACAGAATTCACTCTGGGAGTTTCAGACGATGGAAAAGCACGAGAAAAGCTTGCTCCGGGACAACATAAAGAAAACCCAAATTCACGCAATTGATATATGGGACTCCCAAACTCTGCAATTAACCGTAGACAATTGTTAATGAACGATTACAAAAAAAATCATTGATATATGGGACTCTCAAACTTTGCACATCTAAACAAAAAAATTTATTAAAAATAAACAATAAATTTACCCTGACGAACTCGCAGCACTTCATCATCGCCCGAAAATCCCGACCTCAGCTCATTCGCCGTAATGAACCCGCCCCGTCCCGATCGAAAATCCCGACCTCAACACGTACTCTTCACCGTCCTCAGCCGTCTGCCATCACCACCGCATACAGGGCACCGGTCCCCGTCGGCGTCTATCTTCCGTCCATATAGCGAGATTGTCTACCGATTCCCGATCATCACCCGTACTTCTCCTCCGCCATGCACATCCCGAGATTCTCTAGCATTAATAACGTCAATCTCCTCTTTACCTCGAACAACTTTTAATCTCTCTGAATCTGTATCCAATAAAATCCACATTTATTGAGAAACACATTTTTTTTCAGGTTAAAAAAAAGGCAAATGAAGCATATGAGCTTGCCATCATCACCATTATTATTATTATTTGTGTTATCTCTATCTACTTTTTCTTGCCTTTCCGATGACTGTGAATGAGAATGAGATTGTTTCATCAGATCGAACAGAGCTTCAGTCACCTCGATTTCGATCGCGTCTTGAATCGTTGTAGACTATTTCCAATTTGGGCTCATTCAGCATGATATAAGGGGAAAAAAATAGAATATAACCAGAAAAAATAAAAATCGAGAGCTAACCATCATCTTCATCATTGAGGCCCCAGATGACGTGGGCCAGCCACAGTAAACAAAGGGAGTCACCTTCGCCGGAGACGGAGAAAAATTCTGTAGTTAAATCCTCCATGAATCTTCCGCTGCCTGAATTTCGATACTCATCAAACTTATTTAGGGGGATAGAGATCATCAACAAACCAAAAAAAAAAAAAAGGAAAAATAAAAACTGGAAACCTAAGAGCAAATATTCTTACAATAATTTCATACCAGAGCGAGCTCGCCAGGGTACAGCAAAAACCCACACGGCCAGGCGATGGCGGTTGCTAATTAGTTCTATTCTGCACGTCCGTGCTACAGAAACCTATGCACAATTTACCCCATTTACATTAGTTAGGTTCCAACATCCATATCAATCTACAACACCTAATTACATCTTTCTAACATAACATAAAAAATTAAAATAAAAGAAAACTCACCGGAGCATCTGACGCACAGACACATAGCGGCGGCTCTGGGACGACGTGCTGGAGTTGACGGAGGCCGCGCAGGAGATGGGCACCGACCCGCTGATTGGGTCTCGCTCGACAGTGCCTTTGTCATTGGCATCCATGTTGGCGAGGAGGGCGTGGATCTGGTCGCCGGAGGGCTTGAGGCCGAGAGACCAGAGGAGGGCGGCGAGCTCGAGTTGGGTGAGGCTACCGTCGAAGTTGTAGTGCTGCCGGATCTTTCTTTCTGATTGAAGCTTTGCCAGCGATTTTGGCCGCTGATCCGAAAGATGATTGGCAGAAAAATAAAGATTGCTTCGACGGAATATTTGGGATTGGGAATAAAAAAAGAGAGATATTTCCTTTTTTTTCTCATTTTTCCTTTTGTTGCGGATCTTTTTCTTCAAATCTTGGACTAAAAAATCGGATTGTAGAAATAGATAAGTCCAAATAAGTTAAAATCAATAAATAAAATCTTCAAAAAATTCGAATTGATGACTGACGGGCTTATTCATTTTTTCGCAAAAAATTATACTAAACTTTAGGCGGGAATTGAAATTTTTTTTTCCTGATTTTTTACATAATTTTTCCAAACAACTATCATTCCCTCTTTATATATTAATAGATTGTGTAGGTGGTGTAAAATATTATTTTACCCCTCTAAAATAAAACAAAAAATAAAAGCTGGGGGTAAAGATGTTATATACATGTCAGGATTGTTGATATCCCCCAAATAGCTGGGATTGAGTTATCCCATGAAACCAGGATTAATAGGTGTTTTAATCCGGGGCCAAAGGAATTCCAACGGGCCGCCATCCTTCCAACCAAACTAGGGATTAAGGCAGGATAAAGCGGGATATCTTGCCTAATCCTGAAAGGGCTCAAATTATTCCTTTAACAAACACACGTAGTTGAGAAAATTCCTAATTGCAGTCTGCTTTAACGACGTATCTAGACTTGTTGGAAAATTTTCGTTAATAGTGTCATCATCATGCAAGCTTTCAACTATTCAACGCGCTTAAAGAAAACATAAAAATCTTTTTTCCAATTGACCTTTATAAGCTCTGAACTTTTCCTCATTGCTATACTAGTATTCCCAGCCAGTCAGTCTCATTTTATATAAATATATATAATATTCATTCACAAATCTTCATCATCATCTCTCTCTCTCTCAAAACATGTCAACCCACAGCCCAAGCCTCCGGCAAGTACTCTCTGAAACCTGGCGCGTGATCGCCGCCCACCCGCGCCATTTCTTGGCCCTCTCGGCTCTCTTTCTCCTCCCCGTCTCGTTTTCCGCCGTGCTTTACTACCTCCACTCCATTTCCACTATCTCCACTCCATACACCCAACCCCATCTCCTCATCTCCATTCTCTACATCCTTCCCACACTCTTTTTCACCCTTTGTGCCATTCCTTCCATCACCACCACCACTTTTGCCGCGTTTCACCGTAAACCCATTTCCTTCCGTCTTTCTCTGCAATCCATCGTGCTCTCCTTCTTCCCTTTACTCGCGACTAAGTTCATCACACAAATAATTTTCGGGTCAATTCTTTTCGTGTTTGGTGTTCTCGTGCTCGTGGCCTATATTGGGCTCACCTTGCTTGGGCTCGAGATCGAATATGACAACAACAGCCCCTACTTTCTCGTGTTTGTTGTGATGGCTACCGTTGTTCTCGTGTTCGTGTTTGTCTACTTGCAAGTCGAGTGGTGCCTCTCGAGCGCGGTTGTGGTTTTGGAGTCAAAGTGGGGGTTTGAGCCATTAAGAAGGAGCTCGCGTTTGGTAAAAGGGAAGAGATGGGTTGCTCTTTCTATGACGGTGTTGTTTGCGTCTATTGGTTCGGTTCTCACGGTATTGTATTCGAATTTGGTGAGGAGTAAAGGTGGAGTTTGTCAAGGTTGGGTTGTTTTCGTGCAGATGGTTGTTTATGTTGTTGTTTCAACCGTGTTATCGCTTTACGGTTTGGTGGCAAACACGGTATTGTTTGCTTACTGCAAGGAGTTGACGGCTATGATTGATGAGGAGACGAGTGGCAAGTATGTGGCATTGCCTATAGTTTGATCGCGTAATCTCGAGCTTGGAGTTTTT
>BKCP01006737.1:1088698-1106822 GCA_008636005.1 Striga asiatica | reverse complement strand
TGTAAGTTGGAATAAATATTTTGGGTTGATTATTCCTTTTGAAGTGTACGTTGTGCATCACATACTTGAAAGTTTGTTGCTGGTTCTGTTTGTTTTCAAGTGTTATCAAAAGTGCCTATGAAAAGTGAATTGTGTTCTTGTTTTGTTTTTGGTAGACTTGAGCTCTTGGACCTCATTTACTTAGCCTACTATTTAACCATACTTTTGGTAAAACCAAACAATGTACCTGATTCAAAATACAGCAAGTAAAAAACAAAAGCTATTTACTGCTAAGAGAAATGCTATGCCATCTTTTTTCATCAGAAAATTACTAGGTAACAAAATAGAAAATCCTAGGCAATAACAAGAATTGTTGACAAAGAACAAACAAGAATCTATATGCCACAGTATGCATGAATGGTCATAAATTTACAGGAAAAGAGTAAATTGTCACAAATCACCAAAAGTTTAGCTAACCTCAAAAACAGCTTTTCCTTTCCCCTCCATCAGGCACAAAAGTTTCACCAGGGACACAAAATTTACATCTTTTTCAGCACCTTCACCACAAATTGCACCAAACTCCCAGAAATCGGCAGATTAGATCTAGCTATAGCCCAACATTGGCCAACAAATGGAAAACAAAAAAAAAAGAAAAAAATCTCAAAGATCCCAATTTTTCTCATGCATTGCTCTCGTAGAAACTCGGTCACTATCCTCACCACCAGACGCATCATATCCATCGCTCGTCGATCTCGACAAAGGAAGAATATCCACCTGATTTGCCACATCAGCACTACTAGCAAGACGACTCACAAACCTCGTCCTCTCTTCTGGGCCCGAAGAGGAAGCCCGAAATGGTTGAATGTCAGGAGAATCCATACTACTACTCTCCGGCGAAGAGGCACTGATGGCAGCGCTAACCGGGCCTCGGGTCCGATAATCACTCGGGCCTTCCAAATGTAACGGGCCCAGTCCTCGAAGTCTAGATAGAGGGTCAATGGGCACCTCAGCTGGGAGTCGGATTCGCTTACTTCCCCTTTTTCGACCGCTATCAGGCCTCGGGCCCATCATGCGGCTGCTGCTGCTGCTGCCAAAGCTGCTGTTGTTATCAGTTTCATGGACAAAAGTTGAATTGGGCCGAGATATGGGCCTGAGGATCTTGGACTTTTTTCTAGCCTCAGCAGCTGCTTTTGACACTTCGTTCGCATTTAATCGGGCCAATGTCCATGGGCTGATCTTTACAGGCCCGGGATTATTCTTTCTCTTGATTTGTTCGTCGGGTATTATTGTCTTTTTACCGAGTGAGCTAACCGAAACATTGTCAGGAGGTACCACGTCATACTGTACCAAAACACAATTACAAAGCAAATTGAATGAGTATTAAAATGATATGCAATAAATAAAAAAGGCAAAAATTCAATTTTGGTCCGTTTACTTGTTCAAATTCCTTTTTTGGTACACTAACTTTCCCATCATCAATAATAGTACGTTATGTTGAAATTTGTATCACTATTGGGACATTATCCCGAAAATGGTTCATTATTTTAGGGGTTAATGTCCTAAAAATGATACAAATTGCAACGTAACGTATTATTTTTGATAAGTAATGTCCCAAAAATGATACAAATTGCAACATAACTTAATATTTTTATAAGGAGTAAGTTAGTGTACCAAAAATGGACTTTAGACAAATAAACGGACCAAAATTGAAATTATACCAAATAAAATATATTGGTAGAATATTTTATTTACCTGATCTTCGACAAATAGTCGAGGTGGCGTGCACCAAGCTGCTCGATGGAAAGTGTTGAAAGAGCTTGCACTGCTTATTCCCGTAATCGAGCTAACGGGAGACATTTGAGGGCTTTGTTGGCCTCCACCACCTAATTGCTCTTGCTCCCTTAGAGCTATTATGTAATCGTACGTGCTTATACCCTATATTACAAGGATAAACAGCTCATTGTAACTAATCAAACTAAACAAACAAGATAAACAAGGATAAAGATAGGAAAGGATAACCTTTTTTATCAGGAGGATGTGAAAGAAGAAGAGTTGAGCAAGGGGCAGAGTTGCAATCATGGCTAATATGGTGCAAACCGCCTGCAAGAAATTGCACACATTACAGAGTATACTTTTTATTAATAAGATTCATTAGAAAAATTTAATCAAAGAACGCGAAATCGAATGAGAACAATATATACACTCACCACCACAATCACAAAAGGAACCACAGTGAAACTGCTTCCTAACTTGGAGCTAATGTCGGTGGAAAATTTCTTCTTCTCAAGAAAACATAGGATAAGTACAAGAATTCCAGTTGACCATTGAAGTATAAGCTGCAATCTCAGGTTCAAGACGCACAAATGTGTATAAACTTATCAGTGTTCATCTAAAATACGAAACAAACTTTAAGATTATAACATATGAAAGACATTGAATTTTGAGGTGGTTTAGGATAGAGCATATAAAAACTCGCACGTTCTTTGATTAATCCAATTCTTTTTTGATTTTATAGAGCATGTTTCTGAAAATACAATGCATTATATTAGGGAAGATAGAAAATTAATGTTTGAGTATACCAGGAGAAGTGCAGACACCATGAGAGTAAAAAACTTTCGATAGTTCCTTTTGCCAATGCAATTGTTTAGCCACTACGAGATTAAACAAAAAAAAAAAAGGATTAGAAGGGGTTCTCTAATAATAGTAAAAATTAGGCCAACAGTAATAATTAAATTACCCTGCAATGATGATCAAAACGGTCAACACACTTGTCACAGACTCTGCAATGCTTGCTGTACTTGAAAACCTGTTAGTTGGAAATCATTTTAGTCAGATAACACAGAACATTAATAAAAACTTATAAGAGAGTGCTAGGCTGAGACAATAAACTCAAGTTATTAGGTGATTGTAAGTCCTAAAATAAAAAATAAAAATAATTATAATTTGAGGGATCTAAACTTTTCTTCAAAATAACAACTTATTCGAAGCACGTCAAATTTTGATTGTTAAAATTATAGAATCACCACTATCTATACTTATCCATACAATTCAAAATTTATTTTATAAAACCACGCAGGAGCTTACAAAATTTATAAAAGAAACTTAGCCGAACGGCAACTGAATCTTATATTTACTACCCCAGATATAGAGAAAACCAAGAAAAATCACCTACTCACCACTTCAATCCAAAACATAATGCAGTACCAAGGAATGATATTTGATATGAAGAAGTGAACTTAAGAACATATTTGACCAAAACTGCACAAACCTCAACTTCACACAAACTACAGTAGAACATCCCATCTTCACTCTGTTGACAAGAAGATTCCTCGTGTGAGTTGCAAATGTAAGCACATGGCAATAAAGCCAGAATGCCCGGGAAGCATTTGCCCTTACGTTCAGTTTCTTTAGCAAAACGAGCTCCCGATTCCACATCCAATTTTCCTTTATTTTTAGCTTCCTCACAAATAGTTGATGTTGACTCTCCACCATTTTTCGACTCATTGGGTTTACTGGGCTTCTTGTTATCCGGAATATTAAGATATTTTTTTGATGTAAAGACTCCAGAATCGGCAGGGTCAGCACCAGCACACCAAATGTAAAGGCCAAACGCGCAAATTAGCTGAGAGAAGTTGACCGGGTAGAAGAATAAGGCTAGGGATAGTACAGTTTTTCAAAAAAATAATTATAGTAGAGGCACTTCTAATTTCTTGGGATTAAGGTAAAAACACAATTAGAATTCAAAAGGAGAAGGGAAACAGATCTCATTTTCTGCAAGATCCCACTAAAAAGCATTACGAAATAAAATTTTAAAGATAAGTATGCACTTGTGCTTACAAGTGGAGTGTATATCCCCATCACTATGTACTGGAACAATTGTTTTCCCACAAAAGGTGCAAAGAAAACATAGAAAGCAAAACCCAATGCCAGAAATACAGCCACAGCTACAACCTGCACAAAATACGTCTTAAGCAGTTATACATTTATAAAATAAATAATATCGAGGAAAAAAAAAATGAAAACAAAAATAATCTTTTACAAACATACAAAAATGATACCTGGAGTGGATGGTAAGGAAGCTGCCAACCGTGCTTTCTCATTGCGTTGATTGGGTTATTGCAATCAAGAAACGATTTTTAAAAGATAAACACAGGCCAAAAGGAATAAAGTTTATAAACAAACTCACTCAGAAACTCTAGCAAATCCAGTTTCCTGCATTTTCAGATCAATGCTTTCACAGTACCAACAAAAAATGGACTCTTTACACTCATTCTCCATGGCTCTCACCAGTTACCATCACAAACAAACAGCTAAAATGAGAACCAAAAAGAAAAGGGTCATTTTTCATTAAAAAAATACTCTGCCAAGTTCAAAAGGAGAAGAAAATCCCACAAACGAAAGTGAGTCGTGCAGACTGAGGATCAATCAAGAATGTAATAAGAAGCTGTTTCCTTGTTCACTCCAATGATAACCCACACCACCAAATGCTACATACATCATAACCAAGTCAGNTTTTCTTTTTATGTGTACTGTTTTGTAGCAGTAATTTTTCTAACAACCCCCATTTATGAGTTATGAGCCTCTTGTTTTACACGTTCCCCCCCTCTTGTTTATTTACTATATTTATTATTATTTGATTCCCTTCCATTACAATGCTCAGTATAGAGTAGAAATTAAATTTAACAGAGTAGCATCTTCACTGTCACTATATTGAGTTGTATTTATTTAATATATATATATATATATTAAAAATTATAAATAAGATATATAGTTATATACATATTAAAAATTCTAAATAGGCATAGTAAAACTAGTGAATTACTAAACACCGCCCCCCTTCTACTACTTACCGGTTTTCTCGGTAGGCCGCGCAAATTATTTTTTTTAATAATCAAATTTTTATTTATTATATAAATTATATTAGAATTTAAATATTATTATGTTATAAATTAGAATTTATTATCTTATAGTTAGAATTTAGAAATTAATTTATGTATATATACTAATTGTGTATATATACTATTATATATAGTAAAATTATATATGCTATTTGTCACGAATATATAAATACATATAAAGTATATACATAATTTTATTTTAAAATAAATATATACATAATAGTATATATAATAGCAAAAACCTTGTCAAGAATATTTGTCACATAAATATAAACATAATTTTATTTTAAAATAAATAAATAAATAATAAAAAATGATATAGTAGTCGGCTCAAACTCGGTAGACCAAGTCACTGAACTCAAATTTGACCCGATCAATAGCGGCCCAAATGGAGTCGATCAGGGTTAGTTTCAAGCTATGCTCATCGTGTTCGTTTCATACACAACATTAGAGGGTGAACTATGTGCACTGTAATAAGGTTTCATCTCGAAATTAAATGGTGATGAGAAAAGTAGCCCACTAAACTTACATGCATGGAGGACCTAGATGGGGCCAGGAGACACTGGGTCCATTCGATTAAAATATACAATTTTAAAAATATTTTTGATAAGATATTGTCATTCTTTTTTTAAAAAAAAAAATAATGTCATTATTTTACCCATAGATGTAGCAAAATATCTATGCACCTTGTAGAAGCTTTCATAAACTTTATTTCCGTGAGAACTGTTACAAATTTATGGATATGCTGTGGTTCTCTTACAATATATTTTTGGGTTAAATGCTAGATTTTGATAATATTCACATTCATAATTCTAATTCAACCTTAAAATATTTTATAATTTTTATATAGCAAAATTCAACCATAAAAAATGTATTTTAGACCCTTCTTGCTAAGCTAATTTGAAATATTGAAACATGATTTTTTTTTTCTTGGTCAATACTAATTCGCTATATAAAAAAGAGTTGTCGAAAATATTATTAAATAAAATATGCAAACGAAATTTTTTATGTATAAATTAAATTATTAATGAGGACACATAATTTTTTAAAATTATATAGTCATTATTTATTGGACCTCATCGATTGAATTTGTGGGTCGGTCTCTATCTCCATGCTTTTGTTTTTGCTTTGCTCTTTTGGCATAAGAATGGAACCATTCTGAGCTGTAAATTAAAGAGTGTGACTAAACAATGGTGGTGGTCGGAATTATTTTTTAATAAATTCTTTGCATAATTGAAAACAAAATTGCAAATTATTTATTTGTATATCATCCAAATTCCCTAATACATAGAGGAGTGGTTAGATCTGTAGATAGCCTACGAATAAATTTAAACCAATTCATCATGGCATGCATCCTTTTTATTATTGCATCTTTAAAATTGAACTTGTTACTTTATTTCAATTGGAGTAATCTTTAAGGAAATTGACGGTTGGTCCTCAACCTTTACCTTTTTCCCGTTTTGCTGTCCCATTTATTTGTCATTAGCTATATAATCATTTTTGTCATGTGGGTGTGATTGCTAAATTAAAATAATTTCAACAAATAAATTAGTAAAGACTAAAACTATGGTGTTACTCATAGCCGAATAATTATATTCTAGCTCGTATTTGTTTATTAAACTAACAAAGGATTCAATTCAAGCTTGATGAGTTGAAATTCGTAAAAACACAGAATCTGACTCATCTTTAACTCAATCTCACTATCTTTAATACTACCAATATAATTAAGCAATACAAATAAAAAATTCTTACATATCACATCAACTTTTAATTCATTATTCATCTACTCGCGTAATAATAATTAATCATCACTTCACATAATCTTTGTCCTACGTTCACATCAAATCAATATTAATTATTTTATTTTAAATATTATTTTAATATAAACTCAAAAATTTACTAATAACTAATCATACAATATTTTTAAAATTAACTCTAATTAACAAAAAAAACTCATTTTGAATTGATTAATTTGTTAACAAAATGAACCCAAAAATATAGTATTTTATTTGCAAATAAATTCACATAAGAGTATTTTTCATTTTTTAAAAGCATTTTAAGTCCTGTGTTTTTTCTCGAGGCAAGAAGCATTATCTTGGCAGCTTATTGTCAGACAACATAGTGCTTGATGAGATGATATTATCAATGTATATAACTTATAAAGTCAAAATATTAATAGTACCTTTAATGCTTCTAAGTTCTAATAAATGTAAGCATGGTAATAAACTAATAATCATGCAGTTAATTAACTTAAACTTCTTTATGCATATTTCACAAGAAAAATAAATTTTTCCTTGTTTGATGTTCAAATAAGATTCTGGTTTGTATGCTAGAATCCAAATACTTGGACAATATTATCCCTTTTACATTTAAACTTGCAGATAAGGACATTGACCTATTTGTGGTCCCTATCTTACAACATCCTGTGCTACAGGGATTCCTTATAAAAGAAAAAAAAAATTAAAAATGAAAATGTATTTTTCATTTTAAAATTAAAAAATAAAATAAATATACAATAAATAGTAGACAAAAATTGTATATCATACATTAAATACAAAGGTTTTTTATTCTAATTTCATAATAGATATTATAAATAACATTATTAGATTTATTCATAATAATAATCGTGTATTACACATGTCAAATAGATCAATATTCTTGTTTTTTACCTCATACCATAGCGTACCATAACATTTTCCAGTACTAGTATCAATATTTTAGTATACTTCGAGTATATAGTAAAATAAAATTGTTTTTGTATAACTAACTGAGTAAGTCTGATTTATTTATTTATTTAAAAATAAAAAAATTAAGTGGACAAAAACCAAAAAAATTAAAAATATGTAGACAAAAATCAAAACCACGTATTTTGAGAATACGTTTTTATTTATGAAACGTATTCACAAAATACGTTTTAGAAAGAAATTAATAAATAAAACATATTTTGGTTATACGTTTTATCAATAAATAAGAACTAAACAAATAATTAAAAACTAAAACGAATTATCCAAATACGTTATTTATAATACGTTTTACAATAGTTAAGAAATAAAACGTATTTTGATAATACGTTTTATACTTCAAAATTAATGAATAAAAAAATTAATACTCCCTCCTATTCATAATAAGTGTCGTTTTAAGAAGTTGCACAGTAATTAAGGATATTTTTTTTGTCAATAATAACCCTCTTTAATAAAGATAACGAATGATGTTTTAGGAAAAAATGAAGAGTGAATATGAAAAGACGTAGTGCATTTATTAGCTAAATGAGGGTAATAATAGAAAAATATGTACAAAAAATCCAAAACGACATTTATTTGGATAATAGTTAATAAAGCCAAAATGACATTTAAAAAGAATAGGAGGTAGTATATAGTATGTGTTTTGTGTTTTGGGCTCGTCTGAACTCGGAATTGAGTACCGGTTTTCCTATACGTAGCTAACGAACCCCTCTATTCAATGATGCATACATGACCAAATTATTCTTGAAATCATATTCTCCCAAAGCTCTTGACCTACACATTAAACGTGTTTCGCACGACTTTGCTTTTTGGACCCGTTCGAATTCGTCCAAGCTCAAATTGATTTCTGCTTCTTTATATATGTCGCCAACGAAGCCATCTACACAACCATGATTGTCCGGTCAATTTTCGGGCTAAATCTATTCCTCACGGGCTAAATAATTAACAAATCACCCATTAGATAAATAGATGGTCCATGGAGGATTTGTTAATAGGTGATTTGTTAATTATTTGGCCCCGTGATGAATAGATTTAACCCAAAAACTGACCGAGCAATCATGTTTGTGTAGATGGGTTCGATGGCGACATACAAGAAGAAGCGAAAATCAATTTTGAGCTTGGACGAGTCCGAACGGGCCCAAAAAGCAAAGTCGCGTGAAACACGTTTAATGTGTAGGTCAAGAGCTTTGGGAGAATATGATATCAAGAATAATTTGGTCATGCACGTATCATTGAATAAAGAGGTTCGTTAGCTACGTATAGAAAAAATGGAACTCAATTCCGAACGGGCGTTGTTGTTGTTCGTGGTCACGACGTCTTCTACCTCCGTCAATGTTGGCAGGGGGTTGATGCCTCGCTCTCTGTGACTGTGTTTTCTGGGATGGGACGTAGTCCTCCTCGGATAGAACTTGACTGAACGACGCTCCTTGTATGACCTCTTGACCTCCAACAGTCAAAGAACTATAGCCAATGTTGTGGAACTGTTGATCAGATAACTATAGGCAATGTTGTAGGACTGTTGGAATGCAGCCTGCGCCCGTGGAGGGAGTGTAGGAAATATGTCTTAAATATTCGCTAACGAGTTATAAACCCCCTCTAGGGCTTGAGTCTGAAATAATAATAATAATAATAATAATAATAATAATAATAATAATAATAATAATAATAATAATAATAATAACCACAAATTATGAACACTTACATCGCACTTCTCCCGCTCAGCAACTGTCTGATAGTCGTCGTCCTGTTGGACCACCGTGTACTTGGTAGGGTCACTGATAAGTCTTACAGTTCTAGTGTAAAACCAATCAATGTAACCCTACTCAGCCTGTAAAAAGTGATCCACAGGGACATCTTGGAGGACATTTTGTTCTCTTTCATCGATATTCAGCCCTTGGTAAGCTGTGAATGAAAGGCGACCCGGTCACCAAATGCCCTCCCAGTCATTCTACGGCCTCTGTGGTGTGTCTCTCATTCTTGCTCACTACTAATCATCGGATTTTAGGGGATGGACTGCTGACACCCAAACTGACGGAGAAACCTTATCAGACAAGTGGACTTCGCGTATGTTCCAACAGAAGATCCACCCCCTATACATCCAAATATGTTGATCTTCTGTGCACTCATCCGGGAGAAAACCTATAGTTCTCTAACTGTTGGAGGCCAAGAGGTCACACAAGGGGAGTCGTTCAGTCAAGTTCTATCCGAGGAGGACTACGTCCCATCCCAGAGTACACAGTCACACAGAGCGAGACATCAACCCGCTGCCAACATTGGTGGAGGTAGAAGACGTCGTGACCGCGAACGACAACAACGCCCGTTCGGACTCGTCTAAGCTCGGAATTGAGTTCTGTTTTTTTCTATACGTAGCTAATGAACCCCTCTATTCAATGATACATACATGACCAAATTATTCTTGAAGTCATATTCTCTCAAAACTCTTGATTTACACATTAAATGTATTTCGCGCGACTTTATTTTTTGGGCCTGTTCGGACTCGTCCAAGCTTGTAGTTGAGTTCCATTTTTATTCTATTTGTCTCCAATGAACCCGCCTACACAACCATGATTGATCGGTCAATTTTTGAGTTAAATCTATTCCTCACGGGGCTAAATCATTAACAAATCATATAATGGGTGATTTATTAATTATTTAGCCCGTGAGAAGTAGATTTAGCCCGAAAATTGACCGGACAATCATGGTTGTGTAGAATGGTCTTTGGCGATATATTGGAAGAAGCGAAAATCAATTTCGAGCTTGGACGAGTCTGAACGGGCCCAAAAAAAAAAGTCGCGCGAAACATGTTTAATGTATCGGTCAAGAGCTTTGGGAGAATATGATTTAAAGAATAATTTGGTCATGCAAGCATCATTGAATAGAGGGGTTCGTTAGCTACGTATAGGAAAAAACGGAACTCAATTCTGAGTTCAGACAAGTCCAAACGAACCCAAAACACAAAATACATATTACATATTAATTTTTTTTTCATTAATTTTAAAATATAAAACGTATTATCAAAATAC
This sequence comes from Striga asiatica, assembly GCA_008636005.1. Taxonomy (NCBI): domain Eukaryota; kingdom Viridiplantae; phylum Streptophyta; class Magnoliopsida; order Lamiales; family Orobanchaceae; genus Striga; species Striga asiatica. The sequence goes on along the minus strand of BKCP01006737.1, from coordinate 1,096,181 downwards.
GTTTTATTTCTTAATTATTTATAAAGCGTATTATAATAATACATTTTATTTCTTAATTATTTATTAAACATATTATTAAAATACGTTTTATTTATTAATTTTTTTATAAAACGTATTATTGAAATACGTTTTATATTGTTTTTCAATTATTAAAAAAATAACATTTTATAAATATAATTTTAAAACGTATTACCATAATACATTTTTTAAAAACAAAAATTAATTAAAAAGACGTATTATGAGAATACGTGCTTTTTATTGTTGTCCACAAATTTTTTGTTCTCTTTATTTTTGTCCAATTATTTTTTTTTTTATTTTTATATATATAAACTACCCGAGTAAGGCTTGTATGCAAATTCGATGTATAAATCCACATATCCATTATCAAATTAATTAGCAATAGTTTCATATATCAATTGTCAAATTCTTTAACAATAATTTGGCATATGTACCCTATATATGTGCATGATTATAAGAACATCTACAATGCATTGGGTCTAGTCTTGCTTATGTGACATGTAAATAAACCCAAGTATTGGATGACATGGATAAAACTATGTAAAATTAATAAAATCCACTCCAATGCAAAGAGACTAGGTTTCTGCTTGGGTCTAAAATAGACTTAAAGGGAGACCGAGACTCTTTTTCTGGCTGCCACATCAGCAAGACCCAGTCTACTTTTATTTGCATTGGAGAATATATTTTCTTAGACTGAGTCTATTTATTAGGTGGCATATATTTTTTTGGGACTGAACCCAAAGCATTATGGATGCTCTAATAGCGTGGTATTTTTTTTTTTTGGTACAAAGAAGAGAGGCAAATGCCTAGATGCTAGATATTAGAACACTTCGTGGGTGTGCGACCCCGAGAACATCATGATGTAGCCATTGTCGAGCTTCCCCCGGCGGCTCATCTAATAGCTGGAAACCTGTTGGGCTTCGTGCGGCAGCTTTGGCCAGGCAGTCGGCCACAAAATTTGCTTCACGGTATTCGTGAACCATCTTCACCTCCCATGGCCTCGTCAATAATTCTCTTATGGACATTATCAGTAAACTATGGGTCCCATGATTCCTCACGGCCACTTTGTATCATTGTAAACGCACATAGGCTATCTATCTCCGCTATCACCTGTCGATGTCCCAACTTCCATGCTACAGTAAGGCCTTGGAAGATCCCCCAAAGTTCCGCTCCCGTAATTGAGCAAAAACCTATGTTCATGATGAAGCCCTTAACCCATTGGCCACAAAAATCACGTAACACGCCACCCGCACTAGCCATGCCCGACGCCGGGTTAAACGACCCATCCGAGTTCACTTTGATCCATCCCTCGGGTGGAGTGATATGAGAATTATGTGGATATGAGAATTATGGAAAATATAATCAATGCAATTACCAAAGATAAAGTTATAAAAAATATTCCATTAAAAAACTTTCTTCAATAAATATATAAAAAAAATAGAACACCATAAAATTTTTTGAATGAGGACAAAATTTCAAAGCAAAAATATGGATATAAGAAAAATATTTTTTTTTCTCAAAACGATAGAAATTATAATAGAAAACATATAATTACATCTAGAACCAACTAAATAGCTAAAAATATCAGCTATAAAGCCGAGTCTAGTGAGAGGCCTAACCCGAAGGTTGCCTAAAGCCTACACTAGAAACACAGAACAACACACCCACAAACAAAAGCTACAACTCACAAGTGGAGAAAGACACGCTCCTACAAGTGGAGAACACACACTCCCATAAGTGGAAAAAACACGCTCCCAACAGGAGAAACGTATTCTCAGAAGGAGAAAATACAAAACCAAAAAACCTACAACACACAAACACACAAACATGAAATAAAGGAACAAAAACAAAGAAAACTACAACCCTCCCTTCCATCCGAGCGCACATCGCATCCGCAACACTCGATTCAAGACCCAAGCGACCCCTCGGTACTGAAACCCATCCGACAAGATCGACGACATACCGAGTGGCCACCAAAGGTACAACCCCTGTAGACCCGCGATTAATTCCACCCCCAACCCACCCCGAAGGCCACGAACCCGCACAAACCGCATCAAGAGCCGCCATCGGAGGACCACTCTAAGCCCATCACCAAGACGAAAAGAGGAACGAAGGTCGTCATTAAAAGCTTGTCTCGACCCCAGCCACCGTCTCACGATGCCCGGAGCCCGCCTTGACACAATCACCCTCAAGACACCAGCTCCGAACACAATCAAGCCTATTTGTTCTACATAAAAAGTATTTATATTTTATACCAGCCTAGTTTCAAATCATGATATGCTACCACGTAGGATGTTGGAGCATACGCGCCTGTCACTTGTTAGATTCACGGATTTATCTTGGTAAGGTAAGACTTTTACTATGCATCATGCAAGTTGATTTTTGTTTTTAGACCATAGTTGAGCAACATTTTCTGTGTTCTATATATAAAATGTGTGTGAACATTGTTTTTCTAGAACATCTTAAGAAACTTTTTAAGATTTTTTTTTCCGTAAATGTGAATATTCTTTTGATATTAATTGTTCTAATACTATGTCATTAGTTTTTAGTGTACTACTAGAAAATCTCTCCAAATTCCAATGCAATGTATTTCAACTGAAATTTGAAAGGTATATCTATGCTACATTTTCCATCAGAAAGTACCAATAGGATATGTTGTGCTAGAATTAGTTATTGATTATAATTAATGTTAGACTAGTGCAATACCCGTGTATTACACGGGTGTTGAATTAGAAAGTTTTTGTAAAAAATATTATTTTTTTTATTTTTTTAAAAATTAAAATAATTTAATTCTATATAAAACACTACTTTGGATTTTAATTAAATTGTCAAATTATATTTTTTTAATCATAATAAGTAAACACTTGTACATTAAATAAAAATGTCAACCCGTTTTGAATTTGTTTACTTATATCATATAATAATAACGATATTATTTACTATTACATAAGCAAAAAAATATATATCTTAAGTAAATAGAAATATTATGGTGATATGTATATGCATAAGTGTAGAATATGTTTATTTAATATTATGAAAAATATTAATTGATAAATAATTTTATTTTCTAATTAATTGTAATAAATAATTTTATTACTATTATAAAGATAAATATAATTTATTTATTTTATATATACAATATGTATATGAAAATGTCAACCCGTGTTGAATTTTTTTACTTATATCATAATAATATCGATATTATTTACTATTACATAAGTACAAAAATATATATCTTAAGTAAATAGAAATATTATGGTGATATGTATATGCATAAGTGTAGAATATGTTTATTTAATATTAAGCAAAATATTAATTGATAAATAATTTTATTTTTTAATTAATTTTAATAGATAATTTTATTATTATTATAAAGATAAATATAATTTATTTATTTTATATATACAATATGAATGTCAAATCGAAACTCATTAAAAGATGATTAATTTGATATATTATATATGTAAAACCGATAAGAAATACAAAAGTTATCAACTTTTAAAATATACTTGCAATTCAATGGTTATAATAGAAAATGATATTAAAATACAATTAATATAAATATTAATTTATATCCAAGCCTAACTCCAAAACATGATTTTTTGCCAAATAGGATTCCAAAGCATGAGAATTTGCCACGTAGGCTCAGCGCATTCTGAAATTATATATAGAGGGGATTTAGCAATTCAAACGGTAGTTTTCACAACTGTTGAAAATATCAAATATCGGCAAAAAAAATAATCCTTATATATATACTATTTAAAGTCAACCTATAAATTATCAAAAAAATGATATGAAGTTGAATTAGGAGAGTCATGCTTGATATGATTAGAAACCTGAACAAACCTATTCAATTCAGTTATCAAATCAATCTCGACCATAATTTTGAACAATCATCATCATTCCACACATACTTTTACCATAATTATATATAAAAATATATTTGTGATGATAAACAAAATCGCTGTGATATTTTGACCCTACTTATCAAAATGTTCATGCCACTTCAAATTTTGGTAATGTAATTATGTGCCCTAATCTTCCTGTTTAAGCCCAAAATTGATCGTCCTTCGAAACATAACCATATGCAAGTTTTGATTGGCTATTTTACAAGTTTATTAAATTTTGTATTTTTTTGTAAAAAAAGGGTAGACAAGTAAATGAAAGAATAAAAGAATAGAGAAATGACACAATCATCCGACACACAACACACAAAGTACCACTGATTTATCACAGGATTCACAACAACCATTTGCCAGAAGCTATTAATGCTTATAAAAAGGACAACAACGAAAATATAAAAATGGCCTTAATGGCTTCATAATATTTTACTTAAAAAAAATATCAACATAGAAATGTCAATAAGATTGGTATAAATGATTGAGCAATAATCAAAAGATGATTTTCTTATAATAACATATATTATATCTTGTTTGTTTTTGTTATAAGATAACATTATTTGTTATATAAGTGAGGAAAAAATATTTATGAGATTCAGGGGCGGATTCATATACTGTCTAGCCCAGGCAATTGCCTAGGCTGAATTTTTTGCTAACTATATAATTTATATATTAACATATGTTGATTAAAAAAAATTATATTTAATAATTGTAAAAATATAAAATATAAATTTTTATTTTAGAATTTTAAACAATTCTTACAAAATAATATTATTTTTCATTTAAAATGATATACCTCGCCTGTCAGATTCGATGGTATTATATTACAATATTTTTGCTTCTTATACCTTATAGTAAGTTTGATAGATAAATTTATCATTTTTTAATTTTAACTGATAAATATTTAATTTAAAAATTATTTATATATACGATATGAATGTCAAATTATAGATTAGAAAATGTGAATAATTTAATTTATCATATATAAAAAATAATAACAAATATAAATGTTATTAACTTTTAAAATATATTTGCAATTTAAGTTAGTCAAGTATTTAAATTTGAAAGTTCTAACAAACATGAATAAAGATCGATATTTAATTATTTATATAGACTACTTCGAACCCTTATAAATTAACATATAGAATTACAAAGCGCTGAAAAACTCTACATTTGTATGTAAGAAGTCATAAGGACCTCTTTATAAAATACCATAAACTAAAATGATGTCATCTAGGCTTATTTTAAAATTAATAAATTATATTTCAAATGATCACTTATAACTTATTACAAAAAATGATAGAAAATGGATTGTAACATATTTTTGCTATACTTCATAATAATAAAAATGCAAAATCAAATATCCAGACCTCATTTTTCATTTCATTTTGAGTATCAAGTCAAAGTAAATTGAATAGAGAATTCCTCTCGATTGTTTCAACGATTTAGTTAATTGTTAATATAAGTACTTTATGCAATATTGGTGAATGTTTTCTTTTAACTATTTTTGCCCTGGTTCATAAAAAATTCTGGATCCGCGAGATTTAGAGCATGTTTGTTTATGAAAATTTTTTGTTTTGTTTGGATTTTTTGGTTTGGTTTGGATAATTTTAAAAAAAGTGATATGGTTAGTTGTTAGTGGGTATATTAAAATAATATTTAAAATAAAATAATTAAAATTGATTTGATGTAAAAGTAAGAGAGAGATGATTGGAGTGATAGTTAATTAAAATAATGTGAGTGGATGAATAGTGAATTAAGGTTGATGTGGTGTGTATGAATGATTGATTAATATTATTTAATTGTATTAATAATATTGATGATACTGGAATTGAGTTAAAGTTGAGTTAGAAAAAATAATTGAGTTAAAATATTGAAATTTTTTTGAAAAATTTCCATAAACATGCCCTTAGCTACATTTTGAAGAAAAAACAAAGAAAATAAAAGGTTACAGCCTGGATATGGTTTCCCGTGACATACCTCCTAGTATAGTCCTATCTGTTCTTACGTACTTTATTCCAAATTATGACTTGCAGATTTTTTTATTTATTATTATTCTTTTCGGTTAGGTTTTAGATTTTAGAGGCACGGGAATGTGAAGCAGCTCTATACAAATTTAACCCAGTTTTAGTCAAACCAATTAAATGCTAAATATAATTCCAAAATCCCAATCAAACTCAGTGGTTATCTCATGCTTTTATTTTAATATTATATTATGAGGCGCAGTCACTATCGGCCTATTTGTAAACTGAATAACTATGGTCGTGCTTGTTTACAAATTATTTCATTTTCATTCAATTCATACTCAAAATCTAATTCAATTTTAATCCAATTTCACTATCTTTAGTATTATTCATATAATTAAATTATACAAACCAATCATTCTTACACATCACATCAACTTTAATTCATTATTCATCCACTCACATAATTTTAACTACCTATCATTTCCAATCATTTTCAATCATTTATCTCCTACTTTTACATCAAATTAATATTAATTATTTTATTTTAAATATTATTTTAATACATTCTTAAAATTCCACTAACAACTAACCATACCACATTTTTCAAAATTAGCTATAGTTAACCAAATTAACTCATTTTGAACAAATTATTCCATAAACAAGCGCCCTCTATATCACTTTGTCTTGTGGGGTATTTATGTAGGATAAGTTCTTTGAGCATAGTTTTTAACAAGTCACCAAGTTACTGGTTAAATCGTCGGGTTATCGGTTCAATTGCTCTATCAAATAATTAATTTTAAAATTTTTTAACTATTGTATAGTATTTTTGTAATATATTTTTTGTATATAAAATTTGTACATGAGAGTGTTAATAACGTTGTATTTCATAATAAGTATTTACCATCTAAATGAAATCTATATACATAGTTTTATTTTTAAAAATTATTTTTTAAAAAGGGGGCAGGTCATTGCCCCAGGTCAAGATCGGGTTTGACCGGGCCCATTGTTCCCCGATCCAAATAATCCAGCCGAACCCATTTTGACTCCGGGTCGATTTGGTTTCAGGTCTAACGTCGGGCTAGTCATGCTGAAAAACTATGTCTTTGAATATTTATTTTGGTAGTTGTTTTTTTATTTTTTTTTTCTTCTTGGTCAAACAATTCAAAGGTTATTCAAATGAATGCATGTGTTGAGATTTTTCTTTATTATATGAACATTTTGAATCTCACGAGTGTGTTGTAGTAGTTTAGGCTGCCCTCTGAGTTGTCCTCCCATGGGGATTCAGCTGTGTAATTGCTTCTTTCGACTGTTATCGATTGTATCCTTAATCTGTCATTATGTGTGTATTTAATGCAGGTCTATCGTTTGAAAAAAAAAAAATCTCACGAGTGGGAGGAAAAAATAAGAATTGGGCAATTCAACAATAATTGGGAACGCATAAGATAAAAAAAATACAAAATTGCACTAACCAAGTTCAATAATAAAAAAAATATAAATAAAATCAAGAAATCCTCTCTAAAGTGTTAACGTGGTGATATATTTATGTGGTCGAGGAGAACATTATTAAAAGTGTGATTGGATATGAATCAACTAAAACGA
>BKCP01006737.1:1056030-1072440 GCA_008636005.1 Striga asiatica | reverse complement strand
CCATTAGCAATCTTCGTTGAAACTGAAGTTAGGAAAATAGATAATTACTAGCAAAAATATATAATGTTTGTGGTTATTTTTATTTGTGGTAGAGGTGAACATGATATTTCTTGATGAGATTACATTGTATTATTTAATATAGTTATGGTCGCTAAGATATTTATATGTACTTCATGTTACCCCTCGAGCCAATAATATTGGTAAATTCCACCATAATCCATTTATAATTTATCACCGTGTGAAGCATATAATTTGTTGTTTGAAAATTCAATAAGTAAAGCTCAAATCAAACTAACTTATCAAGTCCATTCACCTATTTAAATGCTTTCATCGACTATGAAGATGGATTTAAAAAAAATAAATAAAAATATAAAGATGATTCTTGTTCGAATCCGAATATTCCTAACAGTTCGATCACATATTCAGTTATTCTCATATCGTCCTTCATAAAACTGGAAAAGACGAAAAATAGTAGATTGACTCTCATTTATAATATTAAAATTTATAAAGGAATATTTTTAACATTGTTTTGGTGGATTTTTAACATCCAAAGTTATAAAGGAATATTTTTAACATTTCACTTTTATGATCCGTCTTCGATCAGTTTTAGATAAATAGTAGATTGACTCTCATTTATAATATTAAAATTTGGTTTCTATTATTGGTTACGTAGTTAGCTGTCTGTGTTTGGAATTGGATTATCTGTTAGAGAAAGAAAAAAAACAAAAACACTAAGAACTAAAATGATTAAAATATTAATTGAAAGCGACTTGATAATTGTGTTGTTAAAAAAAATGATGAGATATGCATCCAACAGTAGAGCTGATCAAGTTGAATTTTGTACGTGGTTACGTGTAGGGCACGAGGAATTTATGAGGGAAAAAAAGATTTGGAATGTCTACTTTCAAGCAGTGATTAACGGATGTAGTTCTCAAAAGTCCATTGAATTCTAAAACTGATTCTGAAAGACATTTTTTTCTTTTTCTTTTTCTTTTTCAACTCGTGATCATACCCATCTCTAATGGAATATTATTTTCTTAGGCCAAAAAAATAATAAAAAAAATTAAAAAAAAAATTGCAGTTACCTGAAGCAGTGAGTTTTAAAGTAAATGAAATCAGAGTAAAACTTGTAAAAAAATATTTCTTTCAGTAATATGATTGTTGATAAATAAGTTTATAAGTTTTGGATTTATAATATACGTGTCATGAAAAATAAATCTGTTTTAGTACCTAATCAGATTAAAAATACTTGGGATGGAATCTCACTAGGGTGCATCAAGGCCCACCCTGTTATGGTACGCTTCACGTACGTGGAACCGCACCTGTTTTGCCCCTGTTTGTTACATGGTATCAGAGCTGGTCTACGTGAGTCGTGGTGATGACGTACCTGTTCACCTGGCCTACGTAGGCTTGGGCTTCGTATAAAGGACTCACAAGAGGGCGTATTAGAATATAATATCACTTGTGAGTTGTCCCACAATGTTTATACAGGGAAAATAAGCATAACATATAAGCCTAGTGGGCCTCTCCTCTTTCCACCAATTATTTTTTGGGATGAAACCTCACTAAGGTGCATCAAAACTCACTCTGGTGCGCTTCACGTACATGGGACCTCACCCGATTTGCCCACGTTTCTTACATAGGGAAAAAGATATTTTCTGTTTAAAACTCAAATTTAACTCAACTTTAACTCAACCTCACTATCCTCAATATAATCAATATAATTAAATAATATCAACCTATCATTCTTACACATCACATCAACTTTTAATTCATTATTCATTAACTCACATAATTTTAATTAACCATCACTATCAATCATTTTTCTCTTACTTTACATCAAATCAACTTTAATTGTTTTATTTAAATATTATTTTAATATACACTAACAACTAATCATGCCATTTTTTTTTAAAATTAACTATAGTTAAAAAACAAACTAAATAAAAACTAGTTGAATTCATAATTAAACCAACTACAAAAACTTACATAAAATATCTTATATACGAGCCGAAAAAGCTAGAGTGAAGCTCAAGTTTAACCAAGCTAACAAATAACTCATTTCATCCATTCTTTTGTTACGTTTTTCCTAAAGGATGTCACAACATTATTAGTAATTTGTTATGTTTTCTTAGGACAATACAACCCGTTCTATAGAACCCTATATATATTTATTTCATGCCAAAATGGAGCAATGTTTTATTTTTATTCTTTAAATGAAGACCTTTTGTCATCATTCCCTCAGAGAAACGAGTAAAAAAGTTCATCATATTATATATAGCCAGCCAGGACAACTGACACCAAATCAAATTCACCCCAATACCATAACAAAACAGGCTTACATTAGACATTCCCCATCGAAAGGAAAACAAAAAAAAGTATAATAACATAACAAAATAAAATAAAAACACAACATTGATCCACATAAAGGACATTTGTCTTTCCATTTGTCGAGGGTGTTTGTTATAACCATCAATATTTTAGTCTCCAGAGACTGAAATATATATGGATGGTCAAAGGTCCCTCCCGTCATTCACCAATATATAAATATCATGTCTGGTACAAACAGAACTTAAAAATCATGGGGATAACACTCCTGGCAAGCAAAGAAAAAAGAAAAAAACACATGATTTAGGATTTAGGACCAATGTCTTTGAGACCACAGATCTGTTCCTCTCCCATAGCCGACATAACACTCACAACGAGGTCTTTTCCCTCCGCAAATCCATCCTTAATCTGTACATTTCATTGAACGAAGGATGTTTGTCAGCACTCATCAACAATGTTATGCACTTATGTAGATTTACAAGAGTGTCATTTACTAAATCACGCTTTTTTTATCTCAAAATAAAATCTTTTTGTTGATAACCGCATGAGATAGCTTATAGCGCATTTGGTTAGCTTATAGCGCATTTGGTTAGCTTATAACTTTCTGTATATAAATAAGCTTGATTTAGTAGGACGAGTTTATTTAAAAAGCTCGAGCTTATCTCATAAACTTTCTTTGGGTAACTTTTCAAATAAGCCTGTTGAACCAAGCACTTTTATCATAAGCTAACTTTTCAACCATAAGCCATAAACTATCCTTTATAAGCTCGAAGTTCACTTATAAGCTATCAGGTAACTTATCATCTAATGTTACTAAATATAGCCTAAAATATTTTTAAAACAAGATCTTAAAGAAGTTAATAAATGTTTGCCAACTACAGGTTGAAGTATGTCTAACCTGGGAAAGCAGATTGTCATCAGTTGGAAGCCTGAGATCATCCTTAGTGTTGCCATTCTCAGTCAGCAAACTCACCTATAGAAATTATATATGTAAACATTACTGAAAATGGGCCCAATGAAATTTCAAACAATATAAGTAAAGTAGAGCCACATACAAATCCATCCTCGGAAATGTCGATGAGCTGGTAATCAGTGCGATTGACATGTGGAACCTGAATTTCAGTAATCATACTTTAGGATTTTGTTCCAATAGTATCAAATATAAACATCAGTAACCTTGATACATAAAAAGGTAAAGGGCAGAATAGATGTACATCACAGTTATGGGAAGAGGGAACAATATCTTCAAGCTTCTTGGCTGTGAAGATGTCTATCGCCACAAAGTGACACTTAGCATGCCCGTGCTTTCCAGTTTTGGAAGTCGAAACTTCAACAACCTAAAACAAGGAGAAAGAAATCTTTGAATCCCCTAACGATGAAATTGACAAAACTGTAGACATTAACAATCTGCAGTCAATCAGACAGTGAAAGCTAATACATAAATGATTTGTAAACAGAAATGTAAGAAATAGGTTCTAACCACAATCTGTATTTGAGGTGAAGTACATGTATAGAGAGTATATACTAAATCAAACCACACCCAACTCAATTGTGAAATATATGAACAAGAAGCTGCATCTATTCCACACACACCAAAAAATCACAAGACTAAAGCATTTAAATAATAAACCCTTGAAAGACTAAAAGTCTAATCGGAAACAACCATTTGTCCTCCTGAGATTCAAATCAAATCCACCAAAAACAGCATCAACAAAACCAAACCAGGCACCGTCAACCTAAATTCATATCCACACACGATCTGAACCAAGTCGAAAATCACTCAAATCATCACGCAAGAAACAGCAACGCCAATTAACACGCGGAAATAAATGAAACTGAAATCAAACTCTACAGGCACTATACTCACAATTCCACCGAGAAAAATTAAAATAAATAACGAACGGGCCGATTTTCAAACAGTTCATTCACAAAATAAATAAAATTAAGGACGCAACAGACCTTGCAGGGACGGCCTTTGATAACAATGTAACCGTTCTTACGAATGGTCCCAGCCTGTTGAGGGTAAGTCTTCGATGCGCCAGCGTCGGCCTTCGACTCGAAGTGATGCTCCTCGTCCGACATGCTCGGCGGCGATTAAACGGACGGATTTGTTTATCTTCTTTTTCGATGAGAGAGAGAGGAGCCAAAGGAGGGGGCGAGCTGAATGAGGTGCGCGATAGCTTATATATTAGGGCTCGATTCATCTTTTATCATTTTCATTGAAGCGGGGTGGGGTCACATGCCGGGAATGAATTTGGGCCGTAGGTTTGGCTGGCGAAGCACGTGTACGGTGGAGATTCGATTGAGATGTTTGCGTCGAAACGAAGCAGCGGTGTTTAAAGATAATAATAAATCTATATTTTTTGGGCTTATCCATAACATTTTTTTCCTAGCGTGGGGCATTCGGATGCCTGTAGGGCCGTAGGCTATATGGGTGTGGCACGGGCAGCGGCTAGAGGTGCCCACAAGTTGGCCTCAATCATCGAACCGATTAAATTATTGATTACAAGAATTGAGTTGACCCATTTTGGTGGTTCATAAATTTAAATAAATTCGAACTGGTGCATTTTAACGTGGGTTGCGAGGCGAAGCGTGTGGAGGTGATGAATCGATTGAAGACCTATACTCACTCTTCACAGACATTCGCTAAGATAGGGGCTGAAATGAATCGTTTCGAGACGTGTTTAATTTATTGGTCACCGCCGGACCACGGATGGATTAAAGTTAATACTGATGGTGCTTTTGACAAGACTTATGGGTCAGTAGTGCGAGTGGGCTTCTTCGCGATGAGTTGGGTAGATGGACTATGGAGTTTCTCATGCATATAGGCTATTGTACCATTACTGGAGCAGAATTGTGGGGTTTTTTTCAGGGGTTGCAAATTGCATGGGATAAAGGGTTTCGTAAAGTTGTTGTGGAAATTGATAGCCAATGTGTGCTACAGATGATAATCGGGTCCCGTAAGTAATTTTGGGGCGCACGACGCATTAGTCAAGGCCATTCGTCAAATGAGCGGGAATGGACTATTAACATTCGACACGTGCATGGAGAGGCAAATTTTGCGGCCGCCCATTTGGCGAGCCTAGCGTCTTCGTATCTGATTGGTCTCCATGCGTTGTCTACGCCCCCCTTCTAGTTTAGATGAATGAATGGCTTCAACATGATATCATCGGGGTCTCTTATCCCCGCCGAATCCTCGTCTAGCACCTAGGCCTACGGCCTCCTCTTTGTACAAAAAAATAAATAAATAAAAATGATTTTTTTGTCAGTTCCAAGCGTGGTCGGGACGAATCGAAACCGTTAAAATTTGATCGTTGGACTAATTTCTCAGTTGAGATCCAACGGTCAGGATTTCTTTTAGCCGGTTTCGGGCTGGGCCGGTTCGGACTGAAACCGCTAAGATCCAACAGCCAGATTTTTAAATTAGATGGCCTTCAATCGTCTGAAATGCAGGTTCTTGAATTTTAAAAATAGAATACAATAATTTTTCTTTTTAATAAATACCTGCCCCCTCCATTTTATTTTTACACCGAATTCATCATCTTCTTTTCTACAACATTTCGTCAATACTCTTATTTTTTTTTTCATNAAAAAAAAAAAAAAAAGTGATAAACATTTTATATGTATTGGGAACCATTGTCTCCCCGTCGCCAAGAAGAGGTACGCTTTCAAAACTTGTAATGAGTATGAAACCATGCAACGATACGTATGGACCTATCTCCGGCCGAAATGGGGGTTGCCTCAAGCCAAACTCAATTCTCGAGAAGTAGCACTGCATCTAGGCTAGAACTGTCAACAGATGTTCCTTCTTCTTTTTTATTCAATACTCTGAGGTAAACGATAATAGTCATCAAGCTGAATTTGTTTATGCTTCATCATTTCCTTTCGATTTTTGTGCGTCTGACTTGTATGAAAATTTTGCTCAAATGGCTTTAAACCTGGTTGCATCTCGGGTTCCACGTATTACTCACTCGCGATATTCGAAATATAGTGGGTGAGATAAAATTAATTTTGACGCAAATATTGTGATATTTTGTCTAATCATTGACAATACAATCATTATATGAGAAATACTTTTCATTGAGTAGGTGAAATTTTTCATTACAAAAACATTTAATTGCTTACGCGAGATTTAATAACTCTCACACTACTACTATTATCGTTCGCTTAATTGCACGTGTGTTGAATAATTATAAAATTGGTTAAAAAAATCCATTTATTTTGATAGCACTTGTGCTAATACTATTTCTTTGCCTGAGCTTAGAAAATTTTTTCATCCTCTTTGAGGTGGAATTTTTTTTTATATTCGGTGTATGTGTCATGTCTTTAATATTTGTGTTCAATCGGGTTACAATGCATTGAAAGAGTTGCTTGCGTCCTGTTGATGGTCGATTTCACCAACAAGATTACAACAAACATGATTCCAAATTTATGAATAAAAAGAAGATGACATTTAGAATAAAGAAAAAATAGTCGACGAATTATGTGCTGCCGTTGACACTTTTTTTTGTCGTTCTTATGGCTTTGAAGGAGTTTGAACTTGTTTTCCATGCTTTCCTTCTTAGGTTCTTCTTTGTGTTATTTTCTCATGTCTTTTTGATGTACAAGCTATTCGCTACTTATACACGATAAAAAATATAAATTCATCATGACTTATTGTTGAGTCATTGGACGCATGACGCACATCTAGGGTGTCTGCTTCATGCAACACGACAGATGCTAGGCTACCTATGTAGGTAACCGATTTAATGGTCGGTGGGATCGTTGATATTGGGATGAGTGAACCGGATTTTGACAGTGTTGAACCTGTGATGTTCCAGTTTTTGAACTTTTCAAACACCTCAGTTTTATTTTTCAACACCCAAACCTTCTCAAAAAATCATCAATCAAAGATCAAAAATATCGATTTACACCATGAGTCAGCACACTTTACCCCTAGAATCACTAGAGTTCACTCTGACCTTCCTCTGAAAGGTAGAATTCCTCCTTCGGAGGATTCTACTCCCTATAGAAGAGGGTTGGATAGTTAAATCCATAAGTTTAGATGAATGTAAAGGGTCCACTACTTGTTGGTTTAGAAGCATAGCCCCCTCTCTAACCAGAAATGGTTTTGCCTCATTTAACTGTATGACCTTAACCTCACTCATTTTAGAACTTAAAGATTTGTGTCCCTCTTGTAAGGCTTTAACAATCTCTACCTGGTTACTAGCTCCCACCCCCACCTCACTACTGCCACCTTCTTTGCTACCATATTTTAGCCATTCTTTCTTTTGATTTTGACTATTACCTTGTGAAGAATATCCACTTCTAGATTCAGAGTGACTACTTATTGAGGATTTTAGCCAATAACCATATTGCCCATGGTTATCACACCTCTACCGATATCTTCATTTTTGGACTCACAGTTTCTGTCGCTATGTCCAATTTTACTACAGTAATAACAAAAGGTTTGGAGATGTTCATACCTGAAATCCACCCACTTACTCTCAATATGTAGTTTGATGTTGGCTCCTCTAAGGATTGGGTCAGCCAGTCTTAGTTCCAGCAAACATTTTATTATTTTGCCCATTTTAGTTTCTTGATGTTGACACATGGACATCTAGGACCTTACCTATCAGTTTTCTAACTGTCATCCCAATTTCTGCTGCCACCCAATGCAAATGGAGGTTGTGTATCTGCACCCATATTGATGTAGGGAAACGTACGAGTGTGACGATATTAATGAGATTACAATCTCAAGAACATCTAGATATCAAATCATCTTTTATTCATTCAATAATTCACCACCAAACAAGAAAAAGCAAACTCAACACAACCTAGAAGACGACGAAAGAGGCAAAGAACATAAACAAAGAAGAAGAGGTCAAGAGTCACATGAGAGAGAAGGAGCAAACCAAAATCCTAAATCCCCAAATCTCACGGAAACGGGACTCTAGAGAGAGAAAAAATTTCACTAAGGGAAACTATCAAAAGTTGAAAAGTTATTTGTGTTGTTTTACTATTTGGGTTACACTAAGAAGTTGTTGGTAATGAGGCTAAACTTAAACGGGTTGTTCTACTCTCAGGTATTGTCTTATACTTGTACACAATAGGTATCCCTTAAGAGAGTGAAATGTGTCGGTCTTATTATATATAATAAAAACTCCAATCAATCGATTCAGATCATCTTCTCTTGCCAAAGATCATTTTTCAAAATTCCCAAATATTCCTCAATCCTTCTCCATTAATATAATATACTCATCTCCATAAATACCAATACACCTCTGTAGATTTTAAAACGCAAGATTGCATTTTATATTATTTTTCCTAAAAATAAAAATTATATATAAGTATAAAAAATAATCTTTTTTATATAGTTCGTCCAATTCGGTTATTTCAGTTATTTTAAAACTAAAAACTGAAACTGAACCTAAATAACCGAAATGTAAAAGTAAAAATTGATAACTGAACTGACATAAAAATCAAACCGTAAATTTTATTTTGATCGGTTCTTTCGATTTTGGTCGAACTTTACACGGTTCTACTCTTGTACACGCATACTCAGACACGATTCCTAAGGGAAAAAACATTTTATTTTTTACAATTGCGTGCATGTTTTTTCAAAATTATATACAAATCGTGACAGTAGTCCATAATATATTGTTAATTATTGTACGGATAGTTACGACAAATATCCTAGTCAAGATTTACCAAATCAATAAAGAAACGTCTTGGACCTTTTTGGCTTTTGAAAAAGACGCAGTTCTTTTAGATGGAGATTTGAAATGAGCATTTTTTGGATTTTGTTTAATTTATTAAATAAAGTAAATTAAATTTTGAAAAAATTTATTGAATTGATATTTAAATTTATGAGTAAATATCAATTCAAATATAATGATTAAAATTATTGTTGTATAAAAATAGTAAAGTAATTATTGTAAATAATTAATAATTAAGAATATGAGTGGATAAATAGTGCCTTTTATTGAAAAATATGTAGTAATGATTGATTGATATTAATTAATTATATTGATAATATTGAGTAAATTCAAGTTATATTAGATGAANTTATATATTGTTTTATTTATATTAAGCTAATAGAGTTTGTCTTTTTTGGATTGTAAAGCCGGGTTGACCATATTTTGTTTGAATGAAACTACTTTTCTTCGGTTATGAAATATTATTATTGTTGATATGTTGACATAAGCTAAAACTAATTTTCAACATTAAGATGGTTAAATCAAGAATGAATTTGTACCGAAAAAAAAAAAATCAAGAATGAATCAATGTGTCTTGAAAACGATAAAATCATCTTTCAATCTTAATTAGTTCGAATTAAACAATATAGTCTCGAGTGATTAATATGGAGACCTGAGAAAATTTTTTGGGTCAATGAAAATGAAATATTTCACACGAAAAAGCTGTATGCAGTTTGGAACAATCCACGCTCTCTCTTTCATTATTTTTTTTTTCCTTGAAATATTAGATAAATCTATGCTGGTATTAATACCGTGTTCCATTATGTTAAGAATTGGCTGGACAGGAAAATGACAAGCACAAAAAAGCATAAAATGTTTGGTTAATTACTTACAAATATATCTGACTTCAGTCGAATTTTGAAAAGTTGCAGCTAATTTCCGGACTGAGACGCTCATATATGATGGCTCTTGCAATGAAAAGCTGTACATAGATAATTCATATTCTTGAAGTTAGAAAAATCTGATCGAATACATAATATTGGTGTTTGTAATACCATGTGGGGATTAGATACATGTAATTTGGAATGAAAAAGGGAAAAATGTTTGAATATTATGAGGATGTATTTGTTTGTGAATTTGAGGTGTACTGGAAAACACACCAAAATCAATAACACTAAGGACTATAGGCGAGGACAAATGTTCGCCTATAGCCTATTACAACTCAGACCAATATCAGCAAGAAAAAACACAAACAAGGAGAAAAAGAAGAAAACTGAACATAAGGACCTAATCTTCTAATTCTCCTTGCACCATTTTACTTTGTTCTACTCGAAAGGAATTCACTCCATTCACGCCTAGCATTCTTCACTATCACCCTTTTAGGAAGCCACTCCTCTCGAAGCACCCATAAATTTTGGGCCTTCCACAACCACCAAAGAATATAAGTGGAAAGCTGGATACGAGCCTCAGAAATCTCAGATTTGTTAAGTTCAATAACTTGCCACCACCAGTCTTTGAATGTACCTGTTTACTGCTTGCAAAACTCCCACTCAAGAGAAGAATTTTTTCACACTATGACAACTCTACTACAATGAAAAAGAACATGCTCAATACTCTATTCTTTCTCCCAAAGCTTCTACCCCAATCCACATCCATTCCTCTTTTCCTGAGAATATTAGCTACATGTAGAGTACCAGAAAACTGCTCCACACAAAATGTTTCAGTGTCTCTTTAATGTTTAAATTCCAACACCTGGCAACTTTCTCTTTAACTCCCGAGACACTACCTTCTGTTCTATCCAAAATCAAAACCTTGTTCCGCACAAACAAAGAATAAGCTGAGTTGACAGAAAATTTTCCTTTTGTATCTACACTCCACACCCATTTGTCTTTTTGGAAAGGATCAAGGTTCCTCATTTTCAGGATCTGCTCAACCACTGCTTCATCAAAGACTTCTTTAATAGCTCCATTCCAATGTTTGTGTCCCTCCTCCATCAGCTCAGAGACCATTGTTAATTGATGATTACAGTTAGCCTTGAAACTGGGGATGTCAGTCTTTGTTCCCTGTAACCAAGGGTTTTTGTAAATTCTGGTATTGATTCCATCCTTGACTTCTCTTTTAAGAAAATGTTGATAGGAGTTTTTCACTGTCAGCCAGCAATCACACCCAAGAAGAGCTTTAAGTTTTCTAAGCTTCAAGGACTGATCCACTGGGGAAATACCTCTCCTTCAGAATCTTTGTGACTAAAAGGTTGGGACTTGTAAGTAATCTCCTTATCTCCTTGAGAATTAGGGCATCACTGAACAACTGCACATCTTGAAAAGCCCAGTCCACCCTAAGCTTTAGGAGTAGCAACCCAGTTCCAAGACTTCTAGTGAATGCCTTTTTTGTGCACATCTCCAAAACTCCACCAGAAAATGGCACATAACTTGGAAAATGCCTTGCATATTCCTTTAGGCAGACAAAACACTGACATGATAAAAACAGGGATAGCATTGAGAACAGATTTGATAAGTACCTCTTTTCCTGTTGTGGATAGGAAAGAGTTCTTCCAGCTTTCTAACTTTCTTCTCACAGCCACTAGAACAGATTCAAAGACCTCCTTTTTGGATTTTCCAATGCCTAAGGGCATACCGAGATATCTGGAAGATTTATGTACAGACATACCAAGTAACAGATTGCAAATCTGGGACGGGGTAGAAGAGGAAGTATTTCTATTGAAGAAGATAGTAGATTTTTCCAAGTTAACTTTCTGCCCAGTAAACCTTTGATATTTTCCAAGCAGATATCTTGAGTTACATCAAGACATTTTGAAATCTAATATTTTTAAGATTCTTAAGTTTAGGAAAAATTCCTAAATATCTTATGTTTGGAGGTGAGATTTTTCGTATATAATTTTTGTTTTGAAATCTCGGCAAGTCTAATAAAATCCAAACAAATTCAAGTAATAAATAATTGAATGTTTCATAACCTTTTTAAACTTTTTAAATTTTTAAGTGAATAGCTCGGGACTTTTTTTGACTCAATTAAAAATATATTTTATCTAGTTTTGATTGGTTGGGTAAATAATTTTACTCAACTCTCTTTTTTTTATCAATATAATAAATAATATCAACCAATCATCCACACATATCACATTAACTAAATTCATTGTTAATCCACTCACATATTTTTAACTACTCGTCATTTTTAATCATTACATTTTCAGTCATACCTTTTGTAATTTTACATCACATTAATTTTAATCATTACATTTTGAATATTATTTAAACACAAATTCAAATCCCACTATCCAAAGTAGCTTACATTTATTTGGAAAACTAGAATGAGTAAAAGTGTTTCTTCCTTCTTAATATTTGTCCTTTGAAAAAATAAAACATTTTCAATGTCTTAAGTTGAGATTTAAAATTGAACAATAAAAATATTTTTTATTTTTATTTTTGTAATTTGATTAACACGTCCCACTCTTTGTCCATGTTAGACATGAGCTATCGGTCTTGTTTGGCACTCAGCTGATAGCAGATAATTAATAACTGATTGAATTAGTTTATAATGAATAACTCTTTTTTTTTTCCAAAACGATAGAGTATTTTATAAATAAAAATGTACAAATGTGCAAAAATACAACCCCTAGCTGAATAATACAACCAAAAGCTGAATAGACTGGGAGGACGAATAACATATTGAACTAACAGTTTATACAAAGTGTTTGGTAAAGAATTAGTTGTTTGATATGTAAAACAACTATTACAATTAGAATCGAGTATGGGACTCGAGAATTCCAAATTGTATAAAAAACCGAACTAAATTCACTCTTAATATTGACTTTATCTGAGCCGAACCGAACTTAAAAAATAATTAGCATGATTCTAGAGATTTCACAAATAGACGTAACAAGAACCGAACCGTACCAAACCGGAGAATTGAAATCAAGAACCGAACTATAATATTAGATGTGTCTTGTTCATAGATTTTATATCAACTTTAATCCTATATAATTTGAGAATTTTTAAAATATTAGTAACATATAGTAATATCAACTAAACTTCACTGAAATTTTATGGTTCATAATACTTTATCTACAATTAATTGAAAAATGTATTTATATTTCACTTTTTTATTCTTTTCTTAGTCTTATTCGATCTAATAATTAGTTGCACATATTTAGTTTTAAATAAAATGTTTAGTTACGTCCATATTTTCTAAATTTGATTTGATATAATATTTAATATGGTGAAGTATTGATGAAGGTTGGATTAAAAAAAATATATACGAAGATATAAATATAACTGGATAGTCATTCGAAAAAATTTGACAAAATTTAAAATCTCCAGAGTTTTGAATTGAACGGAATCGTTCCGATATTCTCGGATACTGAACCGAACCGCATTCAAAAATAAAAATCTTTAAACCGAACCGAACCAATTTTTGGTATGATTTCGGAGATTGAACTTTAGGGATCTCCGAATTTCGGTATGATTCTAGGGATTAACCTCCGAGCCGTACCGACCATTCTCACCCTACCATCTGTTTTAAACAGTTGATATATTGAGTTTTCCAAAAATTGATATTTGGATCTAAAAAGCTATTTCAAACCGACACTTACCAAACAACTAAAGTATTTGCCTTGTCAAAGTTCTAATTCGACTCAAACCTCTCTAACTTACCTCCAAAACGTTGTTTACTCGACAAGTTCAGTTTGCCCATCAACTGATATGACAAGAAATTAACATAAAATGTATAGTGTTAAAATCAAGGTTCTAAAATGTGCTAGGTGGAAGTCTAGCCCTAGGGGATCATAAAAATATTATTAAGCTTATTTATATAACTTTTATCATGTATAATTTATAATAAATATTTTATAAAATATACGGGCACCTAAGCATTCTCTTGACCGCCTAAGTCGCCGTCTAATCCTCTTAGTCGGTTTAGGTCTGGCTAACCGTGCAATTGTTTGGACCACCTATGCATCTAATTGCCCGAGCGCTTAGAAGAGCCGCCTAGACGACATTCGAGACGTCCGAGTAACGTCGAACCCGATTTTTAAAACACTAGGTAAACACCATTTTGGTAATTATGCAAATTCCGCGGCTATATAATGTAATTGATTTATTATTTTTGTAATACCATATAGGGACACTTATATCTATACTTATATAATAAGGTGTACCATTTACGAAATATAGTAAGTTGAAAAATCAATGCAATAAATGCATTATTATTTTGAGCAACATAATATAATATCATATCTATACTTATATAAAAGGAGATTCTATTTACTACATTTACTATCCAGAAAAGTCAACTGCATTAAATGCCATTACTATTTTGGTATTATAATATTTTATTTATTTAATTGATTTATTTATTTATTTTATTTTAAAAAGGTAAGTATAATAAAAAGATTTTTAAAAAAAAATAATCAAATACCAAATAAAAATGTACATTTTGACTTATTTGATTATATTTGGTATTTGATTTTAGTATATACATTAAATAGTTACTAAAGTATTTATTTGTTTTATTTGTCAAAGTTAAGTATAGATTTGTTTATATTATCAAATCATAAAAAAAATATTAAATCCATATTGTAAAAAAAAAATCATATAATTTTATAACAATTCTACTACACTATTTAACAATATTCCTTTTTTATTATATAATAAAATAATAATTAAATATTATATGGTGAACAACAATAAGTAAAACTGTTACTTTCTCTTATATCAAGGGATAAATTTATATGCTAAAATTAAATTTTTATTAGTATAAATATTTTAGTGAAATAATATATTAATTATTTTACAAGCTAGCCCTAATATGCTCATATTTAATGTTTTAAAAGATGTAGAAAAAAAACTTATAATAATTCTATTGTTTTTTAGACTTAAACGTGGATTAAAAGAGGTAAAAATTCCTAATTTTTTAGACTTAAACGTTGATTAACACCATAGATTGAGAGTCTATATTTAGAAAAATTCCTAATTATAATAAAAAAAATTAATTTTTGCTATATTTTAGAATATCTTTAAATTCATCATAAAAAAAAAAGAAAAAAAGACTACAATGAAAAAAGCAAGTCAGCTATATATCGATTTGTTGTACTCCTCAAATCACATTCACAATTTGGCTACAAGGAAAAGAAACTCATTGATTAAAATATTATTTTGTCAGTAGTCTTAATGTATAAGAGACTTTATGACTCCACTTGAATATTATAAAACTTTTATTGAACATTGTACAATTTTCTTGCGTATTATAAACTTTTATTGAATATTGCATCTTATAATATAATATTCTCCAAATAAATATATCCCGTGCGGGTCACGTACTATATATATCCCGTACATTTTTCTTTATTCATGTATATAATTATAAGTTTGGATAAATAGCCTTAAAATTGTGCACCATGTACATGACACACGAATTCTGTACTAGTAATTTGAAAGGTAGATCCACTAATTATTTTTGTAGTACCATATAGGGACACTTATATTATTATAACACGTTAATACAGTTGATTTGAACAAAGTCGAAAAGGTCCATCGCTATCAATACTTGGATTAACGTCACTATTTCCTTTCCAGAAAAAAAAAAATAAATAAAAAAAATGTTAATCTGTTATCATTCTTTCTGACTAGAAATGGTAAATCTCATTACAATTGAACTAATCACCACCTAAGATTGGTCAATTCATGACAGNATCAATCTTTAGAAGAAAAAAAAAAGACATGAAATTTGGGAAAGAATTCGAAGCACAAATGGTGCCCGAATGGCAGCAGGCCTACATGGACTACCGCCTCCTCAAAAACCTCCTCAAAGAAATCAAAATGTCCCGTCAGCGGGCCCAGGCCCAGCCCGGCCCAAAGCGCAGCCTCACCCTCTACCGGGCCTTCAGCGGCCTAACCCAACGGCCCAACAACAACAACAATGGCCCAACAGCCGATGTAGAAAGCCAAGTGATCGTAGTGAACAACGTTAACGAGCGGTCGGAGACCATGTTCCTGATGGCGGCGGACGAGGGCGGCGAGCAGGAGCTCGTCTTCTTCAAAAATCTGGACTCCGAATTCAACAAGGCGGTGGGCTTCTACCGGGCCAAGGCGGAGGAGGTGGTCCAGGAGGCCCACGGGCTCAATAGGCAGATGGAGGCCCTCATCGCGTTCCGGGTCAAGGTTGAAAGCCCATCGGGTTGGGCCCATAATGGGCTGGAGGAGGAGAGCAGCAGGCTGGCCTTCAACGCGGCGGCTTCCAGGGCTGCCCTGGCTTCTACTACTCCATTGGCTGCTGTTAGAAGTAGCAGTAAGTCAGTGCTTATTTAATTCTTATTTTTATTTTTTTAATTTGTCTGGAGATGGAGATGGAGATGGAGATGGAGATTTAAGGAAATGTGACCATGTATATATTG